>CM034146.1:267621465-267983965 GCA_019776745.2 Taxus chinensis | reverse complement strand
CCAAAAACTATTTTAAAATAAGTAAAAGAAAAATAAAATAATTTAAAAAAAAAAATTGAAGTCAAAATAATATCCGTGCATGCAAAAAATGCCACAAATCGCGAAATCCATCCTGGTTTTTAACACTTTTTAAAGATTTAATCTACACTGCTTTTTAACAATTTTAAAAGCCATCCTGGTTTAATAACTTTTTAACCTATATATTTTCTTTTAAACAGTTCTGAAACACACTTTGAATTCGTTGCGGAATGGTATTAATGTCTCTCCTTTAAAGGGTTGCAATAGATATTTCTTGTAGTGCAAGCAATTGCTGCGCTAGAAAGTTTCATCATTCTATCCAATCTTTGCGGTATTCTTCAAAATATGGCTGTCGCAACTGTTCTAAGCTTTGGCGGGTTGAAAGTTTCTTCGCCATTAACGCAAGGTAAAACCAGAAGCTGGTTAGCACTGCGGAAATTGAGCAAAGTGTCCTCTGCGAGTTGTCTGTTGGGCCCTCCCGAGCTCTGCAATTACAGTCCTCAAGTCCTGAAAAAGACAGGCGATGACTTCCTTGATATGCTCAGAAGCGGCATGAGCAGAGAGGGAGATACATTTAGATTTTGCGAGCCTGTTATGGGAAGAACAGAGAATTATTCTCCAACCTACTTGTCTTCAGGGGATGCCTGTCTCGATTTTTTCTTCCAGATCGTGCCGGATACTCCTCCCAAGCGGATCATCGAGCTGCTGGAAGCTACATGGACTCAAGACGCGCTCACCGCTTTGAAACTCGTCTGCCAGCTGAGAGGCGTCCGCGGAACGGGCAAATCCGACAGAAAGGGATTCTACACGGCAGCTTACTGGATGCATTGCAATCACCCTCGCACTCTCGCCGCTAATCTTGCCAGTTTCGCCGAATTTGGTTATCTCAAAGATCTCCCGGAGATACTTCTGCGTATGGTGAAGGACAATACAGATGTTCACAAGGAGCAACAGATAGGCGGCTTCGGTTCTTTTCAGCGGAAGGGTGCTGCTGCAAGAGAAGCCATGAAATTGGGAACCCTGAAGCCCAGGGAAGAGAGAATTGCAGCAGATCTGTTGAAAGGAAAGCAGGACAAGGAAAAAGCAAGGATTGCCAGGGAACAGAGACGGCTGGAAGATGCGTGCAGAGCCCTGCAACGCTACCACCAAGACTCCCTTTACAGAGCATTGCATGATGAAATATCCCTGCATTTTGCCGATTTGCTGGTCAAGGACTTGGAGGCGATTAAGGCGCAGGCAAACCCTAGGTTAACCTTGGCTGCGAAATGGTGCCCTTCTCTCGATTCCTCGTACGATCTCTCTACTCTGCTCTGCGAGAACATTGCACGCAGGGTTTTTCCCCGTGAAGATTACCCAGACGTGACAGATGATCGTCATTACGCCTACAGGATCCGCGACAGGCTGAGGAAGGAGGTTTTGGTTCCACTGCGAAAAGCCATGCATTTGCCCGAGGTGTATATGAGCGCAAATTTGTGGGGAGAATTGCGTTACAACAGAGTGGCCTCCGTGGCGATGAAGAATTACAAAGACCTGTTCTTCGAACACGACTCGGACCGATTCGCTGAATTTCTTGGTGATGTGAAGAAAGGGAAGAAGAAAATAGCGGCCGGCGCTCTGCTTCCTCATGAGATAGTCAAACAAGCCCGTGATGCAAAGGAGAAAGACGAGGTCGCAGAGCTTCAGTGGAGGCAAATGGTGGATGACATGACGAACGAGGGGAAATTCTCCAACAGCTTGGCGGTGTGTGACGTGTCATGCAGCATGAGCGGAACTCCCATGGATGTGTCCATCGCTCTGGGATTGCTGGTGTCGGACATGAGCGAGGAGCCCTGGAGAGGCCACCTCATCACTTTCAGCAAGAGCCCTGAACTGCACTTGATCAGGGGTGAATCCTTGAAAGAGAAATACAAATTTACAGAAAATATGCAGTGGGATATGAATACTGATTTTCAGAAAGTTTTCGATTTGCTGTTAACTGTGGCCTGCAAAAGCAATCTGCCGGAGGAGAAGATGATAAAGCAATTGTTTGTGTTCAGCGATATGGAATTCGACGAAGCTTCGTTAAATCCGTGGGAAACAGATTACATGGTGATAAAGAGAAAATTTAGGGATGCAGGTTATGGGGCGCCTCCGAGGATTGTGTTTTGGAACCTTCGAGACTCGCAGAGCACGCCGGCGTTAATGGAGCAAGAAGGCGTTGCGTTGGTCAGTGGCTTCTCCAAGAACATATTGAAAATGTTCTTGAAAGACAATGGGCAGATAAATCCAATGCTCATATTCAAGGAGGCCATTGAAGGAGAGCTCTACGAAAAGCTGGTAGTTATTGACTAGGAATAAAACAGCTTTTTTTGGGTTGGTAAGGAAGCAAAACAAACTTTATAATATTCAATTTGTTAAATTCTACAATGTGATTCCAAATTTCCAGGTTGGCTTGCTTGATTTAAGTTTTATGACTCAACTAATCTCTCCTGTGAAATCTTTGGTTTCTTCTCACCAATGATTCATTATTTCATTTTGATCAACTATAAACATCCATCGTTACCTATTAAGAGCTTAAATTCTCAGAAAATAAGTATAACCATAGCCACAAAAACGAGGAGACTATGTCATGCAGAGGAAATTTGCTACGGTTAAGTTTAGTTGTGGGTTTTGGATAGCATAGGCCTATATTGTTAGCACTTAGCAGAGGCCTTGAGGATTTTGTCCATGGCGATCAAAGATTATTGATTAATAGATTGAGATTTCGTTGTTGATATGGATTTTTCAAATGAAGGTTGGGGTAGTAAGGATAGGCTTGAAAATCGGTGGAATATTGACAAAAGGGACAATTATTATGCCGAAGGCATCCCCCCTATGGGAAAGGTACTTGCGGACGTTTCTATGACTGTCTTAAATTTGACGGTTTGACGGCCGTCTAGACGTTTTTACTGTTTAACAGTTTTTTAAGATTGTTGATCGCTCGAAATCTAGGTTTCAATACTGGAATGACGAAATATTTGTGAACAAATATACTCACAAACGTGAAAAACAGAGTTTTCTCCCTCTAGCGATGGTCGTGAAGACCCAACACAACAAAATGCATAGTGATTGAATATTGATGGAGTGCGTTCAACCCAAACAGAAAAAGAGTAAATGCAAGGTCGAATTTTGAGAAAAAGGAAATGATTACCTTCTATCGCATCAAAATAGGGCAATGATAAACTCAAGTTTTGTAAAGCACAATAGAGGAAAATATCGACCCTCAGAAAAGAAGTAGATCTCGTGTAGATAAAAAAAAAAGCATCAACGATGGCGGCCACATGCATAGAGGCAGAGTGAAAAATAAAACAACTAGAACCAAAAAAATCACAAAACCCCTCCCGATCAAGTGCATAGCAACACAGAAGCTCTCAACTCCAAATCATGATTTGCAGAGCTCATAAATCTCCAACACAGAAGAAAATGATGAACCCACACTCAGCTAATACATTCCCATGACAGATAAAATCTGAAAAAAGAGCTCCAAATTCACCTTCAATGGCCAAATATCCAGTGTGAAACCAGAGCTTAGAATAAACTATCATGGCGGCCATGGTGGAGAATCACTCAGAGTGAAGAAAATGCACCAGATTCAAACCAAATATGGCTTCCCCATGGCAATAGAAAACTCAAAATGCCAAAACAGAGCTTCCGATTCTCAATCACGGCGGCTAGGTTTAGCTCCCAGTTACAAGAAGTTTCGAAAGCCACAATGAAAAATGAGGCAAAATTATGATTAGAGCTCTAATACAAAACAATCAACATTAAACATTTACCATGGTAGAATTAAGGGTAACAATATGTTTGAGCACTTGGCTGGAAATTGAGTTAGAAGCATCAAACATCGGAATCTTATGAGTCTGCATGGATATTTGCTTTCTCCACATGGAAACCTATTATATTATGATTACATGGTAAATGGAAGTCTGTGGGACATTCTACACAGTGAGTACAATGATTATGTTATGAAGAAGAAATGAGGAATCAAGACTACTATCACTCAACAAAAACAACCTGTCGTAAATACTACCCTCTACTTTGATAGCACCTCCACTGCTAATTTACTCAAACTTCTTGTATCCAAAGTGATATCAAATGTATTCATGTTTAGTGCAAATAAAATTGGCCACAAAAGGCAACCACTCATGATATAAAATCTGCAAAATGTACCATAAGTCTTCATGTATTCATGTTTAGTGCAAATAAAATAGTCCACAAAAATGCTACCACTTATGATATAAGATTTGCAAATGTATATGTACGAACTTGTAACAAATTTGAAATCTAGAGATAGAACCCTTTAAATGGAATGCTTCATCTATATTACTACACTTACAAAATCAATCACACCGCTTATCAACATCAACACACCCCCTTATCAACATCAACTACAAAAGTAATAACTAACCTTCTAAATCGAATAACATATACCGTCCGTCATTCACATTGCATTGTACAAATGTGATTGCTAATTTATTAGTTATTCAGATGTATAAAAATCTGAAATGGAACAAACTTCAAAATTACTATGGTCTTAATAATTTTCAAATTTGATATATGGAGTTTAAAATATTTACACTTATTTGCTAAATTATTATAAATTATTTTTCTTGATAAATATTTATGTCCATTAGATCCCGTTAAAAATAAATTATATTTGTATTTAATATAGATATTTCTCCTGATAGCAGGTGTCATTATTAAGCTAATTGTGTCAAAAAGACCAATCTGGAACTATTTAAAATATGAGATAAATACATCAGTAAACAAATGTGACACCAAACATATTTTTATAGGGTAAACAATTAAATAATGGGTGTTATAGTTGGTATATTAAAATTACATCATTACTTTTAGAACTGAAGAATCCTATTATATTTATGTGTGTGTGCGTAAATATGGCCTCTTACACATTATTTACTGTAAAACATATATTTACACATTTATTTTACTGTAAATATATAGTACACACACACATATAATTCTGGGTGGGTGATTTATATATTTTTCAATAATAAAATTAATGTGTGCATAAAGAATTTAAAATATCCTTGTAAAACTAAGTCCTAAAATATATATTTATATTATATTGGTACATGCACATAATACTAGGACAGGTTTAAATTGTTAAGTCCAAATTTTGTGTGAGGAAAGATTTCAATGAGTTCACTCAAATTTGAAACTTTGAATTTAATATACAAATTATAAACAAACGTTACTAAATAATATCATCCCAAAAAATATATCATTTATTTGTTAAATGTTACCATCTCTTTTATTAGGAGTCTGTCAATCTTTGCATTACAGAATTTTTCCCAAAACCCTTATTCTATGATCCATTGTCAGTTGGCTAATAGGCCTTTCTAAACTTGATGTTCTTGATAACAAATCATCTCATCGTTGTCATGGTAGTGAATGTGAGGTTTCAGATAAGGACTACTAACCCTCGACCGATTTGTGGATTCGTATTTGGAGATGCATGCATGCCTCATAATTTTTACCCACTTCAGGTTGATCTGTTTTGTAAACCTAAAACTTACCATTAATCACTTCTTTAAAAATGATTTCACATTCCACGTGTGAAGTATATGTACAACAAATCATAAAAGAAAACTTAATATTCAACTATGTATCATATAACACATTTATATTCGTAAATCTAGTTAGACTTAAGGTGGTGACAAATAACTTGCATTTCACTGGTATTAAGTAAGAGACCCTTTATTTATGCCACCGTCACATAATGTTTCATTTTAGGTTTGGCTATGTAAATTTATTTCCTATTTTATTGTTTGAATCGTGGCAGACAATATACCAAAAAATTGAACACCATATTTGATCACAAAATAGCTAGAATACATGTCATTATCATTTGAAGAATATTAGTTAAATATATTAATACCAACTTGAATTTTAAGTTTAATGTGCATAATATTTGAGATAGAGACACACACAGATATAGATATATGAAGGATGCAAAATGAAAGATCAAACTCAATTTTACTTGAATTTGAAATTAGAATTTTACAATGCCATTGAAGTGCATGGAATCAATAATTACAAATTGTGTGATAATAATTATATTGATGAAAATTTAGATGCATTTGAGTTTTGTTTTCTTTGAGACTAATTATATTTCTTTGGCCAAATGGGGGTCTTAAGTGGACGGTATTTTTCTGAAAAAAAAAAACTTCAACTTGTACAAGTTTTTTAAAATAGTTACACTCAAAATTGGAAGATGTTTTAGAAATATGAATCGTAGAATTTTGAGTCTAGTTTCTAAGCTACTAAATGTCTATTGAAAATGGATAAGTTTAAGTGGGTCAAACAACTAAAATACCAACATATGCTCTTGTTTTTGTTAAAAAACATAATAGAGTGACTTTCGTGCCCCCCACCATTTTTTGAGCACCATTTAGTATTTTTAAAAACCCTTTGGTAAAAAGATAGCTAGGAGCATCTAGTTTGGGCTCCATTTTTTTTTAGATTTTTATAGCGAATATTTTTTTATTTATGATTTTTCTAGTATAAAAATTTTATGTTTTGAAAAATAACGGAGCTCCGATTCGTATCCCCCCCCCCCCCCCCCAACTACCTCAAAAAATATCAAAAATTAGATTTTTAGTTTTTGAATATGTATAGAATTATGCCTAGTTTGGGCTAGTATAGATTTTTTTTAAAATTTGATCACCCAAAAAAAAAGATACACCATGAAAGATAGACATATTTACACTTCAAAAAATAGCTATAAAAAGGCAATAGTTAGAAAATAAATAATATGGAAACCTTATATTAGTCAGAAAATTTGAAAAATTATATTTTTAGAAAGAAGAAGCTCTGATCTACGTCATGGTATAATACATTTTAAAATGGATCGATTGTTTTATTTTGATTTATCATAGAGGAAGTGACATTTTTACATTTTCTTGCAAAAACATGTTGTTTGTTGTGTTTGTACAAGTCCATGCCTCAGGCTTGGGGATCCAAACCGGATCCCAAGCCTTGAGGCATGGCTTGGAAAAAGAGAAAATACAAAATGTTACATAACACGTATTTTCTTTGTTTATAAATTGTGGCCCCCCAACGTCCCTTTCATCTCTACTTTCACGGGAATTCTGCAAACATTCCATTTTGTCTGCAATTTTCTCTACATTATTGCATGATTTTTAGTAGCTCATTTTTTCCCCTACCCACTAGTTGATTTTTTCTAATCATGGGTGATAAACGTCTAGCTAAGGACAAGAGGAAAGTCAAGAACAAGACACCAGAGCAATTGGAAGAGAAGAGAATAAAGAAATTGAAGAGAATGCAAAAACTTCGAGCAGGGTAAGGTACATCCGCTATATCAAATGTAGCTAATGTATTAGAAAATGGGGATGAAATACATAATGAAAATGTAGAGAATAATGATTTTGCAATGAATAATGATATTGAATTGAATGATAATGAATGTGGTATGGATGAAGAAATTGATATGAATCCAATTGTTGAACCCTTACCTGAGAATCTAAATGTTAACCCCAAAATTTGTATGAAAACATTGAATGAAGAAAGTAACCTTGTAAACAAATCTTCACCTCTAAGAACACCTCCTTCCATTTTGCAAAGAAAACCAATTCACTTAATTGAAATTGATAAAAACATTATAAAACCAATGCCTAACAAAATGTCTAAAAGAAATGCGAGAAGAAAAGCTAGTGGAATTTGGTGGATAATTACTTTGAGAATTTAAATAACACACAAAGATGTCAATTATTTGCTTACATTGATGAAATTAATTAAGGTGAGACCTATAATGAAGACCTTGGGGTTAAGAGCATTTAATGTTGTTGATCAAAATGTGTCAATTGTTCCCAAAATATACATAAAACATACCAAATTATAGGTGGCAAAAGATGCACCAAAGATACTAATGCTACACAGCATGCACTTACTAATTGTATAGTAAGTGATAAAACAGTTAATAAACACTTGATTATAAAAACAAGAAGTGCTTTGAAGCTAAACAAAAATCATACTAATGAAAGCAATAGAGAGACGTAAACATCTTGAGTCAGTCAATAAAACTGACTATTGGGCTTTCTCTAATAGGATTCCACGAAAAGACAAGAATACATTTGATATTCTAAAAGAATTAATTGTAAAATTTTGGAATGAGAACACAAGGGTGTCACCGAATAGAAGAGATACAGTAAAAAGAAGAATAGGTTCTCGTAATCGTGAATCGTGTGTAAAACATTTCTTAGATATGACTCAAACAAAATTGTTCTCTAAGTTTAAGAATGAAAATCCACAAATTAAAATTAGCCAAATATTCTTTGAAATGAGCAAACCCTTTTATGTGAAAATCAATCACTCACATACCACTTGTTGTAGAAATCATGTTGAATTTTCAATGCATTATGATGTTTTTTTGTTAAATATGTCGTGTTTTGCATACTGACATAATGTTGCATGAGTGTGGATTAAATGTCCCACAAAAATCTTCAAGGGAATTTATTCGGAAAATATTTTGTGAAAAATCAACAAGACAATTTTTTTTTATAACAAAGCATATTTGGTTGGAATGTGCAATGTATGTGGTGGCTTGCCAAATCTGAAAAGTTGTATCCATGAGGAGAGTACATATTCAATAGGAAAAGAATTGGTTGATTTCACCAAATATAAATTGGTGGCATATCAATTAAAAGATGGAAAAGAATCTAAGAGGTGTGAGCTTGTTAGAAAACAATTACCTGTATCAGAATATATGGTCAAATTCAAAGAGGAAATTTTTTATGAGTATGCAAGGCACACACATAGAGCTCGATGGTTGGATGAACAATTCAAGTTAAGAAAGGACACATTCCCACTTGGTACTATTGTTTCAGTAGTTGACTTCGCAGAGAATTACACATTGCAGTAACACAAATGGAGGTTCAGTCTCAATATTATAACTCAGTGCAAGTTTCTATTTTCGTGCATATAACATTCATGCACTCTCCTG
Organism: Taxus chinensis; assembly: GCA_019776745.2. Lineage (NCBI taxonomy): Eukaryota > Viridiplantae > Streptophyta > Pinopsida > Cupressales > Taxaceae > Taxus > Taxus chinensis. Next base: position 267,974,943 of record CM034146.1, on the reverse strand, counting down.
GAAAGCACTGAGCAAGATCAAAAAATATTAAGAGAGTATCATTTCTACATCAGTGATGATCGAACACATTCTACAGAATATGTACAAGGGTGTTTCCAGGTGTTTTATGCGAACTTGAATGAGAGGAACATTAGTTTCGATCAACATTACATTTGGTCGGACAACTGCACATCACAATTCAAGAATGCACAGATGTTTTATTGGCTAAGCAGGATGCACAAAGAAACAAATGTACAACATATTTGGAGTTTTACTGAGGAAGGGCATGGAAAAGAGAGCATGATGGTGCAGGAGCATGTGTGAAAAGAGCACTTGCAAGAGAAGAGTTAAAGTTCAAGGATGGTGCTAAATTTACAGATGCAAAAAACATTGTTGATTGGTGTGTCAAGAATATGGGCCATGAATCTCAAGAGAGATCAACGGTTTGTAGATATTTTTGGTTGATAGAGGAACAACATCTGAAAAACTTTGAAGATTGTATGACAGTTGCAGGATCAAATGATATGCACTCATTCTGTAGTTCAGATGCAAATTCTTGGACTATTTATACTAGGTGCATGACATGTTTTTATATATCATGCATTGATTTTATGTGGAATGAATGTGAGTCACAACAGTGGGTGGATGAATGGACTTGTAGACCTCTAATTCCACTTAACACACATCAAGTTCCATGAGCATTACAACTTGCAAGGTCTTCAGATCAAATGACAACATCACCTGACTTTGACCAAGTCTCTGATTTAGTGCAACAAGGTACATACATATATGTACATGCCATGTTTTAGATTTATAAATTATTAAATGGTCAACTCTTAATGTATTTTTAAATTGATAGAACAGTTTTACTTTGTGATACATATGGCACGTTTTTGTAGTTATTGCGACATGGAATTTAATGAAGAGGGAACAAACTATTTCTTATCTCTTTGTGTAGAGGGGAAAAACAAATTGACTTCCACAGTCATTGATGGTGAAGACCTTGAGTATCCCAATAGGTCAGTGGTAGTCACTGGAACTTGGCTTCGACGATATCCTATCAAAAAATCAAACATTTGGTTGTTTGAAGACTATGAAGTACATCGGAAGATACTTCACTATTCACATTTGGTCCTTACAAAAAATATTAAATTGATCAAATATCGAGGTTGGCCATCAAACAAGAATCTGTGGAAGTTTTTTGAATCAGATCATGAAGCAATTCTTGCTACTGTCAAGAATAGAGTTGATCATTGCGGTTCATTGGATTGAATTTGCAAAGGTATGTTCTTCATGAATTTAATTTGAATATTTACTTAAATGATTTTGTTTAAATTTTGTATGATTTAAAATTCTATTTAATTGCTTACTAACATGTTTATGTAGGTTAGTGGTGCCAAAAAAGCTTCCACCTTCACGTGGTTGGCACTGTCAGTAGAGAATTTATTATTCTCGAAGCCAAGTGAAGCTAAGAGAAATTAAATATTAGAAAGGAACAACAAACATAAATTCTCATTTCACCACCTATATTATAAAAATATCTTATTAAAATTCTCATTTCACCACCTATATTGTATGAACCACCTATATTATTCAGGTGATTGGCAATGGACAACCTTACACTGACTCAGACTGCAGTATTTCACACATTTGCAAATAGTAAGACAACGAGAGAACCGAATGGAGATGGATAAAACCGTGAGAGACTTTCATAGAGGGCCCCGACATGGAGGTATTGGATTTGACGATACATTTCTAGGTGCCACAGAGTCTAAGAAATCACCCATCAAAGATATAGCATGTTTTGGCCTCAGGGCTCTTAAGGGACTACGCCCAGACAAGGTAGCTCGAAAGCACGGGTAGTGTAGGGAACCAAAACAAAATCCTCCACTAGCATTCACAGGCCACCCCGACGTGTTGGCCCAGATGGTTCGGTCCCACAAGCTACCGTTTGCAAAATACAACATCTAGCAGCCTTACACTGACTCAGACTACACTATTTTGAGCATTTGCAAACAATAGGACAATGAGAGAACCGAATGGAGATGGAGAAAATCTATGAGAGGATTTCGTAGAGGGCTTCAACATGGAGGTTTTAGATCTGACAAGATGTCTCTAGGTTCCATGGATTTTGAGAAATCATCTGTTAAAGATATAGTGTGTTTTGGTCTCAGGGCTCTTAAGAGACTACGCCCGGATGAGGTAGCCCAAAGCACGGGGAGCATAGGGAACCAAAACAAATCCTCCACTAGTGTTCACCATGTCATACGAATGTGTTGGCCCAGACGGTTCAGTCCCACAAGCTACCGTTTGTAAAATACAACATCTAGCAGCCTTACACTGACTCAGACTACACTATTTCACGCGTTTACAAACAATAGGACAGTGAGAGAACCAAATGGAGATGGAGAAAACTGCGAGAGGATTTCGTAGAGGGCCCCAACATGGAGGTTTCGAATCTGATGATAGACATCTCTAGGTGCCACAAAGTTTGAGAAATCACATGTCGAAGATATAAGGTGTTTTGGTCTCAGGGCTCTTAAGAGACTATGCCCGAACGAGGTAGCCCGAAAGCACAGGGAGCGTAGGGAACCAAAAAAAATCCTCCACTAGCATTCACCAGGCCATTTGGATGTGTTGGCCTAGACGGTTTGGTCCCACAAGCTACCGTTTGCAAAATACAACATCTAGCAGCCTTACACTGACTCAGACTACACTATTTCGCACGTTTGCAAACAATAGGACAACGAGAGAACCGAATGGAGATGGAGAAAACTGAGAGATTTTCGTAGAGGGCCCTGAACGTGGAGGTCTCATATCTGACGAGATGTCTCTAGGTGCCACAGAGTCTGAGAAATCACCCGTCGAAAATATAGCATGTTTTGGCCTCAAGGCTCTTAAGGGACTACGCCCGATGAGGTAGCCCGAAAGCACGGGTGGAGGAAACCACCAATGTTCAATGATTTTGCCACAGGATGCAACTATGTAGACTATGAACTTAGTTTTGTTGGGGGAGACCACCAATGTTCCAACTGTTCATTTTGAAAGAATGAATATCTTCAATCAAACAGAGAATGAAGAGCCTGAATTTTTTTGGACATTACAAAAGGTTGTTTGTGCCCAAAAAGAAGCTGAAGGCCATATAAATTTTCAGTCTTCAACTTTAGATGACAATGAACATCATGAAGAAAAACAATTAGGTGAAGATGTCACTATGATTCAAGAAGAAATGCCTCCTGAAAGTCATAAAGAGTCAATTTGATTACCCAAAAACATCTGGAAGAACTTAAAGAGAAGATACGAGCAGAAGAAAAGGAAAAATGGGAAGCGTGGAAGGATCACAACTTAACTGGAATGGAATATCTATGTGATGTTGTCGATAGAATCATGGATAATCTTAAGGACAACATGCCAAGTTGATTATTTTTATTAATCCCAGCTGCTTCAACTTCACAAATCAAACCAGGTAGTTCCAAAAGTAGCATACTGGCAAGAAAAACTGCAATGAAGTATTGATAATTGAGCCTGAAACTCGTTTAGAATTGTAATTTATTTTTTGATTGAGCATTCACCCATAGTTTCTTTTTTGAAGGAAGAAATTCATTTTATATGTGAGAAATAGAATGCTGATTTAGTCTATTACTCTGACTATTTAGGTTAGATTTCTGTAGTCGTTCAATGAAAGTTTGAAGCTCTTCAGTACTAACATGGAAAAATTGTCAGGGCCCTATGAAAGCCTCTCACGGTTTTATCCATATCCATCTGGTTCTCTCGTTGTCCTATTGTTTGCAAACACGCGAAATAGTGCAGTCTGAGTCAGTGTAAGGCTGTCAGACGCTATATTTTGCAAATGGTAGCTCGTGGGACCAAACTGTCTGGGCCAACACATCCAGATTGCTTGGTGAATGCTAGTGGAGTCTTCGTTTTGGTTCCCTATGCTCCCCGTGCTTTCGGGCTACCTCGTCCGGGCGTAGTCCCTTAAGAGCCCTGAGGCCCAAACATGCTATATCTTCGACGGGTGATTTCTCAGACTCCGTGGCACCTAGAGACATCTCGTTAGATCCGAGACCTCCATGTTGGGGCCCTCTATGAAATCCTCTCACGGTTTTATCCATCTCCATTTGGTTCTCTCATTGTCCTATTGTTTGCAAAGGCATGAAATACTGCAGTCTGAGTCAGTGTAGGGCTACTAGACGCTATAGTTTGCAAACGGAAGCTCATGGGACCAAACCAACTATGCCAACACATCAGGGTGGCCTGGTGAATGCTAGTGGAGGATTTTTTTTGGTTCCCTACGCTCCCCATGCTTTCGGGCTACCTCGTTCAGGCGTAGTCTCTTAAGAGCCCTGAGACCAAAACATGTTATATCTTCGACATGTGATTTCTCAGACTCCGTGGCACCTAGAGACGTCTCATCAGATCCAAAACCTCCATGTTGAAGCCCTCTACGAAATCCTCTCATGGTTTTCTCCATCTCCATTCAGTTCTCTCGTTGTCCTATTGTTTGCAAACACGTGAAATATTGCAGTCTAAGTCAGTGTACGACTGTCAGACGCTATAGTTTGCAAACGGAAGCTCATGGGACCGAACCAACTACGCCAACACGTCGGGGTGGCCAGGTGAACGCTAGTGGAGGCTTTGTTTTGGTTCCCTACGCTCCCCATGCTTTCAGGCTACCTCGTCCGGGCGTAGTCCCTTAAGAGCCCTGAGGCCAAAACACGTTATATCTTCGACGGGTGATTTCTCAGACTCCGTGGCACCTAGAGACATTTCGTCAGATCCGAGACCTCCATGTTGGGGCCCTCTACAAAATCCTCTCATGGTTTTCTCCATCTCCATTCGGTTCTCTCATTGTCCTATTGTTTGCAAACACATGAAATATTGCAGTCTGAGTCAGTGTAGGGCTGCCAGACGCTATAGTTTGCAAACGGAAGCTCGTGGGACCAAACCAACTACACCAACACATCGGGGTGGCCAGGTGAATGCTAGTGGAGGATTTTTTTTGGTTCCCTATGCTCCCTGTGCTTTCAGGGTACCTCGTCCGGGCGTAGTCCCTTAAGAGCCCTGAGGCCAAAACACGCTATATCTTCGACGGGTGATTTCTCAGACTCCATGGCACCTAGAGATGTCTCGTCAGATCCAAGACCTCCATGTCAGGCCCTCTACAAAATCTCTCACAGTTTTCTCCATCTTCATTTGGTTCTCTCGCTGTCCTATTGTTTGCAAACGCGTGAAATACTGCAGTCTGAGTCAGTGTAGGGCTCCCAGACGATGTAGTTTGCAAACGGTAGCTTGTGGGACCAAACCATCTAGGAAAACATCTGATGGCCTGGTGAATGCTAGTGGAGGATTTTTTTGGTTCCCTATGCTACCCATGCTTTCGGGCTACCTCGTCCGGGCGTAGTCCCTTAAGAGCCCTGAGGCCAAAACACGTTATATCTTCGACGGGTGATTTCTCGTACTCCGTGGCACCTAGAGACGTCTCGTCAGATCTAAACCTCCATGTTGGGGCCCTCTATGAAATCCTATCATAGTTTTATCCATCTCCATTCGGTTCTCTTGCTGTCCTATGTTTTACAAATGTGCAAAATAGTGTAGTCTGAGTCAGTGTAAGGCTGCTAGATGTTGTATTTTGCAAACAGTAGCTTGTGGGACCAACCATCTGGGCCAACACATCTAGATGGCCTAGTGAATGCTAGTGGAGGATTTTTTTGGTTCCCTACGCTACCCGTGCTTTCGGGCTACCTCGTCCGGGCGTAGTCCCTTAAGAGCCCTGAGGCCAAAACACGCTATATCTTCGACAGGTGATTTCTCAGACTCCGTGGCACCTAGAGACATCTCGTCAGATCCGAGACCTCCATGTTGGGGCCCTCTACAAAATCCTCTCACGGTTTTCTCCATCTCCATTCGGTTCTCTCGATGTCCTATTGTTTGCAAATGCATGAAATAGTGGCTCTGAGTCAGTGTACGACTTCCAGATGCTATAGTTTGCAAACAGAAGCTCGTGGGACCAAACCAACTACGCCAACACATTGGGGTGGCCAGGTGAACACTAGTGGAGGATTTTTTTTGGTTCCCTACACTACCCGTGCTTTCAGGCTACCTCGTCCAGGCGTAGTCCCTTAAGAGCCCTGAGGCCAAAACACGCTATATCTTCGACGGGTGATTTCTCGGACTCCGTGGCACCTAGAGACATCTCGTCAGATCCAAGACCTCCACATTAGGGCCCTCTACGAAATAATATTGTGGTTTTCTCCATCTCCATTTGGTTCTCTCGTTGTCCTATTGTTTGTAAACGCGTGAAATACTGCAGTCTGAGTCAGTGTAGGGCTGCCAGACGCTATAGTTTACAAACAGAAGCTCGTGGGACCAAACCAAATACGCCAACACATTGGGGTGGCCAAGTGAATGCTAGTGGAGGATTTTTTTTGGTTCCCTACGCTACCCGTGCTTTCGGGCTACCTCGTTCGGGCGTAGTCCCTTAAGAGCCCTAGGCCAAAACACGTTATATCTTCAACGGGTGATTTCTCATATTCTGTGGCACCTAGAGACATCTCATCAGATCCAAGACCTCCATGTTGAATCCCTCTATGAAATCCTCTCCAGTTTTCTCCATCTCCATTTGGTTCTCTCGTTGTCCTATTGTTTGCAAACGTGCGAAATACTGCAGTCTGAGTCAGTGTAGGGCTCCCAGACGCTGTAGTTTGCAAACGGAAGCTCGTGGGACCAAACCAACTATGCCAACACATCGGGGTGGCCTGGTGAACACTAGTGGAGGCTTTTTTTTGGTTCCCTACACTACCCGTGCTTTCGGGCTACCTCGTTTGGGCGTAGTCCCTTAAGAGCCCTGAGGCCAAAACACGCTATATCTTCGACGGGTGATTTCTCAGACTCCGTGGCACCTAGAGACATCTCGTCAGATCCGAGACCTCCATGTCGGGGCCCTCTACGAAATCCTATCATGGTTTTATCCATCTCCATTCGGTTCTCTCGTTGTCCTATTGTTTGCAAACGCACAAAATAGTGTAGTCTGAGTCAGTGTAAGGCTGCTAGATGTTGTATTTTGTAAACGGTAGCTTGTGGGACCGAACCAACTATGCCAACACATCAGGGTGGCCAGGTGAATGCTAGTGGAGGATTTTTTTTGGTTCCCTACGCTCCCCGTGCTTTCAGGCTACCTCGTTCGGGCGTAGTCTCTTAAGAGCCCTGAGACCAAAACACGTTATATCTTCGACATGTGATTTCTCAGACTCCGTGGCACCTAGAGACATCTCATCAGATCCAAAACCTCCATGTTGAAGCCCTCTACGAAAGCCTCTCCCAGTTTTCTCCATCTCCATTCAGTTCTCTCATGTCCTATTGTTTGCAAACGCATGAAATACTGCAGTCTGAGTCAGTGTAGGGCTCCCAGACATTGTAGTTTGCAAACGGAAGCTCGTGGGACCGAACCAACTATGCCAACACGTCGGGGTGGCCAGGTGAATGCTAGTGGAGGATTTTTTTTGGTTCCCTACGCTACCCGTGCTTTCAGGCTACCTCGTCCGGGCGTAGTCCCTTAAGAGCCCTGAATGACTAGATTGGCTTAAGAATGAATTTGATAGGGGTATGTCTAAGAACACACAGAGTTATCAATCACCTAGTAAATATTTCTTGTTTAGTTCTGGATGGGAGTCAGCTGGCCTATGGCTTAGTGACCTTCCATTCATTGATAATTTATGCTATGATAAACCCATGGATGCTTTCAAAAGTGCCTTCAAAAGGATAGGGGTAGTCATCAAGCCTAGTGAAGGGTGTGATGTGATTTCCAAATAACTTGAAATGCCTACAGATTTAAAGGTAATAACACGAATTGGACAGGATTAGACAATCAAGAATCATTGAGTGTCTGAATCAGAATGTCATTGCATCTGGAGACATTCTCAAGCATTGGAGTAATGTATATGGAGAGACATTCTCAAAATATCAACAGATGAAAGGCATCAAATTGTGACGACTCTCAGGTGTTTTAACAGGGGAGAAGACTAAGAAGCATAGAAGAATGTAGTAAGTGCATGATAAGATAGGAACCAGTACAAAGAGACCATGAGCAAGAAGAAGCGCAAGTAAGGTAAATACACATATACACATTGATAAATTGAATGAATAATTACTCAGATTAGGTAACTCTTTATATACATACATTATATAAATATTGATTTCCAAAGTTTGATGCATATTATACATTGAAAATGCTAGTACATGTACATCACCAATAAATGAAAAAATAATCCATAATGTCTTAAATATTGTCAAGTGCACATCATATTAGTTTCATGTGAAAATAATCTCAGAAATGTAAGGTCTCATACAAAATTATCAAGTTCCAAATAGTATTTTAATGTGCATAATAAATACAAAAATGCCCAAATAGGTCATATACCATCAAGTTCAAATGCCATATAGGCGTACATACAATGCCATGCACATAGGCATACAAAAACAATGTCATGTAAGACATATATATTTCCTACTCATCAAAATCTATCCCTCTCTTGGCCTTGCTCGAAGAAGGCCCTCCCTTAGACGAAGATGGAGATCTATGAGATGACTTTGGATCGTCTGAGCCCATGCTTCGAGTCCTCTTCCGCTGAATACTCACCTGTAGATGAGCCTGTAAATGCAAACAATGTTTTTTGTCAAAACTTAATTTATATATGTTTTCAACATGTATTTAAGACCATGCTAGAATGAAAGTATTTACATAAATACACAAACTTACCACAAGTTGTCGATCACGCCGAATTTGCATCTCATGCTCAGATGAGTCATCGGGAGCTCCTGCAGTACGAACGGGGGTACGAAGATGACGAGATGGAGGAGTCTGTGCCCTCGAAGTCAAAATGGAGGGGGTTGAAGTTCCCTACATACACATAAGATCAGAAAATCTAACATCAGAATTAGTGAAAATAGAACTAAGTACATGTATGTACATAATGACAATATTTTAACTAATTTTATCAATATAGAACTATTGTTTTTACCCCACCACGCCTGTGAATCAAATGAACAGGGCTGCTACCTGTCGCAGGTAACTCCTGCATATACACAATGAAGGACATTATTAACATAATTTAATAATTCTACAATGAAATACATTACTAACATGTAATTTAACATAATATGAATTACACGAGAAATTTAACAAAATTTACGTGTTGTTTGAATACCTCAGTGAGTTGTTGCGCAGATGAAATCGCAGCGGCAACACCTTTATCTACTTGTCGCAGAGATGGTGGGGTGTCTAGTGAAGTCAACATCTTTATCAAACATGTATATCACGTGAGTTAGATGGACATACAAGAACATACATATATTTGACTTCAAAACTAATACACACACACACACACATGTATGTGAAAATTTTACATAATTAACATTCTAAATTACCTCTGTGAATGTATGTGTACGCATGGTGCTCGCCGCCTGTGGTCGGGATGAAGATGCACCTCCCGCGCACTGTAATATCAATGCATATACATGTACAAATACAATTATTTCAAAAATTTAACATATATAAGTAAATCAAGTACTCCAAACTTTTTGTAACACACATAACAAAACATAACAAATTTACCTGCGAAGGTGACGCCGATGAATGTAATCCAAATGTCTCACTCAAAAGGACATCTGACATAGTGACATTATCGTGTGCACCCCTAGCACCAGGTGCACCAAAATCAGTACGCATGAAAGTATCGTCCTCCTCGGGCCCCAAACATATGCTACCACATGACGAGCAAAGATGTGGCCTCATGCTAGTACTCCCTGAGGGAATACTCTGTGTACCTCCACGAGCATCTGGCTCAGAAATCTCCCTCGTATGTCGAACAAGGGTCGCAGATAGCCCCTGAAGCGCGTGGAGTGTATCAATCTCTATTGTCTCCTTCACTGCTTGAGGGACAATCTCAGGGTGAGGGGGCTTCTGTGTGGGGAATCTACCCTGCTGAATAGGTGCACATTGTGCACCTGGTCGATCCTGTGCAGATCCTTTTCCTCGGCCCTGGAAATCTCAGAAATCAAAATAATTTGGGATCTCATTGAGGATAAACTCGCAATAGAGTTTCCTCAGAAAGTATAGTGGCACCTCGTTGTTATTACAAGGTGGAAAATCAAACACCATCCACCATCGGTCCCAAAAATTATTTTTAATCAAATTATTATTGCACCAATGGATGGGAAACCATTTACATGACAACGGAACAGGAAAATTAGTGCGGGGGTCCATGAATAAGGCACATATGAGGTCTTTTGAAATTTCTTTTTTCTTTACATCCACATATGACAATTTGTTGGAATAATAAACCCTACAACCCTCTCTGTAAGTTGTCCAACGATCAATTTTCCCCATTTGCCGTGTCAACTTGAACAAGTAATGCCTCCAATGTGTTTGCAAGAGAGGCACGGTGGGGGTTTGTAGATTGTGAATCCCTCATTGTTTTGATTAAATCCTCAATTTCAATTTTGTTTTCAACTATGTGGGCTGCTAAATCTTCTTGACTACCCGGGGGATGTTGAGCAATTGTGGGAGTGTCGGGAGGGATGACAGGAATAGCAGGGTTTGGTTGTGGTTGATTCCCTCGACCTCTAACTGTAACAATAAAAAATATGTATTCAATTCAAATTTTAATCTATAATTATCATATTTCAATGCAATTTTGAGAAAATAATTGTGCTTACCTCTTCTCCATGGCGCCATCGTCGATTCAAATCTTCCCGACAATCCAGAAACGATCGTTTGAGCTTGAGATCTAGCTAAATGATAAAAAGTGAGGGCACGGTTAAGCTCTGAAAACTCGCGTTTGAGGGAGATAAAATGATAGAGGCTCGGCCTCTTTTTTTCTTTATAGTAGGCATAACGTGTACGCGTTATAATGCACGTACATATTATGCCTCGGTAAATCCCAACCATGTAGAGATCAATCCTGGCACAGTAGTAAAGTACCATCCTATGTGAGTGAAGTTATGAGAGGGACCATGGGGACAATTTTTTGCTACATTGGATCAGACACCACTTTTTACTGGTCATATGTTAGATTCAGATATGGCTTGGAGATGTAAAATCATTATTAGGAGGACCACGACATGTGTATGTTTACACTGTAGGTGGAAAAAACCATGATCTTTGAGGTATCATAGGGTACAAAAGTTGAGTGGAAGATGTTGAGTAACCTATGGAGGCTGAGTATGTTACTGCTATAGAGGAAAGAAAACAAATGATTTGGTTACAGAAATTTTTTGAGGAGTTGGGGCATAAGCAGGAGGAAGGAAAGTTGCATAGTGATAGTCAGAGTGTTATGCACCTAGATAAGAACTCTACTTTCCATTTTAAGATGAAGCATATACAGTTAAGGTACCATTTCATCATGATATCTTTGGAGGAAGAGAAGTTGAAGCTAGAGAAGATTCATACCAGTAAGAATCCTGCAGACATAATAACCAAGTTGGTCACAAGGGGAAAAATTGAAGCTGTGTTCAGCTTTGGAAGATGGAGGTGGCTAAGACAATGAATAGGTAAACATATTAGAGGAAAGTGTGATTAAAAGTAAGATATATGTCTATTAGGTTGTGGAGCTTGATTTCATGTGAGAAAGTGTTGAAGACTGTACACTAAGAGTACTATACACTTTCCATAGTTGTCTCGCCGGGGTTTGGGAGCATAGCCCACGAGAAATTTTTTTTGGCCTTAAAATGTGCTCGATATACCGGGAAACATGTTTTTCTCATATGGGCGGGTTTTTTGACCCATAGGTTTATGGGACGGTTTTGGCCCATGGTTTTGATACCCATGATTTTGTAAAACTGATTAAGCAGTTGTCTACTTATATGGTTTTATGCATATGGTAGGTTTAATGTAACATTGCAGATGTGTTTTGAAATCGGGTGTGAATTCTATAGAGTTTGTTGAGCATAGCTCCAAACAGATCTGGGTATTGTATTGAGAGAGCAGTGGCTTGTAATAAAATATGAGCAAGTGATTCTTGGTGGACATAGCCCAAATTGGGTGAACCACGTTAAATATTGTCTCTTTGTGTTGTGTTATTTTATTCTGCACTTTTATTTAAGATCTGTAATAATTTTTGCATATTAGTTTCTACTGTTGTAATTTTGTGAGGGAATATTCCACATATTTTATCCCTTATTTTCTAATAATTGGTATCAGAGCCTAGTTTGGTTTGCTAAAGTGTTGAATCATAGGGAAAGTTTTATCTTGAGTGGGAGCTATGGCAGATGATGGAAGATCAAGGGTGTATAAATTCAACGTGCAGAATTTTAGTCTTTGGAAGATGTAGATGGAAGATTACCTTTATCAGAAGGATCCTTATATTCCGTTGTCTAAGAAGGTGAACAAACCCTCGAGCATGACGGATGCCGAATGGGATTTTCTCGATAGGAAGGAACTTGGGATAATCCGACTGTGTCTTGCATCTTTGATATTATTTAATGTTTCAAAGGAAAAGACTACAAAAGAACTGATGGATGCATTAGGGAAGTTGTATGAAAATCCCTCTGCCTCTAATAAGATATTTTTAATGAAAAAGTTGTTTAATATGAAGATGTCTGAGAATGGTTCAGTAGCAGATCATTTAAATGATTTTAATACGGTCACAAATATGCTAGCTTTAGTTACAATAGAATTTGATGAAGAAGTTAGGGCTTTATTAGTTTTGTGCTCTTTACTTGAGAGTTAGAATAGCCTGGTAATGGCGGCAAGTAACTCAGTTCCAACTAACTCAAAGTTGAAGTTTGAGGATGTTGTAGGGGTGATTCTAAGCGAGGAAATGTGAAGAAAAATCTCTAGGGAATCTTCTATTTTAGGGAATGCTTTGACGGTGGAAACTAGAGGGAGACAGAAGAATAGAGGAAGACTTGGAAAATCAAAGGATCGGGCAAGGTCAAAATCCACAATCAAGATAGTATGTTAGCACTGTGGAAAGTTTGGGCATGCAAAGAAGGAATTTTGGTAACTTCGAGACAAGAAGAAACAACAAGAAGACAACAAGGAGGCAAATGTGGCAACAGGTAATGTATGTCAGGATGCTTTGATTCTTTCTTTGCACAATATTACTGAATCTTGGGTTTTAGATTCGAGAGCTTCTTTCCATGCTACTCCACATAGGCATTATTTTGTTGATTATGTTCAAGGATATTTTGGGCATGTTTTTATTGGTGATAAATGAGCCTTGTAACATAGTTGGAAAAGGTTTTGTTCAAGTTAAGATGCAGAATGGGGATACTTTGCTATTGAAGGATGTCAGACATGTGCCTACATTAAGGTGAAATTTGATATGGGCAAGGCAGTGGGGAAGTGATGGTTGTACTATGATATTTTACAATGAGAATCTAAGAAGGTTGCCAAGGGTGCTCTTATGGTGGCAAGAGGTAAGAAGGTTGGAACCTTCTATTTAACCACTTATAGCACTAAGGTTTGTAATCTTGTGGCTTCAGAAGTAGATACAACATTGTGGCACTATAGGCTTGGTCATATGAACCATAAGGGCATGGAGATCATAGAGAAGGATTTTTTCGGATATATAGAAACAGGTTTGGAGTTCTGTGAGGACTGCATATATGGGAAATAGAAGCGAGTAAGGTTTCTTCAAGGTTGGACCTACAAAGAAAGAGAGTGAGTTAGAGCTGGTGCATTCTGATGTGTGGGGGGCGGATTAGGTATCATCTCTTGGGGGTTCAAGTTATTATGTTAGTTTTATTGATGATGCAATAAGGAAAGTTTAGGTTTATTGTATTAGAAACAAATATGATGCATTTGACACTTTTGTTAAATGGAAAGCCTTGGTAGAGAATGAAACAGGTCTTAAGCTAAAATGTCTCAGGTCAGATAATGGAAGGGGAGTATTGCAACAATGAATTTGATGATTATTGTTCTAAGAATGAAATCCCGTAGGGAAAAGACAGGTTCTAGGAACTCCACAGGTAGAATGGGGTGTTAGAAAGGATGAACAAAACAATAATGGAACATGTCTAGGAGCATGAGGTTACATGCAGGACTGCCTCTTTCTTTTTGGACAGAAGCGATGAGCATAGTTGTGTACTTAATAAACAGAGGACCCTAAAATGCCTTGGATGAAGGCATACCTGAAGAGGCTTGGTATGGTAAGAAAATTTGATTATTCATTCCTTAGAGTCTTTAGATGTGAGGTGTTTTTTCCATATAGACAAGGATAATAGGGACCAAGGCTAGAGGCTAAATCAGAAAAATGTACTTTCATTGGTTATGGTGGTGATGAATTTGGATATAAATGTTGGAGTATTAAGGAAAAGAAAATCATTTGTGCTAGGGATGTGGTCTTTAATGAGAAAGTCATGTATAAGTAGTAGTTGCAGAAAAACATGGAAGAATCCAATAAAGAATATGCAGTAGTAGAGGATATTCCAGATGGGAGAATGACACATGAATCAATTCAGGTACCTTCTCAATAGGAACCCCAAACTCCTATATTGAGGAGGTCTTATAGGGTAAGAAGATAACTTGAATTTTTTTTCCTTCTCTTTATTATTTATTACTCATTGATAGTGGTGAGCCAGAGAGATTTGATGAAGCAATGTAAGTAGATGCCAGGAAGAAGTGGGAGCAAGCCATGGATGAGGGGCATCAGGCTCTCATGGAGAACCAGACATGGGATTTGGTGAAGCTACCCGAGAGGAAAAAGAGAGGTTACAGAAAAATTGGGTGTTCAGAGTCAAAGAGGAAGAAGGAGGTAAGAAAAGATACAAGGCCCGGTTGGTGGTCAAGGGGTTTGCACATAAAAAAGGTATATATTTTGATGATATTTTTTCTCCTATAGCTACAAATGACTTCTATTAGAACTGTTCTTGGAATAGCTGCAATAGAAGACTTGCAATTAGAGCATGGCTTGATGTAAAGACTACATTTCTCTGTGGTGATTTGGAGGAGGATCTATATATGTAGCAATCAAAGGGCTATGAGGTCAAAGGTAAAGAGGAGATGGTGTGCAAACTAAAGAAGAGCTTGTATGGATTGAAACAAGCTCCATGTCAATGGTATAAGAAATTTGATAGCTTCATGATGGAGCAAGGTTATATTATATTCCATTTTGACCATTGCGTGTATAAAAAGAAATTTTAGGATTGAAGTTATATTATCCTGTGTTTGTATGTGGATGATATGTTGGTTGCAGGTAATAACATGCAGAAAATAAAAGTACTCAAGAAGCAGCTAAGTGAATCCTTTGCCATGAAGGATTTAGGGGTAGCCAAATAAAATCCTTGGTATGAGGATATCTCGGGATAGGAAGGAATGAAAGATGACTTTATTTTAGGAAGAGTACATTAAGAAGGTCTTGGAGAGGTTTAATATGCAGGATGCTAAACCGGTTGGGACTCCTTTGGCAAGTCATTTCAAGTTATCAAAGGAGTAGTGTCCCAAGATAGAGTAGGAGAGAAACCAGATGTCCAAGGTACCTTACTCATTAGCGGTTGGTAGTTTTGATGTATGCCATGGTGTGCTACCAGGCCTGATATTTCCCATGCAGTTGCAGCAGTGAGTAGATTTTATGAGTGATCCAGGTAGAGATCACTGGCAGATAGTAAAGTGGATCCATCAATATTTGAGAGGGACGATGGGTACATTTTTTGTGCTACATTAGATCCGACACCACTTTGTGTGGTTATGTAGATTCAGAAATGGTTAGAGATGTAGAAATCAAGAGGAGCATGACAGGTTATGTTCACACTGTAGGTGGGGACATCAGTGAGCTAGATTTCACGACTACATAAGCTGGTGGCTTTGTCAACCACCGAGGGCTAAGTATGTTGCTGCCACAAAGGCAAGCAAAGAAATGATTTGGTTACAACAATTACGTTGAGGAGTTGGGGGCATAATCAGGAGGAAGGAAAAGTTGCATAGTGATAATCAGAGTATTATACACCTAGCTAATAACTCTTCTTTCCACTCTAGGAAAAAACATATACAGTTAAGGTACCATTTCATCAGGACAACTTTGGAGGAAGAGAAGTTGAAGCTGGAGAAGATTCATACCAGTTAGAATCTTACCATACATGATGACCAAGGTGGTCACAAGGGAAAAAACCAAAGTTGTGTTCAACTTTGGTTGGTCTTCATGAAAACCAGTTAAGGGTAGCAGAAGCTTGCTCAGAGGAAAACTAGTCTCCAAGTGGGAGATTGTTAGGTTGTGGAACCTGTTTTCATTTGAGAAAGTTTTGAAGACTGTACACTAAGAGTACTGTACCACTTTCCACAATTGTCCTTACCGAGGTTCGGGGGTGAGCCGAGCTCTGGGGGCGCAACCCCTCGAGAAAAAAATGTTTTTGGCTTTAAAACGTGCTCGACATACCGAGAAACATGTTTTTCTCATATGGGTGGGTTTTTTGACCCATAGGTTTATGGGACGGTTTTGGCCCATGGTTTTTATACCCATGGTTTTGTAAAACTGCTTAAGCAATTGTCTGCTTATATGGTTTTAATGGCATTATGGTAGGGATAATGTAACATTGCAGATGTGTTTTTAATTCAGATGTGAATTATGTAGAGTTTATTGAGCATAGCTCCAAACAGATCTAGGTATTGTATTGAGAGAGCGGTGGCTTGTGATAAAATCTGAGCAAGTGATTCTTGGTGGGCGTAGCCCAAATTGGGTGAACCATGTTAAATAATGTCTGTTTGTGTTGTGTTATTTTATTCTGCACTTTTATTTAAGATTTGTAATACTTTATGCATATTATTTTCTACTGTTGTAATTCTATGAGGGATTATTTCGCATATTTTATCCCTTATTTTCTAACAATGTCAATTGTCTTAGTGTGCCAAAACTATTATTGCTAAGTGTCAAAGAGGTCAAACTTAGGTGTTTGTAGTTACCTCCATGATATATGTAGTGCCCTTCACATTTAATAAAATAGATTAAAAAACACAGATACGTGTGAAATCCACGGTAGAAGAGAATTAAGAAGGTTGTTGGAGAAGTAAGAGAGTGGGTAAAGGTGCGTGTGCAAGGTGGGGCTCTCTGAAATAGCACACAGGAACTCCTCAACCACCAGTCAGACCTGTCATTCTCCCTAGATAATAATATAATCACTTTTATTGGATCTAGAGACTTTACCCATGTTGAAACCCCCTAGCAAATGTGTAAATTAATCATAAAATGGATAGTTATGGTGAGGACATATGAGATGGATATCTAGTCGGTGGATGGAACTGATAGTGGCGTTGTTTAGTGTCTGGCCCAAATTAAAGAATGAGACAACTTCTTAGGGAAGAAATTTATGGTAGTGTACAAAAAACATGGTTTTTCCCTCACAAGACCATCACATTTCTTCATTTATGTAGCAAACAATCTCTACCTGATCAGTTTAACCCCTTCCCAGCATCTCCCATCCTATGCAAAATAAATGTGAGCATTAGAACATGGTATGGGCATCCTGCAAGGCATAGAAGATAGAGATATATTGTTAGATGTTGTAGTATTTTCAGACTACTCTTGACTCACATGAATGAAAAATGTGGGAGCATATGCATGGCATATTAACTGTTTGATAGAGTGTCTTAAAAAACATGGTTTCATGTAATTACTTTGATTGGATGATATACACAAAATGGGTTTGTTGAAAATGATTTAGAAACTTCTGAACAAATGTATACTGGTAGATTTACAGCAAAAATTCCATAACCTTTGCTAGCATCTCCCTGCCTTTGCCCAAAAATATGGGCTCTGGAAAAGATTATGGAAATCCATCAAAGTATAATAGAAATCCCATTTTTTATTTTCAGCTTCCTCCCAAAATAAGTCAAATTAGGGGTATTGTTAGATGTGTAGTTGCAAATGTGTGGCTAACCTTGGATGAAAAACATGGGAGCATACACATGGCCTGTGAAATGTTCAACAGGAGATCTGGCCATTGTTCTCTTACAATCAGCTCACCCATCGAGCAAAGGAGACCTAGGATAGCGAGAACTAGCATTGTTTTATCAATAGTAACCGAATGGGATCTGTATTTTCCCAATAATTCTTCTCAGTAATGCAACTGTAGTTTTTGGTGTGCCCTTGAATATTTCTTAGAAGGTATGTTTATCTAATCTTTAATGAATAAAGATGAGATTCGAAAGATGGGTTTATGGGATTTGTAAGTGCTCTTGATTTTTTTTCCAGATTTTTTTGGAAGAGCGATGTAACTATGTGGAATATGGGTGAACTCTCATGGACAAAACATTGTGTACTATGAATGCTAATATTGTTCGGCAGGGTTCATCTCTCCTAATATTCCTTTATTTTTGTACTTTATTTTTTCTTTTGCAACGAAATAAAATTTTAAAATATTGAGATTATCGTAGATTTATTTGTTTTATGTTAACTTGTTGTAAAACAATAAAAATGTCGTATCATTACTCACACAATTAAAATAACCATTTTGCAGTAAACCATGAACTTGAACCCTCATTTTGAGGTGATTTAGAAAATTCCCTTTACCAAACTAGATCACTACAGTATTTTTTTATTGATAAGTTGAAGTTGACTTTTTGATAAATATGTTGACCATTTCCTGGTCTAAATAGATAAATTGTGACTTCCAGAGACTCACAAAGTAACCTTCATAACTCTGGAAAGGGGAGGTTAAGCTTCCTTCATGTACCTTGTTATGTGAGGTGTCACTTTAATCTTTGGATCGACCCTGAATGAACATTTGTGACCTTTTTGACCTCTTATAGGAGCCTTGTTACACTATTTTGCAGTGGTAGGAAGCTGCTAAATCTAAAAAGTTGGTTTCATTTTGAACTGCCTTTTGAAACCTAGATAGAGAAATTATTATCTGTCTTCACAAACCTCTAGTATTTTTTACTAGAAATTTCATGGAACCTTTAAGTTAAGGGAAAAACACTTTTCTATATAGTTTGGCAAAGCCATTTGGTAGGCCTTTGGTTGTAGTTTGACTAGGTCAAACTTGACCAATTACCATTTGTCACTCCAGAAAACATGTTACCTTTTGAAAACAGTTTTCTAGTTCTGAGTTTCCGTCGACTCTGATGAATTATCCATATATGGGGGAACTTGTAGGAATTTTATCTTGGCACATACATCCATCAAATGTTAGTTTTGGATGTGGTTTACTGAGCCCTTGAACTAACTTTTAATCATTTGCAACTAGGCCAATTACGATCGATGGCCCCAAGAAACTAGCCGTTGATCGCAAACCGTTCGCTAGTTCCGAATTCCATCAGTTCCTATGAACTCTTGGTATATAATTGGACACGTAGAAATTTAACTGTGGTGTGATTTTCTCATCGGAAGACAACATTTGAAAGTGGATTCTTAGCCTCTGAGCCTATTTTGAACATTTTTGTAGCTAGCAGGAAAATGTAAAAATAAAGTTGTAGGACCCCTGTCGGGTTGCCAAACCACCGTGGAAACTTTTGACACATGTAAATAACTGTTTGAAAACTCTATAGTGTAACTTGTGTGAAATAGAACTTTGGACGAAATGGTGTTTCTCTCTCTTCCTTTCTCTTTCTCTTTCCTTGGTTATGAAGTGAAGTGAAATGAAATGAACTGAATACATGTTTCTAAACCTTTTCTTTCAAATGCAAATTTTAATTATTATTACATGTAAATGGGAAACTAAATACATTAATTATGTTAGATTAGGGTGGATTCCATGCCAGCGATTTATCGCTGATTTCATGCTCACATGGTTTTGCAGGATGCAAGAAAGATGGCGAAAAGGCGATGTGTAATTCATTATTTATTATTGTAAATTATATAGGTCATTGTAAAATGAATATATGTATAATGTAGTCTTTTGTTACAGAAAAGTTATATTTGAAATCTGCTAATATGTATGAGATGCTATTTTGAGGGATATCTTAGGAAATGTGCATTTAATCACAGGTTCAATTTGATTCATAGTTGCGTATGGTAAAAGGGTTATATATATATATATATATATATATATAGTAAATGAATTTGAAGTTAATACATTGTGGGGAATTTTTCAGTGTTCAATAAATGATTAATTATTTATTGTGTTGTATTCTTACCTTGTAAATGTAATAAAGAGATTTAATCGAAACACTCAACCCTAGTATAAGATCTGTGCATAACTTGTCTTAATGTGTGTGATCCTTCATAGCGTAGAAAAAAAATTGAAACCATAGAATAAACTTAAACCTTGTACTCAATGGCACCTCTAGGTTAGGTAAATAAAACCCTTGGTTTTAGTTTACCGTCATAGTCGTTATGTTTAGCGAAATTGTTATCGACCCATATTTTAGGAACGACATGGTCCAATTTTATCCAGAGTATGTGGTTTCCTTCTAGATTTTGTAACCGACGAGGAAATGTCCTCTCTTCAAGATCCAACACCATGTTGAGTGGTCAAGACCGCTTTGGAAGTCACCTTATGAGTCCTTGTTCAGAAGAAATGACTATGTAGTGTAACCTTACCATTATGTGGAGGTAAGTAGAGCTAATACTCCCTTAGTATCCTTTTGGATTACAAGGTCTTACGAGATTAGATCTAGAAATTAACTTCATCAATGAATGAAGTCCCAGTTAGATCTAGACGACATAAATGGAGATCGTGAAATAGTTGTTCTAGGTCTTAAACTCTTGTTAAGGAACTCCTTAGTTCCTATAAGTTAAATGTGTTACCTTGGTTTCTATCAACATATTACCTTGGTCTTTTCTTGAAGGTGGTTTAGCATAAATATGTTCTCTTGCCTTAAAATCATATATAGTTAAGGCATAGATCATTAGGTGAAATTGGAACAATTGGAAATTAAACCAAAAATGGTAAGTAACTCCTTGCAAATGAAATTGATTTGAAATAAGTTGAGAGAACCCAGGGAAACCGGAACTTTGTCCCGAATTTGTTATGCTTTTTATGACATTAAGAATAAAGTTATCACATGCAAAATCATGAAATGTTGAATATGGGATCTTACCTTCACAAATCACTTGTGGTTCATGTGTAGTTTATAATGCTTCCAATCATTACTCTTCAAGTAGACATCTTTCATAACTCCTTATAAAAAGTGACACCAAAAAAAAGAGACCTAGAAACATTGAAAATGAAATGAGAAACAATAGTATAGTTAGATAATGGTTTAGGAACAAAAATTCACTTGAAGTCCTTATGGATAATTTATGCATTGAATTTTGTTAATAATGGATACAAATTGATTCTTGGTGGGACTAGGACATTTGAGCCAGTTTAGAGTCCACTAAAAATAAGATAAAATAAAATAAAGTTATGTCTTGTAAATGCTTAACTGAATCAAACTAAATTTTGATACTAAAACAACCATAGTATGAAAAAAAATGTGCTTCGAATGGAAGGAAGTTTATAGGAAAGAGAAAACTTGAACCTTCACCTCCTTTGATGTGTATTTATTTTCCCTCGAAAAACTTCTGGTTGGTCCCCTTGCATAATGAGAGTAAAATTAAATGTCAACTAAACATATTTTGAGAAACAAATATTTAGCGTAAGAACGAGAGAATTAGGAACTTTGTATGTAATTGGAAATATGGAATTTAATTATGTAAGTTATGGAGATTGTCTTAAGGGATAAAGACAAAACTTAAATGGTCGAACAATAAGTTGAATGTGAAATGAATTGAAGAATATGTATGTGGAAAATGGAAAAAATTATCCTTGCATAATAATATTCCTGGAATGCTAATCATAATTAAGAGGTAATCATGGTAATGATGTGTGTGGGCTTGTCAATCCTTGGGTCCCTTTTTTTATTACTGGGTCATTACTAGCATTCATTCATTGCAGAAAGTTTGGCATCGACATGTATATGGTGTTGTCATGTGTCTATGTGAGTGGATGACTTATGTAAGTGTAGTATGCGTTGTTAAGTTTCTATTGTTTGGAGACCTTGCGGTGTTGTGTAGTGAGAAATGTAAGTCAAAAAAAATTTATCCTGGTATTTTTTCTATGTTATTTTTATGTGTAAAATGTGGGCATTACACTTGGTATCAGAGCGGAGGTTCATGCTCTCGAACCTCTGGGACATATTGGAGTTGTGATGGTTTTGGATGGTGGTGGTGGATATTGGAAGAGTAATGTGATATATGTTGTTATGTGACCAACGTTGTAATTGTGATATTGTGAACACACATGTTGTGCATGTCACTTAGTGCATCATTGTTATCTATGTTGATGTGCCTTTGATGAGATTATTCTCTCTCCTTTTTGTGGATTCAATGAGGAATTCGTGTGTGATATACCACCTTGTTGTGTGTGAAAAATAATGTTATTGTGGATTGTGGAATGTCAGAGAATTTTGGAATTTTTTTATATGAGGGTGTATTTATGTATTGCATGACAAAATTGGTGTAAAGTGAATTAGAATTGTATTGTGATGTCATCACTGTGTTTTTATGAATCATGTGTGTCACCATCTTGTAATTGTAATTGATTATATGTTGTAATGTTAGATGTTGTGTTCCTCATACGTATAATTCATGTAATATGTGATGGTTCATGTCATGATTTAGGGGCATATGGTGAGTGTATGATTCCTATTGTATAGTGATTGTACTTTGGGTGTAGTATGTGGTAATGTGATGTATCGTAACCCATGAAGGTAATGATTGTGTTATACCTTGTATATATACCATGCATAAGACATTATGGTTAATTTGTGTGAATCACCATTGTGTTAGTGATGTAGTTATGTGTTATGTTGTGGACCCTACACTAACCGACCCTAAGGGAAATCGGTAAAAGGTGTATGTTTGGAGTGAGGAAATGTGTACCATTGACTAGTCACTCGAGCCGAGTACGAGATAGGAAGTGGAGCCTTACATAGGCTGAAAACCCACTTTTTGTTCATTTGGTATGTGTGGCACTTGCTCAATGGGTGTCATGCATATTGTGTTTCGCAGACACCTTAGGCTTAGTAGATGGTAACTTTTAATCCTTTCTCTCTCCCAATATGGTTATCATATGGATTCAACCTATGTGATTTTGACTATGTTGAGCCTTGTCGAAGTGGTGTTGGGTTGATTCAAATAGAGATGATGACAGTTGTATTACTTGATATGTTATTTTACGAGTTGAGGCTCGATGTCCGAGTGCTAGTAACTTGTTGAGTACCCCTTTGGTGGCCGTATAAGGCCACATAGTTATTGTGATGTGTTATTTTGCTACATGTATTTTATTCATAAATTGAACACTTTCCCTTCTCTTGCTAGAACCAACAGTTTTCTTGATTGATATGTTCTTATATTTTGGGCATTTTATTTGGTTGTTACACTAACATGCATATTTTTATCACTAACTATGGCTATTTGACCATTTGTTTTGCTTAGTTTTAAATATTCTTTTTAAGTTTAATTTTTTTATAGCCTAGCCCAAGGCTTGGGATTTTTGCCACTTGGCATTTGAAATGGATTTTTATGTTGGTTCTAATGTCATAATGTGTTGGAATAGGGTCATGGGATTCACCATGGAGTGGTGGAACCTATGGACCCACTTCGTTGTATGGGGGTATGCCCCAAGGAGTTACAGATAACTAGTGGGTTGTTGAACCATGAGTTATTATGTCACTTGGGTTAGAGGTATCTGGACTCTATGCGCCTAGGGCCATAGGGTGACCGACCTCTTTTGGGGAGCGAAAAGGAAAAATTTACCTTTATTTTATTTCTTGAGGGAGGCATAAGAGACTTGATTGAGGCATAAGAGACTTGAGGGAGGCATAATATACTTGAGGGAGGAATAAGAGACTTGAGGGAGACATAAGAGACTTGATGGAGGAATATGAGACTTGAGGGAGACATAAGAGACTTGAGGGAGGCATAAGAGACTTGCGGGAGACATAAAATATGTGTGTGTGTGTGTGTGTGTGTGTGTGTGTGTGTGTGTGTGTGTGTGATTGATGATTTGGGAGGTATATGGATTTGTTCTATGATTCTTGGGAGGTATATGTATTTGTTTTGAAATGCTTTGAGGGGGTATATAGAGTTGTTTTGTGATGTTTTGGGAGGTGTATGGTAGTGGTATTATGGTTTATGTGTACTCTTGTGAGTATGGGATATGTCTTGTGATGTTGCTTCCATCTTGACACTATGTAGCTATAATTATGGTTTCGAGCTGTGTGAAACAGTTGTATGTGCACTATTTGGAATTCCATGTTGTTACAATCTGCTTATGTTATGTGTACTATTGTGTTGGGTACATTTGTGACAAGTACTATGTGTGTGGATCATGTATGTTCCTTCCATGGTTTGGTTGAGTTCTTGTGATGTGATATAGTCGTGGAAGTATGTAGAAATATGTCTTGTGGACCATTAGTGTTATTTTTGGCCTTGTTTGATGTCTTAATGTCAGTTACTATTGGGCACCCACAAACATTTTAAAAAAAACTAAATAAATAAACTAAAATCTTAAAATAATGAAATACTAAGAGTTTGAGATTAAGAAATAATTTAAAGGAAAAGACAAACTAAGTAATAAAATAAAAGACAATTACCAATCTTCACATAACAATGAAATTTAAAGAGATTGTTACAACTTTCTTGACTTCCCTATGGTCGTGTTCTAACGATAGAAATCTTATCCCTAGACAGAACTTGTCGTCATTAACTTCCTTCATTTCTTATCACTTTTTCTACCCTTAGTGTTATGTCACATCGAGGACGATGCTCTTATAAGGGGAGGGAAATGTAGTGCCCTTCACATTTAATAAAATAGATTTAAAAAACACAGGTACATGTGAAATCCATGGTAGAAGTGAATTAAGAAGGTTATTGGAGAAGTAGGAGAGTGGGTAAATGTCGTGTAGAAGGTGGGACTCTTTGACATAGCACATGGGCACCCTCAACTGCACAGTCAGACCTGTCATTATCATTGGACATTAATACAAGCACTTTTATTGGATCCAGAGACTCTACCCACATTGAAACCCCCTAGGAAACATGTAAATTCAGCATAAAATAGATATTTGTGGTGAGGAAATATGAGATGGAGATTGGCAGTGGATGGAACTAACAGTGGCATTATTTAGTGTCTGGCCAAATGAAAGCATGAGAAAACTTCTTAGGGAAGAAATTTATGGTAGTGTACATAAAACATTGTTTTTTCCTCATGAGACAATCACATTGCTTCATGTATGTAGCAAACAGACTCCACTTAATTATTTTACCCTTCCTAGTGTCTCCCAGCCTGTACAAAATAAATGTGAGTGTTGGAATATGGTATGGACATGTCCTGCAAGGCATAAAAGATAGAGATATATTGTTAGATGTTGTAGTATTTTTTGCTACCTTCAGCTCACATGAATGCAAAACATGGGAGCATATGCATGGCATATGAAATTGTTTGACAGAGTGTCTTAAAAAAAAATGTGGTTTCAAGTAATGATTTTACTGCAGGATATACACAAAATGGGTTTGTTGAAAAGGATTTAGAAACTTCTAAACAAATTTAATTGGAAAATTTCCAGCCAGATTCCATTACCTTTGCTAGCGTCTCCCTATCCTGTGCCCAAAATACGGGCTCTGGAAAAGAGTATGGACATCCATCAAAGCATAATGGAAATCCATTTTTTATTTTCTAGCTTCCTCCCAACATACGCCAAATTGGGGGTATTTTCAGATGTGTAGTTGCATATGTGTGAGTAACCTTAGATGAAAACTTGGGAATATGGCCTATGAAATGTTCAACATGAGATCTGGCCATTGTTCTCTTACAATCTGCTCACCCATCGAGCAAAGGAGACCTAGGATAGTGAGAACCAACATTGTTTTATCAATAGAAACTGACTGGGATCTTTATTTTCCCAATCATTCTTCTCAGTAATGCAACTGTAGTTTTTGGTGTGCCCTTGAATATTTCATAGAAGGTGTGTTTATCCAATCTTTAATGAATAAAGATGAGATTCAAAATATGGGTTTATGGGATTTGTGAGTGCTCACGATTTGTTTGACAGATTTCCTAGAAGAGCGATGTAACCGTGTGGAATACGGGAAAACCCTTGTGGAGAACCTCATGTACTACAAACGCTAATATTTTTAGGCATGGTTCATCTCTCCTAATCTTTCTTAATTTTTGTACTTAGTTTTTCTTTTGCAATGAAATAAATTTTTAAATTTTGAGATTATTATAGATTTAATTGTTTTATATTAACTTGTTGTAAAACAATAAAATGTTGTATCATTACTCACACACTTGCAATAACCATTTTGTAGTAAACCATGAAATTTAACCCTCATTTTGAGGTGATTTAGAAAACTCCCTGACCAAACTAGATCACTACAATATTGTTTTATCGACTAAGTTGAAGTTGACTTCCTTGTAAATATGTTGACCATGTCCTAGTTTGAATAGATAAATTATGACTTCCGAAGACTCGCAAAGTAACCTTCGTAACTCTAGAAAGGGAAGGTTAAGCTTCCTTCGTGTACCTTGTTATGTGAGTTGTCACTTTAATCTTTGGTTCAACCCTGAATGAACATTTGTGACCTTTCTGATGCCATTATAGGAGCCTTGTTACACTGTTTTTCAGAAGTAGGAAGCTATTAAATCTAAAAAGTTGGGTTTCGTTTTGAACCACCTTTTGAAACCTAGATAGAGAAATTATTATCCGTCTTCACAAACCTCTAGTATTTTTACTAGAAAATTGCATGAAACCTTCAATTTAGGGAAAAAAGATTTTCTGTATAGTTTGGCAAAGCCATTTTGTTGGCCTTTGGTCGTAGTTTGATGAGGTCAAACTGGACCAATTACGACTTGTCGCTCCAGAAAACATGTTGCCTTTTGAAAACAATTTTCTAGTTCTGAGTTTCCATTGACTCTGATGAATTATCCATATATGGGGGAACTTGTAGGAATTTTATCTTGGCACATACCATCAAATGTTAGTTTTGGACTGGTTTACTGAGCCCTTGATCTAACTTTTAATCATTTGCAACTAGGCCAATTATGATCAATGGGCCCCAGTGAAACTAGCCACTGATCGCAAACCGTTCGCTAGTTCCTGAATTATCAGTTCATCTATGAACTCTTGGTATATAAGTGGACACATATAAATTTAACCATGGTGTGTTTTCTCATCAAAAGACAACATTTGAAAGTGGATTCTTAGCCTCTGAGCCTATTTTGAATGTTTTTGTAGCTAGTAGGAAAATGTAAAAATAAAGTTGTAGGACCCCTGTCGGGTTGCCAAACCACCATGGAAACTTTTGACACATGTAAATAACTGTTTGAAAACTCTATAGTGTAACTTGTTGTGTGAAATAGAACTTTGGACAAAATGGTGTTTCTCTCTCTTCCTTTCTCTTTCTCTTTCCTTGGTTATGAAGTGAAGTGAAATGAAATGAACTGAATACATGTTTCTAAACCTTTTCTTTTGAATGCAAATTTTAATTATTATTACATGTAAATGGGAAACTAAAGACATTAATTATGTTAGATTAGGGTGGATTCCATGCCAATGATTTATCGTTGATTTCATGCTCACATGGTTTTGTAGGATGCAAGAAAGATGGCGAAAAGGCGATGTGTAATTCATTATTTATTATTGAAAATTATATAGGTCATTGTAAAATGAATATATGTATAATGTAGTCTTTTGTTACAAAAAAATTATATTTGAAATTTGCTAATATGTATGAGATGCTAGTTTTAGGGATATCTTTGGAAATGTGCATTTAATTACATGTTCAATTTGATTCATAGTTGCGTATGGTAAAAGGGTTTGATATATATATATATAATTTATTGTTTATTAAACACTGAAAAATGTGTAATGAAATAATTTGAAGTTAATACATTGTGGGGCATTTTTCAGTGTTCAATAAATGATAAATTATTTATTGTGTTGTATTCTTACCTTGTAAATGTAATAAAGAGTTTTAATCGAAACACTCAACCCTAGTATAAGATATGTGCATAACTTGTCTTAATGTGTGTGATCCTTCGTAGCATAGATAAAAAAATTGAAACCATAGAGTAAACTTAAACCTTGTAATCGATGGCGCCTCCTAGGTTAGGTAAATAAAACCCCTAGTTGAAGTTTACCGTCATAGTCGTTATGTTTAGCGACATTGTCGTGAACCCATCTTTTAGGAATGACATGGTCCAAATTTATCCGGAGTATGTGGTTTCCTTCTAGTTTTGGTAACCGCAAGGATAATGTCCTCTCTTCAGGCCCGACACTGTGTTGAGTGGTGAAGACTGCTCTGGAAGTCACCTTAAGAGTCCTTGTTCAAAGAAAGGACTATGCGGTGTAACCTTACCATATATGGAGTAAGCAGAGCTATTACTCCCTTAGTATCCTAGTGGAATCCCGAGTCTTAGGAAGTTAGATATAGAAATTTTATTGTCATCGAATGAATTCCTTTTGGTCCAGATGACACGTAGGGAGCTAGGGAAATAGTTGTGCTATGAATTAAACTCTTGTTAATGATCTCCTTAGTTCCTCGCAGATAAATGTATTAACTTGGGTACTAACAACATAACACCTTAGTCTTTCATGAAGGTTGTTTAGCATAAATATGTACTCTCACCTTAAAATCATATATAGTTAGGGTGTAGATCCTTAGGTGAAATTGGAACTAAGTCAATTCTTGGCTAATTAAGGGGTTTACACCTGGGTAGAAAATGGTAAGTAACTCCTTGCAAATGAAATTGATTTGAAATAAGTTTACTTTAGAGAAATAGGGAAACCGAAAACTTTGTCCCGTAATCCCTTGTTATGCCTTTTATGACATTAAGAATAAAAGAAATTTCACATGCGAAATCATGAAATGTTGAATCATGGGATCTTACCTCGAACACAAATCACTTGTGGTTCATGTGTAGTTTATAATGCTTCCAATCATGTACTTCTTCAAGATGTTAGACATTTTCTTTCATAACTCCTTATGTTAAAAAGTGACGCCAAAAAAAAAGAGACCTAAGAAACAATGAAAATGAAATCACAAACAAGAGTATATGTGATAATGGTTTAGGAACAAAGTTTTTCAGTTGAAGTCCTTATGGTTGATTTAAGCATTGAATTTTCTTAAGAATGGTTACAATTTGTTCTTGGTGGGACTAGGCTTTTGAGCCAATATAGAGTCCACTAAAAATAAAATAAAGTTATGTCATGTAAATGCTTAATTGAATCAAACTAAATTTGGAACTAAAACAACCATAGTACGAAAACAAATGTGCTTCGAATGGAAGGAAGTTTATAGGAAAGAGAAACTTAAACCTTCACCTCCTTTGATGTGTATTATTTTCCCTCGATAACTTATGGTTGGTCCCCTTGTATAATGAGAATAAATATAAATGTCAACTAAACATATTTTGAGAAACAAATCTTTAGCATAAGAATGAGAGAATTAGGAACTTTGTATGTAATTGGAAATATGGAATTTAATTATGTAAGTTATGGAGATTGTCTTAAGGGAAAAAGACAAAACTTAAATGGTCGAACAATAAGTTGAATGTGAAATGAATTGAAGAATCTGTATGTGGAAAATGGACAAAATTATCCTTGCATAATAATATTCCTGGAATGCTAATCATAACGAAGACGTAATGGGTAAGTGCACCAAGTTGGGGGACAATTAAGTGGACATCAAATCCTGAATTTTACATTAAAAATAGCAAAACATCAAATTTAATCTTCCGCGGACTTGAACCATGCTGAAAAGTCAAAAATATGTCATAAAAATGGTACATCGCGTAGGGGAGACTGTTAGCTTTGTAAAAATATTGATTTTTAAAGTGAATAGAATAGGATAAATATCATTTTATAATTTTTTTACTCATAGTAGGTCTTTAAGACACTTTTTCCCATGAATGTTTATGTCTACGTTTAAGACTGAAAATATTGTTTCACTTATCAGAATGTGATAAAACTTATACCATCCCAACCGTGGTGAAATTATATACATGTTCAAAAAAATTTTATTTGATTTCAATATTTTTTGATGAAGTTATGGCGGGAAAACGGAAAGTTCTCTCTTTTCTTTATGTTTTCATACCACTTTCACGGAAAAAATCATAAAAAATAAAATATTACTAAAAAAAACACAAAATAAAATCCATCCCAAGATAGATAGTGGCATCTAACTTCTTAGTAAAGGAGAAAAATATATATATCAATTTTTGGTCATCCAAATTGTGGGCAAACGGACTACAATCTTATAGGTGTTTTAAAAAAAAAAACCAAGTCATTGAATTTTGAGTGTCTAATATAGTTAATCTTGTCCATTTAAAAAAAAAAAGTATTTTAGAAACTAGATTCCGGATGCTACGATTTATATTAATATATTTTTTTTCTAATTTTGAGTGTATGTATTGCTAATAATCCCTACAAGTTGATATTATGTTGTTATTTGCAATATGACGTCCACTTATGACCCATTTTTTGTCCCCCAACTTGCTGCACTTACCCTAATCATGGTAATGATGTGATGTGGGTTGGCCAATCTTTGAATCCCTTTTCTTGGGGTTGAGTTATTGCTAGCATTTGTTCATTGGAGAAAGTGTGACATCGTCATGTATATGCTATTGTCATGTGTCTATGTGAGTTGATGACTTATGTAAGTTTTGTATGCGTTGTTGAGTTTCTTTACTTAGAGTCCTTGTGGCGTTGTGTAGTGAGCAATGTAAGTCAAAAAAAATTATCCTGCTATTTTTTTTCTGTGGTATTTGTATGTGTAAAATGTGGGCGTTACACTATATTGGAAAAATAAAAAATTGTGTATCCATGATAATTATTATGGGTATTGACAGGTATAACTAGGTGTAATTTTTCCTATGTGAAAATCTACAAGAAAATATATATAGATTAATCTCTCATGAGGATACATAAACCAAAATATGTTAACCATAAAAAAAAGAAACTGAAAAGGTAATGAGTGAATACAATTGATTCCAAGATTACACTTCTTGAATTTAATTGGATAATGTCTTAGTGTGAGTATTCCTTAGGAGATGTAACTTATAAATTGGAGAATTGATATGCAAATTCCCTAAGTGAAAGTAAAAATTATTGTGCTAGAAGTCAAGAGTTGTTGAAGTTTCAAGTTCATTTACCCTAGGTGTCTAAATAACACAACTTGTAATGGACTAAATGATCAAGCCTTATTCTCTTCTTAAAAAAATAATTGAAAAAGGTTTTTAAACTACAAAAACATCTACTTGTGAGAACCGAAAACAAATCTATATGTAAAAATAAAGCATCTACTCTTGTGATACGAAATTAGGTTTTTTATTCCTAATCTAATATATTATGCAAGGATAATTCAAAACTAGGACAACCAATCCTAAAATGTGTTACCCTTGAATTTTTAAATGATAAATCAATAAAGTACAATTAGGGTTTTAGGGTTAGAGAAAATAACCAAATTAGGGGGGAAAATGTATGACAAAGTGCTAAGAGTTTGTATATAAGTTGATCACAGTATCGTCAAGATTCTCATAAAATATATCAATCTAAAATGCAACGCCGGATAGGTTCATAGGCATTTAGGCACCTTCTTGGTTAAACCTATCTCTTAAGGATATGAACATGTCCTTTGGATATGCACACTTAGTTTGAATTTTTAATCTAGTTGACATGTCTCTATAGGTCTGATTTCTAGGTTTATCTTTGTGTGATGATTGCCTTATGATGAGATACGGTTTCTCCTTTATTTAAAACCCTAATATCGTGCCTTAGATCATAAAAGGGGTTAACATACTTTGGGCTAGAATCCCTCATACGTCATTGTTGATGTGATAAAAATTGTGTATATACCACTACTTAAAGAGGGATCAATTCCAAACAATTCCCCAACCTATAATGCTACATATGTGATATAGAATAAACAATAAATATGGGCCCTCGATCCGGCCCTTACACTTGACAACATGCACTTAATATTTTTCTCATGATTAATCTATGGAAATAATGTAGATGAATTCATATTTCATTTGAGCTTCGTTGTGATGGGTGCTCTAAGAAATAGAATAATTCAATTTTTTCTCTTGACATTCTTAAAGTAAGAGGGTAGATGATACGTAGAACCCCCTTATAGATTAGGGAAGATGTGTATTTATATGTGACCATTTGTATGATTTATCATTCATTTGATCCAATTATACTAGCTAGGCCGACTAAGCTAAGTTACCATTTTGAAAAAATGATTGTTGGAAGTGTAAGTGACATGTTCATGGAAGGTTGGACATGTTTTTGGTTGAACTTATCTTGGAATTACAAACCTATCTAGGGTGTAAAAGGAATCAATTTTGAGACAAATGAGAGTTGTTAGAAGCATAATGGACTTAGAGGGGGGGAGTGAATTAGTCCTTATAAAAACTTTAAATTATATTTCAGATTTTGAAATCAAAATACCATAAGCATACAATCAAAATAACCACTTATTCAACTCTTAATGTGTGTACACCATAAACCATCAATAAATCATGTAACCATTAAAGCAAAGAAACACCATAAGAACACAAGATATAAGTGGGAAACCCTCAAGGGTAAGAAAACCCATTGAAACACAATATTATATTGATATGTTTCTGAATTTAGTGAGGCACCAACCCCACAAGGAGCACCAACCCCTAGGTTAGTAGAGCACTAACCCTACAAGGAGCACCAAACCCTAATTTTGTGAAGCACCAACTCCACAAGGAGGCTACCACCCCCAAGATGATCAATAACCCACTCAGCCACCTTATGATGTGGAAATATATTATTTTTTTCTACCACAACTGATGGAGATCCAATATTCAGCTCACACTTCTTCACTAAAACCCTAGGTGATCACACTTCACAAAACAAGCTCAACAAACCCTCTAAAAATGATCAAACTCTTGATCTTGTGTCCTCTAATTTTTCTTCACCCACAACACACTTGAATCATCTCCAAATAATTCTCAAACACATACAATCACACTTCACCTAGGTCACTCCACATGCACACACTCAACTAGTTCCAAAAAGCACCCAAAAACATGCTTTTATATGCTTCTCCACTTTTCAAACTTAGGCCCAACCTTTTCCCTCATTTTTGGTTAGAACTATACATAAAGGAAACATTTTAAAATTTGAAATAAAATAGCTACATATGACCGAAGTAGGTCGTCCTAGCTAAAACCCTCATTATATGTGCAAAAAATGGTTCAAAACCCTATGGGCACATTCTTAAAAATGCCCTTACATTAAATGTATACTTTTTCATGACCAAAAACCCTTTACATATGAGTAAAATATCATATTACATTCATTCATGGTGTCACATTAATGATCATACAATAAAATTATTTGATTTAATGGGCCCAGTCCCCTTTAGAAATCTCAAAACAATTGTTTCTTACACCCTTCAGCACCCTGGAAACTTCATAAGGCCCCCAAATCACTTCTAATGAAAAACCACATGTCATTTAACCACTCAATTTATGGAAATTTAAAAACATATATAACACTTCTAATAAGTTTATAAGTCACAGAAACAATCAATTTTGCAAACCACAATGACATATTGCTTTCACAAAATCAACCTTTCAAATACATCTATGCTTCCAAAGGTTATCTCATTATATATATATATATACATATATTATATATACCTATATATATGGATATATATATCCAAGACCTCAAAATTGATTAATTTTATAGAAATTTAATCCCTCACACTTTCCATGTGATATAAAGCATCACCAAATCCATCTCATGCTTCAAATATCATTTTCACCAGAACACATCCTGGTCTTGAACTACAAAAAATATTCATGCTCAAAGGATGACCTTGAAACCCTTTCATATTCCACTATCATGAGGCAATCCATATATCAATGGAAATCTCTCTGAATCTACTTTCCAAAACAACTTGAATAATCTCAAAAATCAACATGTAGCTCAAGATATAGCCATTTTACTGAGACCATACTATTTGAGGCCCCAAAACTCCCCTTTGATCAGTCAAATTATTTGGACCTCAAAACACTATGTACCTTTATGATCTTGTCCCTCAAACAACTTAATGGAAATCAATATCAACTCCTATTCATCATGAAAATAAATGTTTCATGCTACTCCATTAGACCATCTTGTTCGTACAACCTTCTTCTCTCAGAAAATGATATTTTTAGGTGGGGCCCACTCATGACCATGACCTCAACTATACATTTATCAAAATCATGAGGACTATTCTATACACTATCCAATCATAAATTTTCACTGAATCAATCAAAACTGGGTCAGTATACTTCACTTTCTATCAAATTGCTCCTTGTTAAACTAGGGTTTTAAACCTCTTTATCTTCTTAACATTCGTGCGTAAATTCCTTGACGATCAACTGACCTCATTATTTTTACGAAACCTTCTAAAATCACCTTAAAATCATCCTTGATATCCACAAGGTCCCATGCAAATCAAACTATTCACAATGGACATTAGAAGTTCAAATTCGAGCTTGATTTTCACTTGTTCTTGACCCTATCTTACAAAAACTATCATAACTTGCAATATTTTCATCATGGTAACTTGAATATTTTTGTAAATAACTATGACACATCACACTAACATCTCCAATCATCATAATCTCAATACAAAACATCAATCTCTCCACCCTATCTCATTTGCATAGCCTTACCTTAAGGATTCTCACTGTAGAAGCTAGGATCAACTGAAATAATGCAATAAATCATCAAGTAACCTTTGAAATTGACCCAAAAAACCCTCATATTTCATGATACAGCCAATTTCATGATTCCATGAGATCATATAGCTCCAAATCACTTTGTCGCACCTCCAAGCAAACATACTTGCTTCCAATGAGCTCCTGTAACATAGAGATCTACCTGTACTTGTACCGTGTTCTCCAACACCCTCAAATCATGTTATACATCATGTTAAAATTCTTCCCAAGAAACCAAGAAGCTCATACTTCCAAGAAACACCTCCTAAGCACTTGTATAGACTTGTTAGAGAAAGTACACATAGCTGAATCCCACTGCAACAATTAATATACATCTGAACCAATATGTTAGCACCACAAACAACATCATGACATCATCATACAACATTCACTTTGTCATTAATATGGTTTTTCATCAATGACAACACCTATTAGGACACCATGTCAACAAAAGTCTGAATAGATGTTCCATATCATGTACAATGATTCATGAGGAGTTGAGCTAGATAATAGATGTCATCTAGTGGGATTAACACGTGAAACTAAGTATGAGGGTGCTTTAAATTGGTCATTTATGTATAATCCAAATGCCATATTTCCAAAGTGCTCATACCATATTTTGGGTACTACAATTTCCCCTCTTTAATCTGATAAGTACAAATTCCTGATTAAAAGAAAATATAAACCTCACATCTCAACCATAGTATGATCATGTAAAACCTTGAGTACTTGTGTTGACCCACATGATACTTGCAAATCACATGAAAAATAGTACCTATAGATTAATGCTTGATCATTGTGTATATAAAGTTGTAAGTTTATTTTGAAAACCTTTGTATTTTAAAGACTTGACATAAAGTGAAATGTGCATAAGAATGACAACATATAATTGGTCATGTCGAGTCACTTACCATATTAATGACTTTAATTACACCGAAGGCGTTCCCCCTATGGGAAAGGACCTTGCGGAAGTTTCTGCAATGATGTTAAAATTGACGGCCTCCCGGACATTTTTCCACTATTTTTTATTTTGACGGCCGTTTGCATGTCGTTTTTTCTATTGCAGGAAAATTTTAACTGTGGCTTTTTCGTTCTATTTTTAACAACCTATTTTTAACGCATGTTTTTTTATTGACTTTTTTTTGCATGCGGAATTGTCTTTAAATACTTGAGCTCCATTCTATTTTGTTCTACATTCAATTGCGTTGAGATCCATTCTATTTTGTTCTGGGAGCGCAGGTCATTAGACGGCAAGGAATGAGTGGTAGAAGACATTGATGCACGACGAGTTAGGGACCGTTCACGTGTCAGGTTAAGCGTGCATCAGTTTGCGTTGTTACCATTGTTATTACCCGAAGCGGTGAAGTTTACTGTGTTTTTGGTGTTGTTCTGGCATGGCACAGTTGCCTGACTATTCAACCAGAGCATTGTGCTAAAGACCCATGAGGAGGTTCTCATTTCCGTGATCCGATGAGGGGGGATTTGTGCTTATATGCTCTGGCCTGGTATTGTTTTGTGAATGGATTGGGATCAATGTTGACCATTGTTGCCAGTTACGGGAACAGATCGGCGACGGTGGTCACGGGATTCAATGAGAGCAGGGCGGGCAAAATGTGATGATTTTCCCCAATGTTTCGTTTGTGGGGGTGTCCGGAGGGGACGATTTTTTCTGCGGGCTGAGGCACGGGTGCCTTCACCTGCTCTACTGGAATACAGACAGCGGACTGTCGAGCATACAGTCGAAGAGGATTTCCAAGGATGTTGTTCTGGAGGAGATTTTCGTTGCGAAGAAGCATGTCTGCGGTTTGGTGAACGGAACCCGGGATATTCAGTGTTGGAGAGAGTGATAAAGAAACAATTAATTTTATTATGAATTACCCTATACCCATACACAAACCATAATGGGATGTCCGTTCTGTATATTTCATGTGGGAAGCTCCAGAGTTTTTGATGGATTCTAGGGCTTTCGCATACTAAAATACAGTCGCGAAGGTTGCGGGGCCCCCTGCTGGTTTTGTGGCGCCTAATCATGGATCCGCTGTCTGCAACTATGGACAGACGGAGATTTTTGGCGACATCTCCTGCAAAATTGCGGCATGGTTGTATTATGAGACGTGCCCTGCAAGCTAGGGCTAAAACAGATGGCCTCTGTTGATGAGTATTGGCCATTTCATTGAAAAATTCTTCGTTTTTTAGCAAAATGATTTATTTTCTGGGTTTTATTAGTTTTAAAATTTGGTTGTTTATTTCAGTTGAAAAAAAACTTGGTTTCTTATTTGTAGAAAAATGAAAGAGAGACGTCATGGTAGTTTCCCATGTCACCTCCTCTTTGGAAACTACATTTATTCAAAATCCTCTCTACCTTCCTGAAAACACAAATTCCTTCTATACCGACAATAATTGGAAGGCCCGTCTCCTCTTTTCTTCAATTTTATAATATATTGTGTCCCTTGTTGATGAAATCAGCAGTATAAATTACATTGGCCCCTCATAATTAAACCCACACTCCAAAAATTTGAACAGCCACCAGGGCAAAGTCATCAGACAATTGAAATTTGGGAGAAAAGTGAACTCTATGAGCACGAAGAATGATGGGTTCTCTAAAACATCATCCAGTGATGTGGAGTTTGAAGGCATAGTTATTGTCGGAGGTGGAATTGTGGGGCTTTCCACAGCAGTAGCTCTTCACAGGTACTGTGTTTTCATGCTAACTTTATTTCAAAGTTTTTTTTGGGTACATTTAGATCATGTGGGTTTATTGAATTATACTAAATGAAAAACATATTGTGCTGATGTCTGAATTTCTATGGAAGATATGGGTATGGTAAATTTTATCTAAGTGCATACATTGGGTGTTTTTTTATTTATGGTTTGTGGAGGAATATATCCTGAAAAATAAAGGTTTTTAGCTGTTGAAAGTGAAACAATCCAAGTTCGAGCACCAGTGGAATGAGAGTCCCTTAATTGTCAATGGTGAAAGCTGGTCCTAAACGCTCAAAACAAAAATTAGGGTTAGCGGTATCAAAGGGTTGAAGGATACAATTAGGCTGTGGTAAATTTGAAAAACAAATATCCATGTTTTAGAAACTCTGGTTTGTAAGGGGCTCTTTAGATCAAGTAGGTATGTTGTATTTTTCTAAAAACAATCAGGTGGGGTTGTCTTGAAGATATGATAAATATGACATTGAGGGCAGCTATATATATTGTGTGTTTTGGGGTGTTTTCTTAATAGTTTAGGCACTGATGTCCCCTAGAAAATAAGGGTGGTAGTACAACAGAGGTGACGAATAAGAAGTGATAATTTTAAAAATGAGTTAGGTGTGGGTTTTTGTCCAAATGTTGGGGATGAAGTAAAGTGTGCTGTCATGCCATCTAACAAGGTACAAATCACTCAAAAAAGATGATGCTGAGTTCAATTCTCAGCCAAATTATGCAAACGGATACTTTGGAAATAATATTTTTGCATCTTGTACTAATGAATGCTTAAAAAAATTATGAGCCATTTAGTGTGACTTTTACAGGCATGTTCACTGGATTGCTGGTTATTCAGGCTTGTAATTATATGCTGATATAATTCAGGTTTGGGTTAAGGAGCTTGGTGTTGGAGAAAACAGATTCATTGAGAACAACAGGATCTGCATTTACCCTCATGATCAATGCCTGGAGGGCACTAGAATATCTTGGTGTTTCAGATTCAATTTGTAGGCAACATCCACAGATAAAGAGGTAACGATTTAGACATGCCCTAATTTTATGCTTTCCATTTTAGTTGAAACATCCCTTTTTCTGATAAGGAATTGGCTTTCTTTGTGCAAATCTGCAGGGCACAAGTGACTTCCATTCCTTCAGGGATTACCAAGGATCTCTCATATACTAGCTCTGGGAAACAGTAAGCATACCAACATAAGCTACATTATAAATTCCTTAAAGGGTATTTGAAAATTTGCTCTACTTATCATTTTTGCATTTTTGGGATTGGTATCCCATTGCAGAAATGACAAGAGATATGCAAAATACACATATGAGCATTTCTCTGAGTCACAGGAGTAATTAGGGGGACAACACACTAAAAGTACATAGTTACCTTTGTTGTAGCAGAAGCAAATGCGAACAACAAAAAAGTGCAGAGGTCGTGACAAGGAAACATAAACTGGTTAGCTTTTTCTGTTGGTTAAGTTGCACAATAAATGAGAGAGGTCTGTATCAACTATTATGCTGAGCAGCCACACCCATTAACCACTTTTAAAATGACCCATTGAATTGTATATCCAAATGCATCTGGCTGAAAGAAATTGAACATTTTGTGGAGGTTTAAGGTTTTCATTTTTAGTAGTGTTTTCTTTTTCCTTTAGAGGATATCCCAAATTTTTCATTTTGAAAATCTATCATGTTATTGGAATGTTTTTAGTACTACTCACACGCCCAAATTTGCCTTTCACTTCCATTTATTCATGTCCAACTTCTTTTCAGTTTCTCGTTTGTTTCAGAAGATAAGTTTTCCTTGCTTTGTGGATCGGTGGAAATCACGAGGTTAGATCTGTGCAAAGAAGTGTTCTTCTTGGAACCCTTGCAGAAGAATTGCCTCCATGTTAAATCAGATTTGACTCCAAAGTCGTTTTTATCCAACAAACTGAGAATTCTTCCTTGACAACAATACATTTAAGAGATGGATCATATATCAAAGCGAAGGTATAGTCTGAATAAACATCCTTTTTACATGACGACATGGTTGTATTAGGAGACGTGCCCTGCAAGCTAGGGCAAAAATAGATGGCGTCTGTTGAAGGGTATTGGCCATTTCATTGAAAAAATCTTCGTTTTTTTTAGCAAAATGATTTATTTTTTGGGTTTTATAAGTTTTAAAATGTAGTTGTTTATTTCAGTTAAAAAAACTTGGTTTCTTATTTGCAAAAAAAAAATCTGGGTTTGGGTTTCTTATTTGCAGGGCAAATGCGGGAGATATGGGTTTGGGTTTAGGTTTCTTAGATGTGCATCCTTTTACTGCAATTTCTGAGTTATGTATTTTAGGATTTGTTATTTATCCATGAGATATCATGTTGGGTCTTATGAGAATACTATAAGCAAGCTACTTATATAACATGCCCATGTTACATCGATCAGCTATCCTAAACAAAACCAGAATATAGAATCTATTACAGCTATGCCAATTTGACAGTCTTGAAACTGCAAAAGCATTAGGATAAATAAGGAGGAATGTCTTCTAATTTGGGTGAACCTTTGTGAATACGAGTAGATGACCGGTGTACACTCATGCCTCCTCCATAATCCCCCATTTCTTCTGCAAATACAATTGAAACCATAATAAATATATGAAAATTAACATATCTCCAATTTAAAAATATACTTATACCTGAAGCTAAGGCTGCTGTGAGAACAGAGAAACAAGCTTGCTATTCTATGGTACGAAAGTTGTACATTGGCTCCTAAAAGTTTGATTTTTTTCCTCTGCAAATGCATACCGATTGGGTAAGTGATGTTGCCTGGGCACCACATTTAGGGATTCCCAAAAGCATTATTGTAATATGTTCCCAAAACAGGAAAATAGTGGTATGGACCTAAAATGATATTTCAATGAATAGATTTTTACATCATTTGCATTGCTTTCCTACTGTGCAGCATCCCATGCAACTGAATGAATCCCTCCAGCTGTTTTGTGAGGTGTTGTGCACTTAATATTGTTCATGTCTCTAGTCTCTGGGCAGAAGAAAACACATTCTTTATTTTTATATTTAATTTTTTACTAACATTGTTCTTTGTCTGACATTCATTCATGTGTTGGTTTTGCAGGTTGAGATGGAGGGCGAGGCAGGAAATGACAATAGGTTGAGGAAGAAAAAAGTGGTCGGTTCGAATCCAGTGGAGGCCTTGGTGGCTCGTCATCATCCACTGCCTCTTCTTCATCAGCGGGAATAGGTGGTTTTATTTTACAAAGGTGTCTTAACTTGATGGGTTTCAGAGGGCTGTGAGGGTTTAGGTAGAGAAAAGGCGTCATTGCCATTGTTTCTTATGTCTCAAATTTTCATACTCTGGCTTCTTTCTGCATTCTTGGGTTGTGTTAAATTAGGATATTGTGATGACATCTACCGTTGTATCATATGTGCAGTATTAGCACTTGATTTAGGAGTGCATTTGTATACATTTACTTTCTTCTATATTCCTATCCTTTCTGGAATCTACCGATAATGGCACATATGTTTGGTTTTTTATTGTAATTATACCTAACAGTTGCAGATCTGTTTTTTAGCAAGCTAATGTGAGCTTGTTGGAAATGCTGAAATTAAGTCAATTCGTTGTCGTCTGCCTTACTTTTTGTTTTAAAACTGACATAGAATTAAATATGCTCCTTAATATCTAAACTAGAAAAATTACGCCTTTACAAACTTGCACTTACAGTTGATGCTTGTAAAGGTAGTCTTCAGTGCAATGTACAATTCAGTCTAGGACTATTTATTGTTGTTGATAACCCAAGTCTGAGAAAGTATGTGAATGTTCAGTTAAACAAGTGTCAAGAGCAGATTTAGTTCTTAAAGTCATAAGTGTTTCCAACATACCATAAATGATGACATGTGATTGTTGTTATCACTTATGTGTACTTGAAATTTGAATATTCTTATGGCTGAAACATAATATGTCCTTGACTGCTGTTACAGTGTGAAGGGGTTCATGTTAGGCTATATCTCTATGATGTAGAGTACTTTTTTCCAATCAATTGTAGTCTGTAGCATGTCAAATAGAGCTG
This sequence comes from Taxus chinensis, assembly GCA_019776745.2. Lineage (NCBI taxonomy): Eukaryota > Viridiplantae > Streptophyta > Pinopsida > Cupressales > Taxaceae > Taxus > Taxus chinensis. Next base: position 267,933,530 of record CM034146.1, on the reverse strand, counting down.
AGTGGTCACAGTATTATCTTTGTAAGCCTTAAACTTCAATGATGACACTTTATAGAATATTCCATCATTATTTATCAGGTACCGAGATCAGCTGGAATGCGCTTGGTTACAACCTTGATGTTACTTGATACACTATGTGCCTTGTCATTAGTATTACTTTAGTGTGAGATGAAAAAAATTATTTGTTTGGGTGCACTTACATTTGATGCTTGTGAAGTTAGTCTTTGATGTGATGTGCGATTCAATCTATAACTGTTGACTTAACTTGATAGCCTGATTCTGATATCCTCCGCACATGCACGCCTAAAGCGCACTAAAGTGCGCTTAAAGTAAATAACAGTGGCTCCGTACTCCGCTTCACCACAAGCCTTGGTGCAGCCGAGGCTTTACTTCAATGGGATGACTTTTCCCAGTGTAATTAATGTATGACATGAACCTGAAAAGGACCGTTTCAATATATTTTTTATAAACTATTCATACTTGAGATTCATAAAATATTACAAACAGTGAAATCTTTTGCTGCAGATGTGACATGTAACAGTATCGGCTGGGCTGGAGTTGTTTTGCTCATGTGCGTAGAACAAGGAACGGGGCAGTCTGACGTTGAAAAATAAGGCCCGACTCGAGCCTTTGCCTCTTCTCCATGTGCGTAGGACATCATGAGAGCATGTGAATGTTCGGTTAGAAGATCGTCATATTTCCTTATTCCTGATGTGTGTAAGTTCATATATATGTGTGCCATGATATTTTTTTACTTTTGGTGTTCTGATGAAATCTTATCTGCTATATGATGGGTGTTTCTTCCAGAACGTCAAAAGCATAAGGTCAGAAACAGTTTTGTGACAAGACAGGTTGTTCGAACTGCTTACCAAGAGCCATGAACTTGTCCGCCACTCTGTTCAACTGGGGAAGAAGTCTGAAACTCCGAGAACTGATGTGTTACAAATTGCATACTTGCTGCAGATCAAGAATTGTACCAAAAAGGAATAGGGTACGTGAGCACTAGCAACTCTAGATCAAGAAACTCTTGTGTCTTTGAAGAATGTTAAATAAGTGATAGCCAAAATTACTCCACCGTTCGTTTGGGAATGCTGACCGCCTTCTTATTCTCATGATGAAGCTGTAAGATGTAATATCTGGCAGACATGTTGTTTCTGGTTGTGTTGTAGTAGGTTATACAGACTGTTTTATGTAAATTCTTAGGTCACAACATCATGGTTCTTCCAATTAATGCCATGTGAAATGAACTTATGTCAGGAAAAATGCTTTTAGATGGACTGCATTCCAAGTAAATTGTGAGTTTGCTTATTTATAAATCAGAAATCTGTACTTGCTCCTTTGACACTAGCATACAAGTGGTGTGAATATGATGTTTTTCATTCAATGAAAGTGACTAGACAATACCTTAATAAGGCCATGCATGTAGTGGTATTAAATGAAAAAAAGAAAAATTGCACGTGGAAATCAAGAGATGTTATAAGTGTGTGAAAAAACCATATCTGCATTTTCTTTTCTCCGAATCGTGTAGGGAAGCAGTCAGTGGGGAGGTGGGGGAGTTGTGAATGGGGATGAAATTTATTGTGTATATCTTATAATTGCAAGTGAGAATGAGGAGTCCAGGGGTATTAATGATGATAGCAAGGAAAGGACTATGTTGGCTATGTATATTGTTTTTTTATGCAATGCAGAAGTGTAGATAATTTTCAAAGTTAGATGAAAGACTCCCGCTAACCGTATCAAGTGCTGAAAGCAGCAATGAAAAATCCCAATATCTTTGCTTCTGAAGCGTAATAGAAACAAGGATTTCCCAATGCAGATGATCAATTAGTATTTCTCGGGTTTTTGGGAGCAAACTATTAAATCTGATAAGAACTGTCACATATCTCCATTCACTGTTCTGATCAATCACTATTTCTTGGGCCATTTCCCCTCATTTCTGGGAGAAAACTATTAAATCTGATAAAAATCTGTCACATCTCCATTCGCTGTTTTGATTCACTGGGAGAATGTTTGCAAAGTTTGACGAATTTAGTTTTACAGATGATAACTGATTTTTCTTAAAATGTCTTGAGGCATTCCATGCATTTTGAGAAATGGTTGCAATCCAAGAGATCACATTCCAATCAAACATTTAGTCAAACTTTCGGATCAATAAATTTTTACATGGCAAAAAAATATCTTCTTGAAGATGATGAAGACGGATTTGAAAACTAAGTCACGTGTATTTTAAATGTTATCCCATCTCCTTTGATGTATTTAACGGACAAGTACTCTATTTTGGTGGCCAAACTTTTTTGCAACCTGATGTCAATTTCTAAGTCGCTAACCATTGGCTATTGATAGTCAAGATCTTGAATGTGGGGAAATATAATATATTTTGTCCCATGCTCATTCATGCCCTTATGTCGTGCCAAATTCTCAGAATTTCTCCAAACCTTTTCTCTGACAAAACAAGGGATATTACTTTATTCTATGGGAATTTCGGAATTTCAAATCAGGCCTGCACCAGTTCACTTTGAATTGAAGAAATTTCGTACACATTGTTACAAGCATACCATTTGTGCAAAAATACAGGAAATAGATAGAATCTTTGAACTTTGCTCAAGTGCAAGCTAATATATGCCTATTTCATTTCCCTCCCAACCTTTTCTTTGACATCAGTAGATATTTTAATTTAGTGTTCTTTTGGATTCCAAATTGGGCCTACACCTATCCAGTTGAAACTAAAAATATTTCATCCTCTATCATTCAAAGAAATATATTTTTTAATTTTTTTAATTTGTTGGTTAAACATTTTTCATTTTCGATCCTCGAGAAAGGAAATTACATATATATTTAGCATTACTTGTGAGGACAACTTGTACTTCGTAGTATCTTGAATCAAACCCACTTTCATATCTTTACGTCGAAAGGTGTATACCTCGTTATAAACGGGAGTGCTTTCTGACAGCGTGTCAGATCATGTCCATCCACATAGAAGCCCGAATCAACAACCTTAAACTTTCTCAAGCATCCATGTGTGTGTTTTCGATTGATGGAGAAATGGAAGTCCCAATCACCTCACATGATATCATGTTGTCAGCGTTTATTTCATTTATCTTTTCTAGCTATTCAATCTATATTTGCGTCTACACACTTTCCACAAATATCTCCTTTAATTGTCATGTATACTTATCAAAGCCATTACATTTTTATGTTATGTTTCATCCCAATACTTACCTTCCACTTTGCCCTCCTCTTCTTCCTTTCTTTGTCTCTTCCACTTTTTATTTCTATACACAATCCCTTTCGGCGTTCACATCGCATTCATGTAATATAAAATCTTTTTTATTATTATTATTGGCAAATAGTTTTTTGAAAGGGACTATACCCTTGTACAGGAAGGCTCAAAAGCCAAGATTAAAACATGGAAGCCCTACAGCAGAAAACAATCTGCTCAGAAAAGTACCAACATCCAGCAACAATTCAGCAAAACAATAGCTGAAAAACAACAATCAGTCTGCAACAGTACTGCAACACCATGGCAGATCCAAAAACCACTGTTTCGGAAAAGACAAGGTACAATGCAGAACAGTCGAACACCAAAAGAGAGATGAATCATCGAGGCGGAGAAGTGTCATTCTTTAAAATAAACTTTTTCTTTTTACGGACAGTTACCCAACCTGATGATGCCTCCACGAATGGAGGGTTAGAAAAAGGAGAATTTTCCATACTAGCAAAAGTTCCAACTGAAACAACATCATTGTGTTCATGAGACAATTTCTCCTTGTTGTCAACAACTAAATGAGATAAATTTGCTGCAATTTCCTTGCTATTGGCAATAGGATTTTCCGATAAAGGGGTTTTAGGGACAAAGCCATATTCAACCTCAGCATTTGAAATTGCTTTAAGGTCCTCTTTACATCGAAAACCAAATGTTCCGGGCGGGCATCCTTCCACCAACTGCGTTTCTCATGCTGGTGTTTTGCCAACCCATAAGCAATAGAGGTACGACCAAGACAGAAACATCTTCTACATCGAAATGGAAGACCTTCGTAATCTAAAGGTTGTGACCAAGTTCTGCTTTGCACCCTGAGATCAATGGTTGCAGGGAGGTTTTTAGCCATGTCAAGTTCCACCAATATCCGAGCATAAGTAGTGTGGGTGTATTCAACAGTTTGAGAATCTATAAAAAGAGTAGTTCCTAAGGTGTTTCCAATAGATTTCAAACATTCACTGCTCCAGAATTGGAGGGGTAATTGGGGCAGTCGGATCCAAACAGGTTTGCATGAAAAAGACTCAGTGAGCGGGTTAAAAGAGGGGAACCAGGGTTTAATGACCAGGTACTTAGATTGGCAAACCCAAAGCTTGGAAGCTATGGAGTTTTTATCAACTATTGCAGAAAAATTCACAATGAAGATACCTTTAGCATATCTTATATTGAAATATTGTTGCAATGTATTTTAGAAAATGAGTTTTGTTGCTGCAAATAATAGTAAGGTAAGGTATATATTGATAAATAATTGAGTGAGACTTTTATGGGATTTTTAATCCCAATCAATACATTAGTAGGAGGGTTACTTGCATTGAATAGGACTACCAAGAAATACTATTTTAATAGGGGTCAATTTTGCATTGTTTTATACTACCATTGTATGATTTGTTCCTCGGCAGGTTTTTGAACATAATCGACCTTAAGGGTGACAAGGTGATGTTTAGTGTGGTTGCGCCCAACACCAAGGAAAAGTTGGATGTTCTATTGACCTCACCAATGAAGATATTTGGTGTGGCACACTCCCACTCCTCCCCTTTGGATTTACTATTTTTCTATTCCACTTGGCTATTTGCTATTTTTTTTGTTAATCTAGAAATGATTCCCATCACTACAATGGACCCCAAAACTTGAATTAAGTGGACATCATGTCGAGATCAAATTTAGGTGGATGCAGATGTGAGTGCCACTTTATGGACGAGTTGGAAGGTGCAATACGAGTGGGGCTAGAAGCCTAAAGGATTCTAACGTGCAAGATTCCTTATCTGTAAGTGATGGTTAAGGAGATGCTACACACACATCTATATGTTCCCCTCCTATCACGGGCCTTCTCGTCCACCCAGTACACCAGCGTAGTTGATGAAATGTTTTGTGTTTCAAAACCACCACCATGGTCAACATGTGGTGAGATTTGTTGTAACCCTTATAATTTTTTACATATTCAAACCGAATAATTTTATGTTATCTCATTTTAAACATAATTCTTAATATACACCAACAAATATGAATAAGTTCAGTCACATCATTGAATATGTGTATGCAAAATAAAAGAGTTGTATCGACTACACATCAATGGTGTCACGAATTTGGACATATAAATGTTGCAATTAGAAAATGGACATCAATACCAAGCCTCTAGTTGTAACACATACTCAAAAAATTCCAATTCCAATTACATTTTTTTGCATTTTTCATACATATCTACCTTATCACACATGATTACATCTGTGAAAAATGTCACCTTGTCTTGACATTATGCTTTGATGTATGTAAAACATTCATCTCACAAACCAAAATTCTAAGAAGACCTTTAATTTTACATTTATTTATAAATTTTAAATATACAAATTTTCTCCCAATAAGATTAAATGAAAGTTTGAAATTACTAAATCGATGGATGATTATTAACTCCCTTTGGGATTAATAATAATTGAGTAACATTTAACATCTAAAAACCTTGCAAAATCGAGGTGTGCCCAGGTCTATATTTACGCATAGGACATTTTTCAAACTAGAGTAAGAGTCCTAACGTGTCACACATGACATTAGAATAAAGGGTGAGGATTGATGTAGTGCATGAATGTCAATGAAAATAATCTAGGTTGTCCTTTCACTGATAACATGGATGAAGCACAACAATGCCATGCCATTTAAGAGCTTCTAAACACTGGATTTCCCGTTGTCCTAACTTCCCACCACTGCCACCTAAGGGAGATTGGTCACGAATTTACTCCTAAGTTAGGACACTATTTCTTGCACTTAGTAAATTCCAGAAATGAGTGACTTCCTTGTACCCTAATTCTTGTTGTTCTTATATTCCCAAGCCATCAATACGTTGTGGGTTTGAATCCCACCGTGCTAATGATAAACAAATAGTCAGGTGTGATTGTTGAGTGAAGTGTTTGTTCCAAATCATGCTTTCGAACAACAATTGAAATGTTCAGTGTTCCCTTCATTAAAATATGATGAAAAACATATTCCTATCAATGTTGTCCCGGTGTGGGGTCGACAACTTGTCAATATTTGAATTTGGCTTAAGGCAGTGCCAAGTTTTACAACTATAAAAATCTACACAAATGTATAATTAAAATTCTTTTTTTTTTAAATATTTTTTTGAAAAGAAATAGCAAAGCCTTCTTTCTAGATTGCATGCCTAGGATATTTACCATATATTTAAACTTAAGGCATTTTCCTAACCGGATTGAGAGTTGTAGCATTTGACACACATCATTAAAATAGAGGGTGAAGATTGATGTGGTACAGGGATGTCAATGAAAATAATTTGGGCCCTTGATTTAGTGACAATGTGGATGAGCATGTGACAATATGGAAATTCCATGTCATTCAAGGTTTTTGATTCTTCTCCTCCATGGTAAGTGGTATAATAGGAGCCACAAGTTTTTCTATCAAGTTATTACCATCAACTAACATAAGTGAAGCAAACTCTTCTTTGCAGAGTTGAACCTTGAGATTTACGATCAATCCGTTATCAAACAAATTTGTTATGACAATGGACAATACCAAGGATGCAATATGGAGCATGTGTAAGTAACAACGACCTCACCTGCATTTTTGCTTGTATGCATACCTAGGAGACTAACCATATATTTACTTTTGAGTTATTTTCCAAACCAAATTGAGGGTTCTAATGTATGACACAAGCCATTAAAAGGAAGAGTGAGGATTGATGTAGTACATGGTTGTTGATGAAAATAAACTGGGTCATTAGTTTAGTGACAACATGGATGAGAAAGTGATAACATAGTAATGCCATGCCATTTAAGGTTTCTAATTATTCTTCTCCATGATCTATAGTATTGATTGATGTAGTAGATGTTCATCGATGAAAATAATTTTGGCTGTCAGTTTAGTGATAATGTGGATGAGCAAGTGACAACACATATATGCCATGTTGTTCAAGGTTTCTAATTCTTTTTCTCCACAATTTACAATATTTTAAGAGCCACAAGTTTGTCTATCAAGTTATTGTCATCTACAAATAAATGTGAAGCAACCTATTCTTTGGAGAGTCTAATTCAGACACACTATTGATCCGTTATCTGACAATATTATTTATGACAACAAACAATGCTAAGGCTACAACATGTAGCAGGTGTAAGTAACAACACCCTCACTTGCATCGTTGCCTACCTAGCATTTTTCCTCATTTTAGAAGATTAAATGACATCGTTGGCATTAAACGGTTAAATTCAACAAGGCTCATGAATTGGCTTGTTTTTCATTGTTGATTGTTATATGCCATGTGACACTGAAGTGTGGGATTTAGGATTCCATGCACATGATGCTCATACGCTTGTGTTATGGTTGTATATTACTTCCGCAAATCATACTTGTTGTAACATATTTTAAAGATAATTGTTAAAACATCAATATAAAAAACAAGCAAATTACATGAATAATACAGGAAAAGACTACAAATTTGAGGTGCTTTGAAACTAAAATGGTGATTTTTTTGTTGGTACAACAGATCTTCCACATCGACATTTACGGGGTTTTATAATTAGAAAGACCAGAAAGGTATATAATTGAAAACATGTTTGGATATGTGGTGACCAAAGTAAATGACAAGAGACAATAACACCACACAATGCAATGATATTGTTATTTTAATTATTTAACTATGACTTTTAGTCTAGGATGACATATTGAAACAAATAGATTAAACTATAGAAAATACATTTGAAAATGTTACATTAGGAATTATATCTTTAAAACTGATTGCTTTTTATTATTAGACTAATCAATTTGGAGAGGTAATAATAGGTGTGGAAGAGATAATGTGAAATTTATGATAAAAATATATACGTAAATGACCACTTTGATTTTAAAATTTCTGATTATTCATTTTTTTTGCATTTCTTCTTTTTCTTAATGTTGATGTTCTTAAATAGTTATCTCTATAAAATTCCCCTCTATAAATGAAATTAAATGATTTTTCTAACTACACTGAAGATTTTTCCATATTACAAATGTAGGGACCTAATTGTGATAATTGTTAGAATGTGGATGGTTGTGATGCACAACTGCATCGCAATCGTCCATGTGGATGTGTGTCTGGAGCGTCTACTCTGCCCAGTGGGAACTGAAACACTGCCATTGACACGCCCAATCTTGTCGAAGCAAAAAATTATTGCATTGTCACCTTCATCACATTTTTTGTTGTCTGACCCATTAAATAGTTGTTCCCAACCTATCATAATCCTTTGAACGTGAAGAAATTTCCATCCAAAATTACGCTCTTGGAGCCAAAGAAAAAATTAGAGGATATCAAGATCAAGTACCTTTGTCACTGTCGTAGTAATACTGAGAGACAATGCCAAAACCATAATTATCTAGGCTTCATTTACCTCCATTTATTTATCTTTCTCTCTAATTATACTCATGTTATGTTAGTCACCAAGCTCATCGCCACCAGTTCCACCTTGTACCCACCATATGTGCAGGTAATCTTCACCACGATGAAATTACTTCCAACGACCAAATATACTCCACATATTGATTTGTTTCAAATAAATTACGAACTAATTAGTATGTTCCTTTCTTGAAAATGTTGACCTTTCGATCACGCTAATCTTTTTCAAAGGCTATTTTTCCGTTCACTAATTCATAAATGCTTAAACACGCATTCTACGTTGTATCCCAAATTTTAAAGCTAAAAAATTCAATGCCACTCGCCAACATCTCGAAGCTCAACACAATGAAAAATCACAAAAAAATATCTCAGTTAATTATTTCCTCCTTTCGTTTCAATGGAGTACCTATGTGTTTTGCATGGCATTTTGCTTTTGGATAGAGGAAATATTTATATGGGCACAAGGGCATCTGGAACAAATTTCGCATGACATGATGTGCCTCGAAACTAAGGTCACTACCTCTAACTATGGTTATGGAGTGTTATCTAACTAGACACAAATTATAGGGAATGATATTACAAATTGCAACTTACACCACACCCCCTTTCTCCTTCATATGATTGAATTAAATGACACTTAAAAGAGAAGAATTTTACATAGTTTTAAGTATATTCTCCACCCCTAGACTTCTCCTCCATCAAGCTCCTCCATTTAAATTTTTTTTTGATACATTCCCTTCTACCTCCTTTACACCATTTGCATGAGATTGATACCTATTAAAAGACTCCAGGATGGAGTTGAAATAAAAGCCCCAAAATTTTAGCCCAAAAACTCTCTCACACTTGAGTTGCATCATGCAATGATGCATCCTTTTTCCAATCTTTCTTGGGCTTCACGTTATCTAGATTCCGACTTAGAGGTTTCTTACTTTTTAACACTGTTGCTTCAACCTCCCTCCTCCTCAGCCATTTTCATTCTTGGCGTGTGAAGAATTGAACGATGGTTCTTGCACCTTCCCTGCGTCTCCTTGCAGTAAATGTTTATTTGCCGAAAACACGAATCACAGGCACAATCTGTTCAACACTGAGGCACTTGAACAATGTGTGCATGGATGCCACTGCCACACCCACTTTTCTGTTGGGTCCGCCGGAGCTCTGCAATTATACCCCTCAACTGCCCAAAACAACAGGAGATGAGTTCCTCGATATGCTGAAAAATGGTATGACCGGGGACGGATCTAAATTTGTAGCCCCGCCGCCGCCCGCCATGGGAAGAACGGAGAATAACTCTCCAACCTTCTTGTCATCGGGGGACGCCTGTCTCGATTTTTTCTTCCACGTCGTGCCGCATACTCCTTCGAAGAAGCTCGTCGCGTTGCTGGAAAGTGCATGGAACAAAGACCCGCTCACTGCTCTGAAACTCGTCCGTCAGCTGAGAGGAGTCCGCGGAACGGGCAAATCAGACAGAAATGGATTCTACACAGCAGCTTACTGGATGCATTGCAACCACCCTCACACTCTCGCCGCTAATGTCCGCAGCTTCGGCGAATTTGGTTATCTCAAAGATCTCCCGGAAGTACTTCTCCGAGTGCTCAAGGATCACAAAAATGTTCGCAAGCGCAGAATACAGAGAAAACCAGGGTATCGCTTTGACCGGAAGGGTGCTGTTGCAAGAGAAGCCATGAAACTGGGAACCCTGAAGCCCAGGGAAGAGAGAATTGCAGCGGATTTGTTGAAAGGAAAGCAGGACAAGGAAAATGCAAGGGTTGCCAGGGAACAGAGACGGCTGGAAGATGCGAGCAGAGCCCTGCAACGCTACCACCAAGACCCCCTTTACAGAGCATTACATGATAAAATATCCCTGCATTTTGCCGATTTGCTGGTCAAGGACTTGGAGGCGATTAAGTCTCAGAAAAACCCTAGGTTAACCTTGGCGGCGAAATGGTGCCCTTCTAGCGATTCCTCGTACGATCTCTCCACTCTGCTCTGCGAGAACATCGCACGCAGGGTTTTTCCGCGTGAAGAATACGCAGACGTGGTAGATGACCGCCATTACGCCTACAGGGTCCGCGAGAGGCTGAGGAAGGAGGTTTTGGTTCCGCTGCGAAAAGCCATGCATTTGCCCGAGGTGTATATGAGCGCAAATTTGTGGGGCGAATTGCGTTACAACAGAGTGGCCTCCGTGGCGATGAAGAATTACAAAGGCCTGTTCTTCCAGCACGACTCGAAGCGATCCGCTGAATTTCTTGGTGATGTGAAAAAAGGTAAGAAGAAAATAGCAGCCGGCGCGCTTCTCCCTCATGAAATTCTTGAACAAGTACTGGCCTGGTCTGGGCATTGGGATGACGAAGTGGCAGAGCTTCAGTGGAAGCAAATGGTGGAGGACATGAGGAAAGAGGGGAAGTTCTCCAGCAGCTTGGCAGTGTGTGACGTCTCAGGCAGCATGGAAGGAACTCCCATGGATGTCTGCATCGCTCTGGGATTGCTGGTGTCGGACATGAGCGAGGAGCCCTGGAGAGGCCACATCATCACCTTCAGCGAGAACCCTGAACTGCACCTTGTGCAGGGTGAGTCTCTGGCTGAGAAATACGCATTTACAGAAAATACGGAGTGGGATATGAATACCGATTTTCAGAAAGTTTTCGATCTGTTGTTGACGATGGCCTGCAAAAACAATCTGCCGCCTGAGAAGATGATAAAGCAATTATTTGTGTTCAGCGATATGGAATTTGACGAAGCTTCGTTGAATCCGTGGGAAACAGATTACATGGTGATAAAGAGAAAATTTAGGGAAGCAGGGTATGGGGTGCCTCCTAGGATTGTGTTTTGGAACCTTGGAGACTCGCAGAGCACGCCGGTGTTAATGGAGGAAGAAGGCGTGGCGATGGTGAGCGGCTTCTCGAAGAATATGGTGAAGATGTTCTTGAGGGACACTGGGAACATTAATCCAACGCTGATAATGAATGCCGCCATTAGAGGGAAGCTTTACCAAAACCTGGTAGTTATCGACTAGAAATAATGAGCATACCAAATAATGTTATAATAATTGACAGGTCGAATATACATTTACAAAATAAATGGACTAGAAGTTAGCTCAGTTGCTCAATCAAACAAATGAATTCCAAATTCCAGAGCAAAGCCTTGAACCAAAGAAGACTAAAGAATTTAACATAAAATCAAGAGGAAGAAGCTGGCGATTCCCCTTAATCTTCTCTCTCGGAAGTTTCCTTTTCCTACGATTATTTTCCTTCAGTATTCTTTCCATTCCTTTTCCAATGGTTACAGTCTATTTTATACTCTTACTCATTCCTAAAATGTCTAGTACTAGCAATTGTATCTAGAGGTCCAATTGTCATATAGAGGAAGTGAAGAATGATGCATGTACATAATTTAAATTGTGATTGGATTTGTTAAATAACTAAAAAAAATCAATAGTATCGAAATTAACTATGCATCTTTGTAGTGCTAAGTCTTGTGATTCTTCAATTGTTTGAGCCATACTAAATTTTGTGGGAAACAATTTTGCAATACCATTTTGGATTATTCAAATCCCTTGGAATTTGGTGGGAAATAGTTGTGCAAGAACCCATTTTTGGATTATTCGCATCCTATCTCACACCAACATAATCTTTTGAAGTTGACAACCACAAACAAGTTGAAAAGTTAAGAGGTTTTGTGCACGACGAAAGAAAAACAAGTGAAACTGGAGCTACATAATTAATGACAAACAAAACATACTAAATTCTTGGGCATAACATCTATTATTGCACAAAGATATTGAGTCAAAAAATTCACATGACATGTATATATGATGCCACATTTAGAAACCACAAACAAAATGGAAAGTTAAGGGGATTTGTGCATGATGAAAGAAAAAGAAAATAAGAGCCATAAACTCACATGCCATGTATATATGATGCCACATTTAGAAACCACAAACAAAATGGAAAGTTAAGGGGATTTATGCACGATGAAAGAAAAAGAAAATAAGAGCCATAAACTCACATGACATGTATATATGATGCCATATTTAGAAACCACAAACAAAATGGAAAGTTTAGGGGATTTATGCATGATGAAAGAAAAAGAAAATAATAGCCATAAAATTTATGGTAGATAAAATAAACAAATTAACTCACATGCACAACAAATTATCTATTAATATAATGCACAAATACACCTTATCAAACAACTCACAATATATGTATAGTAGTGCATTTCATAGTACAAAATATAGAAAAACTTTCCATTATGCTTTAATAGATGCCCATATATTGTTAAATAAGTCTAATTTTGGCATAGAATGGGAGTATGCTAGAAAGGGTGCAACGTTCAGGCCATACACTTGCAAGTTGGATTTAGCGGCAAAGAGCTAATGGCTCATGAGAAATCCCATGTCTTTTGATACTTGTAAAATTACGATATTCAATGAGAAGAAATTTGTACTACATTGAACTATTGGAAAAAGCTTAGCAATTACAATGCCCAACAAGTACTTTTACTTTATGTAAAATATAATGAATAAATTAGTAGATGATATATTCAACAATCGATTGTATAATTTATAGCCAAAATAATCTTGAAATTTAGCAACCTATTTGGTTAGGATATCCAATTTGGGTACATGGATAGGCAATGACATAACTATAGACCAAATTTTGGTTGTAGGTTATGTTAGTGTCGCTGAGAAAAAGGCAGTGAAAAAGATGTTGATAAAACAAAAGGACTTGATTTTTATATTCCTTTTGTGATATATCAATGTAAGGTCCCCACTAGAAGTTAGTAAAACTCTAAGACGATATCCAAAAATGTAATAGTAGAGGGAAATAATTAATTAGCTTGGAAAAATCATTGTGTAAAACTCAACCAAAAAAGATAAAAGTATCATTTGTTCTAATTCTTTATGCAAGATAGGGCCCAAACACAACTTGCTACTCAATGCAAATTAAGTTAGCTCAATGGTTATAATTAATATAGTAGATAAAATCCATGTTTTTTTATTTAATTATGTTATATTTAAAACTCTGCAATTTGTGTGTTATCTCTGCACCATTGCACATAAGGTTGTGCTCTTAACTTCTCTAGTAATTCCTTGCATGCTATCTAAATATAGCTTGAATGAATAAAAAATTTCAAGGTTAAATGCACACCATTAAATAAAAAGAATGATGTTCATGTGAGCTCTTAGAAAATCTTGATGCATTACCACACACATAAAAATGGCTTTATTGTGCATTGTACTAAAGTCGCCCCCTTCGCACCAAGTGATGAAACCTCACATTATCGATCTTTTATCCTTATGATTTGTGGAACTCATCTATAGGTTCTACATAATATTATGACCCTCGATGAAATCTTATGGAAATTACATTGTAACCACCTTAGATTGATAATACTTTTGTGTATCAAATAATAACGCAAAACACTACTGATACTCTTGTGTAGTATAAATTTATGTGAAACACAACATAGACCATTATTTGTTTAGCTCTCAAGAAAGTGTAAATGAAACATTATAATAAAAACTTAGGCAGAAGATTCATATAAAACCCACAAATGGACTCCTATGTAAAACAAGACTTGCACATGATAGACAACAAAGATATACACAATCATGAGTTGCATAAAAATACACTACCATATTTTGGGGTGATGCGAGATTACAAATGAGTCGAATGCTCATGCAGCATACACCCTACGTAATAAGAAAGTCATAAGATCCTATTTATAACTATGTTGATGGTTTTCTAGGCTTCATATCTTCTAATGCACTTAATGCACATTACATCCTCAACGTCTTGTCATTTTCATTTGACCAATTATTCCTTACATTTCTTGTATTGCATCCATTTTCTTTTCCTAGTGTCAATCAATCTTTCCAACTCTTTACATTGTATCTCTTGCATCTCCATTCTCTAATAAATACATTAATTTGAATTCGATTATGTGATTCTTCCTTCATCTCGTGCCTCATGATATGAATATAAATATGCTACATTAAATATAGGTGAAATTTCAACTTCCTTTGGTAACTTAATTTCATATGTGTTCTTCAATACATTCCTTAGCACTCAACATGGTTCGATTTTCTTCAACTTCAATTTGTTAAATGTCCCTTTCTGAAACTTCCACTTCTGCAAATGTGCAAATACCATATGTCCTACTTGTTATTTAACTTCTATTCACCTGATGTATGCACACAACTTATATTGCACTAGAATTCTCAGCTATTGATTGTAAACTTGATTATGAATATCATCCATATGCTATATAAAATATTCTACATCCACACTCCTTATTTACATGATATTGTTTGTCACACAACTCCACAACACCTCTTAGACTCAAACCATTAACATTCCTAAATGGTATCTTTCTCGTGCCTCTCTTTACCAAATTACTATATGTGAACTCAACTTGTGCCAACATTTTATCCCACACACCTAACTTATCTTCAACGAAACACCTTAACAAGTTTCCTAAGTTTCTCTTGATGACCTTTGTCTATCCATTTGTCTGTGGATGATGTGTAGAATTGAATTGCAACCTTATAGTAAAAAATTTCCATAATTTTATCCAAAAATTCCCTACAAACTTAATGTTCCTATTTGATATAATAATTCTTACCATACAATTTGACAATCTCCTTGAAAACAAAATCGCAATATTAGTTATCTTACTAGTCTTCCTACATGCCATAAAATGTGTAATCTTAAATTTTTTGTCTATCGCTACAAATACCAAATTGTTTCCTTTTTACATTCATTCTAATATAAAATGCAAAAATAGTCACTTTTCATATTAAAATAACATCAAAAATAATCTTTTTGGTTTTTTTTTTTCACATGTTTCTTCTAGGAAATCATGTTGTTTTGACTGGAATAAAGGTGACACCAAAATGAAGCGATTGATAATTTTTATTAGTGTTACTTTTGGGACAAAGTTGCACCTAATTTTCACCACTTCTAGATGATGTCAACCCTACATTACCACCACTTTTAGATGATGCAAAACTTGCACAAATATCATTCAAAAGTTAAAATAAATAAATATAATATACTTAGTTATAACTACATATTTTTTATATAATTACAAATAATTATACCATAATTATTAGTTTAAAAATTTCAAATATATTAGATTTAATTATGTACATATTGTCATTTTAAATTAATGTACATATAACAAAACAAGTCAAATCATGATGATCCACAAAATTTACCATCGAACATGGGAAGAGGAGGAGCGGAGTAGATATAGAGACAAATGACTTGACATTGTTAGAAGATGAAAAAACTTGACGTCATCAATGGAAATTAGAAGTGGTTATGTCAACAAAATTACAGTGCCACCAAAACAAAACATTGCCACCAAAACAAAACATTGCCAAAGGAGTGTAAATGCAAGTTGTTGAATATTAAGAGTAGGCATATACATAACTCTAGTAGGATTTGGGAGGGAATTATGACATTTGAATAAATTGTAGCCTATAAAAGGAGACATTGACCCCATATTTGAGAGGGAGAGTTTTAGAATGAACATTGTTATATTGCAAGATTGAGAAACAAACATATTTGGAGAGAACTCTTATAATGAATATGATATGATCTTGAATGAGCATTGAGGCTTATGTTGTTGTTGTCTTGTTTCATGATTATATTTAGTTATTTTTTATGGGTGAAATTCTCAATGGATGATGCATGTATTTGTTAGATAATGTAAGTAGATTTGCTAGTCTAAATGAATGGGTGGAAAAGATTTTATTTAAAGATCATTATATACAGTGAGATTTTCTTCATGCATGTGATATAAGGGATCAACCATTTGAATGCTTCAGGTGAGTACTTGGGACAAGTACTTGAGTGATATGCTGGTTGTAATTGTGGAAACAGGATGATACCTGTGTAATTTTATTAATCTATTAAAAAAGAGTACAAATAATGGAGAGAGCTACAAAGTATATAGGCATTGCACAAATTCTATCTAGTCCATGAAAAATGGACCGAATAAACCTATTCTAAGCAATATGTAGAAATAACATATTGCACATGAATGCCGCTAGAAGCTAGTGTTGGTAAATATCCAGGAACACACAATTTGGACACAATTTGGAAACTTCCCATTAACATAGGGATAAAACATAATCACTAAACTAACAACTAAAGAAAACTAACAACTTAAGTTAAAGTAATAAAAATAAATTACTTTAACTTATTACGTTATTTAAATATATAACCTAATGATGAATCAACCTAGGTATAATAACCTAACATTCCCCCTTAATTCAACATGGTCTCAAGTGAACAAGTGAGAAATTCTTTGAAGCCTTCAAATCTATCTCGAGCAAGTGAATTTGTGAATACATTTGCACACTGCATATCTGTTAGGAAATACTGCCACTGGATGTTGTTGTTTTGAACATGTTCGCGAATGAAATGTACTTGCACCTCAATGTGTTTTGTGTGTTCATGAAAAACTAGATTCCGAACAAATTTCACTACTCCTTTGTTATCGACATGTAGGATAGTTGGATCTTTTTATGGTAATCCCAATCCTTTAACAACTCCCCCCGTTGCATGATATTCTAATTTTGTGGAGGACCTTGAAACACAAGTCTTCTTTTTACTCCCCCATGATATCAATCCAGATCCCAAAAAGAATATAAATCCTTAAATGGATTTCCTATCATCTATGTTCCATGCATGATCTGAATCTGAATATTCTGTCAAGAAGAAGTTATCATTCTTCTTGTATTCTAGGTCATAGTCCATAGTTCCTTTGATGCACCTCAATATCTACTTTGCTACTTTCTAGTGACAAACCTTGGGTTCTTGCATGAACGGAAAAAAATAGTTGATTACATAGCTCATATTTGAGATAGTGTAAGTCAAGTAGATGAGACTCCTAATCAATTGCCAATAAAGAGTTATATTTACTTGCGGTGATGGATTTTTTCAACACACAATAAGTATTGTCTCCATAGGTGTGGAAATTGGCTTACAATCCAACAAATTAACTTCGAGCGTTGTCTTGACGTATTTCAATTGTGATACAAATATGTGATTTTCTCTTTTCCAAAATTCAAGTTTGATATAATAATGTAGAAGCCTGATATCGGTCATGTCGAATGATTATGTTAGATCTTTCTTTGTTGACTCAATCATGCTCGCATATCCTCCAATGATGACTAGATCATCAATATATACTATAATGATCGTTAGCTCCCCCTTAATTTTTGAGATAGAGATTATGATCGTATGTACTCCTGTTGAATCCATGATGTATGAAATGTTTGTCGGTTTTGATGTACCATGCCCTAGGAGATTGTTTTAGACCATACAATGATTTTCTAAGTTTATATACCTCATCCTCTTTACATGGTATGTAAAAATCTTCTGGTTGACTCATGTAAACTTCTTCCTATAAGTTTCCATTAAGAAAGGCACTTTTCACATCCATTTGGTGGATTTTCCAACCAAATTATGTAGCTAGAGAAAAAATTAACCTGAAGGTTTTTATTTTAGTTGTGGGAACAAAATCATCCCCATAGTCAATGCCTTCTTTTAGAGCATATCCCTTAACAACTATCTAGCCATGTGTTTATCAATTTTGTTGTTATCTTTGTACTTCATTTTGAAGATCCATCTCCATCCAATTATATTTTTCCCTCGTGGAAGATCTATAAGTTGCCATGTGTTATTCTTCGCAAGTGACTTATATTCTACATCCACAACATCTTTCCAAGGTTTTAAACATAGATTTTGGTTTCAAGGTTTTCATGTTTGGGGATACCACATTTTGATGTTTTTGGGTTTAGGTATTCTATGTTTCTTGATTTTTGGACTTTGATTTTTAGGCTTCCGGCCATTTTATGTCAATGTACATTTCATGTTTTTGATGTTTTTTGATTAGTGGATTTTTTAGTTTTTTGAGATATAGATTTTGGTTTCGACATTTTTTAGGGTTTTTAGTTTTGAATATTGTGGGATTCAAGTTTTATAATTTTAGGATTCATTTTTTTGGGTTTGTAATTTCTAGTTTCAAGTTTTGGGTTTTTGATTTCAAGTGTCAAGTTTTAGATTTCAGGTTAGTGATTTTTAAGTTGGTTTCAAATATAGAACAGGTTCATTTTATATCTATCTAATTTATTGTGTTTTCATAACTAGGTTTTATCGATTTTCGATTTCAAGGGTTACGTCCTTTTTATGTTCAAGGATTTCAGGTTTTATGTTTAAGGGTTTTCATTTTTTTTCGTGTTTTCATTTTTTCACATTTGGGGCTTTTGGGTTTTGGATTATTCGGTTTCAAATTTCAATTTTTTTATTTTTAAGGATGTTTTATATCTATCTATTTTGTGTTTTTTAGTTCGATTGTTTCTAATTCAAGAGCATTTCAAGTTTTGAAATTTGAAGTCTTTTAATTTTGGATTTCAATTTTTTGTTTTCGGTTTCAAATTTCAAGGGTGCTTTATATATATATATCAACTTTTAATGTTCATGTTTGGGATTTTTAGATTTCACATTTGTGTTTTGAGGTTTTTGACATTTTTAAAGTTTGGAGATTTCAAGTTTTTGGATTTTTCTAGTTTTTATGTTGTTAGTGCTTTTAATCTTGACATTTTCAAGTTTTAGGGTTTTTAAGATTCAGGTTTCAAATTTTAGGGACATTTTATATCAATTTACTTTTTTGTGTTTTCATTATTGTTCGAGAGTTTCAAGTTTTGGGTTTTTTTTTGGGTTATGAGTTTCAAACTTTTCTAGATTTTCATATTCAAACATTTGAGGATTTCGGCTTTGGGGTTTCAATTTTTTGGGTTTTATGTTTCACTTTTTAGGTTTTGGACATGATAGTCATCTCTTGTATCAATATACTTTTTTTATTATTAGGATATTTGAGGTCAAGGTTTCAGGGTTTCTGGGATTCATATTTCAAGTATGATGGGGTTTTTAGAGGTTGGGATTTTGTTTTTTAGGGTTTTGAGGTTTGGGTTTATCAAGTATCTTAGGGTTGTTGTGTTTGAAGTTTCAATTTTGTAGGTTATGGGGGAGTTTAATATCAATATAATTTCCTTTTTTTGGGTTTTTTGATTTGAGATTTTTGGGTTTAAGTTTCAAGTTTTGGGATTTTTGGGTTATGGGCTTTGCATTTCAAATAATTTTAAGTTTTTAGGTTTAGAGGTTTGGGTTTCACGGTTTTCATCTTCAAGGTTTTTAACATTCACGAGTTTTAGATCTAGTTTTTAGGTTTCAAATATAAAACTTTATATTTTATATCAATCTACTTTTGTGTTTTTGTGATTTTCGAGTCTGAGACATTTTCAAGTTTTGATATTAGGGGTTTTTCAAGTTTCATATTTCAAGGTTTATAGGGTTGGGGATTTCACGTTTTAGGTTTTGGGGTTTTTCCATGTTTTCGAGTTTTTTTGGTTAGGGGTTGGCCATTATCAAGGTTGTTGGATTTTGAGTTTCAATTTTTAGGTTTTAGGGGCATTTAATATCAATATGATTTTCTTGTTTTTAAGTTATCTGATTTAGGATTTTTGAGTTTAGGTTCCAAGTATCATGATTTTAGAGTTATACATTTCACATTTCAAAGGGTTTTCAGTTTAATTTTTTCAAAATTTAAGGTACCATATGACTTTAAAAGTATCCAGAACAAATGCCTACTTTCTAAATTTGAAGGTATCATGACTTAAAAAGTATTTACAACATTTTTAAAGAGTTTCCTATAATTTTTTTTAGAGTTTCATACAAGATGGTTATAATTTATTTATAAATAGTTTTTTGTATTTTCAAATTTTCGAATTCAAAAATTTCGCTTTCAAAATTTGTAATTCTCAAATTTATATTTTTGAGTTTGATTTTTGAGCAATTAATGTTTAGATTTTAAAATTTGAAATTTATTAGTTTCTTGTTATGTATTACCGTAACAACACAATTTTATATTTTCAAACTTGACTAACTTGGTGCTATGATAAATAATAATAACTAGCAATTGTACGTGAAATGTACGATGTGAACGCTGAAAGGGATCTAGTGAAGAAGTGAAACTGGATGAAGAGAAACAATGGGAGAGGAAGAGGTGTGTAGAAAAAGGTATTTGCGTGTGGAGAAGTGCACGGGAAGGGAAAGAGAAATCAAGGAGCGAATGTGAAAATATATCCTCTAAGAATTACATGACATGTTTGTGAATAGCAAGAAGGAGAAAAATAATGTTGCAAAAGACGTAGATGAAATTATTGAGGTAGATATCTCAAAATCCAAGTAGCAGTTGGATATTGGTGTCGAGGTGAAAACTTGTTTGAATTGACAGTTCTTGACTTTATTGGGCAATTAGAAAAATGTAAATGTAATGGTAATTTGAATGCATGTTTCATGGGACACGTCAAGGACAATAAGACACATAGCGTACTTAGAAAGCCAAGGTAGTGACGCCATGCAAAATTTAGATTGGTGTTTTTCTCCAAATACCAGGTTAATGATTAGGGTATTGCAATATTCACGTGAGGGCAATTTATGTCTAAAGGGAAAAATAAAAAGGGAAAATCTAACATGTTTCAAGTTTGGAACCTAACCGCAATGACTACTTGTTACAAAACTTTGTAGCCCTCGTTTCTAGTTGTGAGGTCAACTAATTGCATGATGTAGATGAATGGACATGCATCAATAAATGACACCTTCAAACTATTGGTCATACGAGTCAAAAGTAGATGAAGGATTTAGATTGCATGCCCCAAACATTTTCCACATATTATATTGTTCGTGCCCAAATATTATCTGTTATGTGTGCTCCAATTAAGCATTTCAATGTCACAAAGAGGAAACAATAAAATTTGGGGAAACTCCAAAAAAATTAGGATTTGAAACCTAGGCTAAATGGATACATCCTATAGTAATTTGTATCCTCCCCTTAAAGTTGTAAGCTCAAGTAAGCATAGGAAAATAGATAGCGCACAAATAAACAACTAACTAGGTTCCATGAGAAATCAGACATATCAGTGAAATGTATCTTTTATATGTTAATCAAGTTTTTTTTTATGGCATCAAGGTTTTTGGTTGGGTGAAATTTAATTAGATAGGTAAGATGTAGACATGAATGGATTGTTGTAAATTAAAAGGTGGGAAATTAAATAATTGCATGCCCCACATCTATTCTATGAAGCATATTGTTCCTTCTGAAATAATATCTACTATATGTGCTCCACTTAATCATGATAATCTCATGTGATTTATTCACGTGAGTATAATGTGAGTTTAAAGGGGCCAAAATAAATATTTCTGAGACTTCATAAGGGTCCCAATTCAAAACCCAGCCGCACTATTTTCTTCTTGCATAACTTTGCATGCATGTTTTTTTTGTAGTTTTAGGCTCAAGAAATTATAGTGAAGTAGGCGATGTAGGAACAATCTTGATAATTGAGCCCTTTTGGGGAATGGATGTATGGGGTACAAGAAGAGGTTATCTGAAAAGTGATTTGTGCTATTTTTTCATTTTACATATTTTATGGTGTAAAGGGTTTTTAACTGCATACCATTTAGTGTGTCATTTTTTTTGAAAGAAAAAGTGCATACAGTGTGCAAGGGATCAAGGAAACATATTCTAGAGGTTATAAAAAAGAGTGATCAATCATTAAGGATGATGTCAATAGTTCTTGTTTGTAATTTCATCTCTTATAGGTAGTTAGAACACAAATAAATGCAAGACAAATTCACTCATGTGTTTCAAGGGTAATTTAGAAACAAGGATATGCAATGTGGACCTAAAATCCTAGGGTAGGGGTTGCATACACAATTACAATTAGGGTTTCTCTATAGCTATTAGGGCAACGAGAAGGGTTTGTCTCTAGCCGAAAGGCACATAGTTTTTTCCTAGTGCAAACGATGTAGGTGAAGTACACCTAGAAACGTGAAGCGCGATGCAATGTTCTTGTGGCTAGGAAGATGCTTGCAATTGGGAGGGAGGTATGTTGAGATTGTAACTTGACAATGTGGTTAATATGAGAAAGATCGCAAAGAAAATGTGGAACACATAACATTTATTGTTTAGGTGGGAATAATGTAATTCATGGTGCTCCACTTCCCTTTTAAGATTCAAGCTCAAGCAAGCACACAAGAATAAAAGATGCACAGAAAAATGTCGATAATCAAGTTCTTCAAGAGGTTGGCCGAATGAGAGAAAGGTGGCTTTTATTTTCCATTTGAAAGAGGTATTTCAACTAATGAAACCATAAAAGTGTATTATGCAATCTATAGGTGCCAAAATAAATATTTATGATACTTCATAAGGGTCCCAATTCGAAACCCAACTGCACTACTTGCTTCTTGCATAGCTTTGCAGGCATGTTTTTTTAAGTTTTAAGCTCGAGAAATTGTAGTGAAGTAGGCGATGTAGGAACAATCATTGATAATTGAGCCCTTCTGAGGAATGGATGTATGGGGTACAAGAAGATGTTATCCGAAAAGTGATTTGTGCTATTTTTTTCATTTTACATATTTTATGGTGTAAAGGGTTTTTAACTGCATACCATTTAGTGTGTCATTTTTTTTGAAAGAAAAAGTGCATACAGTGTGCAAGGGATCAAGGAAACATATTCTAGAGGTTATAAAAAAGATGTGATCAATCATTAAGGATGATGTCAATAGTTCTTGTTTGTAATTTCATCTCTTATAAGTAGTTAGAACACAAATAAATGCAAGACAAATTCACTCATGTGTTTCAAGGGTAATTTAGAAACAAGGATATGCAATGTGGACCTAAAATCCTAGGGTAGGGGTTGCATACACAATTACAATTAGGGTTTCTCTATAGCTATTAGGGCAACGAGAAGGGTTTGTCTCTAGCCGAAAGGCACATAGTTTTTCCTAGTGCAAACGATGTAGGTGAAGTACACCTAGAAACGTGAAGCGCGATGCAATGTTCTTGTGGCTAGGAAGATGCTTGCAATTGGGAGGGAGGTATGTTGAGATTGTAACTTGACAATGTGGTTAATATGAGAAAGATCGCAAAGAAAATGTGGAACACATAACATTTATTGTTTAGGTGGGAATAATGTAATTCATGGTGCTCCACTTCCCTTTTAAGATTCAAGCTCAAGCAAGCACACAAGAATAAAAGATGCACAGAAAATTTTTCGATAATCAAGTTCTTCAAGCGGTTGGCCGAATGAGAGAAAGGTGGCTTTTATTTTTCATTTGAAAGAGGTATTTCAACTAATGAAACCATAAAAGTGTATTATGCAATCTATAGGTGCCAAAAATAAATATTTATGAGACTTTATAAGGGTCCCAATTCGAAACCCAACTGCACTACTTGCTTCTTGCATAGCTTTGCAGGCATGTTTTTTTTAGTTTTAAGCTCGAGAAATTGTAGTGAAGTAGGCGATGTAGGAACAATCATTGATAATTAAGCCCTTCTGATGAATGGATGTATGGGGTACAAGAAGAGGTTATCTGAAAAGGGTTTTTAACTGCACAACATTTAGTGTGTCAATTTTTTTGAAAGAAGAAGTGCATACAGTGTGCAAGAGATCAAAGAAACATATTCTGGAGGTTATAAAAAAATGTGATCAATCAATAATGTTGATGTCAATAGTTCTTGTTTGCAATTTCATCTCTTGCAGGTAGTTAGAACACAAATAAATGCAAGACAAATTCACTAATGTGTTTCAAGGGTTAATTTAGAAACAAGGATATGTGGTGTGGACCTAAAATCCTAGGGTAGGGGTTGCATACACAATTACAATTAGGGTTTCTTTGTAGCTATAAGGGCAACGAGAAAAGTTTGTCTCTAGCTGAGAGGCACATAGTTTTTCCAAGTGCAAACGATGTAGGTGAAGTACACCTGGAAATGTGAAGAACGATGCAATGTTCTTGTGGCTAGGAAGATGCTTGCAATTAGGAGGGAGGTATGTTGAGATTGCACCCTGATAATGTGCATAATATGAGCGAGATTGTGACGAAAATGTGGAGCACATAACAAATATTATTTATGTGGGAACAATATAACTCATGGTGCTCCACTTCCCTTTTAAGTTTCAAGCTCGAGCAAGCACATGAGAATAGAGGATGCACAAAAAATTGTCGATAATCAAGTTCTTCAAGCGGTTGGCCGAATGAGAGAAAGGTGGCTTTTATTTTCCATTTGAAAGAGGGATATCAACTAATGAAACCATAAAATTGTATTGTGCAATCTATAGGTGCAAAGAGGTTGCTTGTTTTCTTAATTTAAGATATGATGTGTTTAGTCTACGTTTAAGCAGTTCATGTCTTGCAAATTATAGTCATGAAATATCAATAGATGGGCCCTTTCGCTCTTATGGCCAAGTACTTGTGTGGCTTGACTATCGACAATTCCGCATGAGGCCCCATCAATTGTTGCTAAACAAACCACCGTTGCTCCTTTCTTGATGGTTGTAAAGGATCTTATAGAGATACCGTTGTGAAAATACGGAACAAAGCCGAAGCCAAAAGATAGATAGAACATCCGCTCCGTTGTTGATGACTAGCACATCCGATCCCATGATGTCCTTCGAGAATAAACATGAAGGAGCTAAATAAGAATGAACTTGAGCAACATCAAAATCTTGTAAACTGATAATCAGTGTGTTCGAAGTTGATCTTAACATGATGTTGCACATCTCACTCGAACAAAAACTGAAAAAAACTTGTTGCGAGCAATCTTACCCCACAAAGAATTTCAGGCCCACCTAGCAACCAATTATGGTCGGCTAAAAGATGAAAGAATGTAGTTGACTTGCCATGACCTGGATTACCGGAAAGATCTGCCTTAAAATCTTAATGAGACATCTTAGCATGAAAGATACATAAATGTTTAGCGTGCCACTTTCTCTGCTCTCTTAACTCGCCCATTGCAATGATGTCTACCAATTTCCACGAACTTTTGACCATATTCTTTCTTTTATATGTCCCTGCATATGCATTCCTCCACTTTATGAGTCGCTCGGAACTCGCGCATAACTCTATTGGTTTCTATTTGCGATCAAACCCCAGTTGAAACATCCAACACGGCAATTCATCAGAGAAAATGTGGGGTTGGGACGGTTTGTGTTCAGTAAGCCGCAAAATCGACAAAACAATACGAGAGGATGCTGCGGGCAAGATCAAAGAGTATGCGCCACACATACTTCCTTCGCCAGATGTTGCAAGGGCTTATGCAACCGGAATTACCACAGGCATTGCTAAGTATGCCATAACCGAGCTTTTGCGGACTTTCACAGGTTCTTTTTTCTACACTATGTTGTTCAACTATTTGCCAATGCCCCCAGTATTCTCAGATGATCCCCTCTCTTATCTCCTTTGAATATGGGTCGTCTGAACTTTCGAAAATTATAAGCCTGTACGCGTCATTGTTTTATTTGTTTTCAAATTTCATTAGCCCATACGAGATCCCAGGTTTAAAGAACGGCTCGTGCAAAAATTCACCGGGGGATTAATTTTGTTAAGTGAAGGATCGAAACCCCCAATGAAATCAGTTCACAAGTTTCACTGTTTTTTACGTTTTGTTTTAGTTTTTAAAGATATTAGAGAGAGAAAAGGGCCAAAAATGTTCGGGATCAAAACAAGTTATAAGTAAACCATAACACCAGTATGCCAAAAAAAACCCTCAATAAGTTCCAATGTTATTTCCTTGAGAAAGGAAAACATTTTTGTGTATGAATATTTTGAAAACAACTCCCTAACAATCGAGTTTTCGTAGATTTGGGGTCCAACCCTTCATTAATGAACAAAAGATTTGAAACCAGTGCCCAGCGAAAGGAGAAGAATCTTCATCAATATTTTTTTTTAAGGGTTTAGGCTGCAGTCTCGTGCAAGGGACAAGTTAAATTTTTTGAGCACTTGTAGGAGAGGAAAAATAGGATATTTTAGTAATAGTATTTCATTAAGTTTTTTATTTTTTTCTGCAGGGATAAAATAGGAGTCTTTAGCACT
Source organism: Taxus chinensis (assembly GCA_019776745.2). Taxonomy (NCBI): domain Eukaryota; kingdom Viridiplantae; phylum Streptophyta; class Pinopsida; order Cupressales; family Taxaceae; genus Taxus; species Taxus chinensis. The sequence goes on along the minus strand of CM034146.1, from coordinate 267,906,958 downwards.
AGCATATAAGTATTGTCCATGAATTCCAAATAAACTATTAGAATTTTTTTGGGAGGGAAGCTTAAACATAAACGTCAAGTGTCAACTGCCTAAAATTTTTAAGAAACTGCTTTTTTTCGTGCCCGCCACTATTTTATGGGGTTGGAAAGCATCTCCCTAAAGTCTAGCTGCTCACAAATTTTAAGCTCTTTGTTAAATTTTAACAATAACAACAATTTTTTAAAATAGTACCACCTTTTCCAGAGAAATAAGAGCAATTGCCCCCTTCATGAGACTGCACCCTTAGTCCCATCTCTAGACTAACGAAAGTTATCTAATTTTTCTAGAATTTGAGTAGCTCCCTCTTAAAGTAAAGAGGGACTAGCATTAAAAGAGTAACCTTTGAACAAGTCACCTACAAAGGAATTATTTACAAAGGAATTATTCCCAAATAGTGATGTAGGTTTAGTCATGGTGTCTTGTGGGAAAGTTATCATCTTTAGGCCGACGTGTAGTAATAATAGACATGATCAAAAGAGGAAGCTATAGGCCACATGGGGAAAAGGAAAATTTGATGTTTTTCAGTATCTTTCGTTTATGTTGCTAGGAAACGGAAACGGGTACCTTGGATATGAAACGTTACCGAAAACATCCGTACAATATATATATATATATATATATATATATCATAGTACTTATTTTATAATTGTAGACCATAAGAGATAATTGATAAATCACTCAAAATATTTTGTATTCATTGAAATTTGAAATTCTAAAAAGTTATCATTCCACATAGTTACAATTCAATGATTCACATATACATGATATGATGATAATAATCTAGATTGTAGAATATATCATCCAAATTTTCCTCATAATCATCTCCATGAACACCACTGGCAGCTCTACTCCCACTAGCTCCACTCTCCATCCCTTGTGCAAAAGATCCCGATTCTTTTTCATCAATACCAAGCAGTGAAAGTTGGCTAAGAGTAGCAATAGAATCATCAAAGTCACTACTCTCAGGATCAATATCCCAAAGTTTGTTGGGACCTCTAATATAGCTTTCAGTCTTGTGTGAGAGGATGTATGAATTGGAATATACATACACTAAATCCTCAGCCTTCTTGGATCCTAACTTGTTCCGTTTGACTGAGTGGATGAAGCTATATGTACTCCAATTCCGCTTTGCTGAAGAATTGCTAGCCACCTGTTACAAAAAAGAAGTTAGAAAATTTCAATTAGTAATAAAATTAATTTACTAAGAAGTAAGACCATATATTTTAAATTTTTAATTAATAAACAAAATTTTGATTTCATTTTAATATTTAATACCTGTGAGAGGACTTTAATGGCAACAAGTCGTATGTACTTGGCATCATGGCCATGTACATACCACCACATGAATGGTTTCAGGTTGTACTTGTCACTTAATGCATCTAATTCACCCATGCTACCATTAGATGAAGAGACAAAGCATGCCATTTCATAGTGGACTGCAGTAGCTATAGCTGGATCAAGAAAAATCCTTCGGAATGTTGTCTTAGTTCTAGTTGTAACTTCATGGTCATTGTATGGTGCTTTCCTACCAGGTAGCCCAATTATTTCATTGCTATAATATTTGGGATTCAGGGCATAGGCAAGAAGATGCAATGGGGTGGTCATTTTATTCCACCTTCTCATGATCATAGTCTTAACTTCAATGTAAAAGTTTTCTTCAGGATCATGCTCTTTTTTTTGTATGATGTCTCTAATTTTTTCAAGTATAGAGTCAATGCCATCATAAATCTCTCCTATGCAAGCATCATATGTGTTTGCATATCTAATCATAGATAAAATAGGCTCACTAAAACTGAGCAAGTATGCAACATTTTCCCACCAATCATCATCAAGTATCAATGATTTTATTTTGATGGCTTGTTCTATGTTTGCTTGCCTCCACATGGACCAAAATCATGAATCACCATAAGCTTTAATGCTTGTCTTACCTTCACAAGTTGTCTCAAGATGAGTGTGTGAGAGGCAAATCTTGTTTCAGCAACCTATTAAAATAAATTAAAATAAGTTAATAAAATATAAAATTAAATTTAAAAAAAATTCAAATGATAATTTGATATTTCATAGAAAGTTAGCAAATAAAAAATAGAAACTAGTAAATTTTTTCATTAACTTTAGCAACTCCAACTTTGAGAACCTCCTAAAGATAGCCTGAGACATATGATGATTTGTGACAAACATTTAAATCTCATTTGCCTCTGTATACACTTCCTCTATCCATGGTATTTTGCCAATCTTCTACAACATCAAATTCAAGGATTGTACTGCACAAGGTGTCCAAAAAATGTGCTCATATCTCCCCTCAACAATCAACTCTGCCGCTCTACAATTTTTGGCATTGTCCGTGATGACTTGGACAACGTTTTGAGGGCCCACTGACTCAATAGCCTCAATCAAAATATTAGCAATAAATTGAGCATCTTTCACTTCACCTTCACAATCAACAGCCCTTAAGAACATTGCCCCTTTAGGGCACACTGCAACAATGTTGATTAAGGGTCTATTTCAGTCATCTTTCCATCCATTTGAAATGATAGATACCTCGGATTCCTTCCATGAATCCCTAATTGGCTGCAAAGAAGTATGTACATGGGCCACTTCGTTCGCCAACAATGATGTTCTCACATTCTCATAACTAGGGCTTTTATACCCTTGTGGTGCATCATTAATTCCTCTCACCATTTGATGCTAATATGGTGACCGCAACACATTGAAAGGCAACCCACATGCATAAACACATCGAACAACCAACTCATCAGCTATTTCCCTCTTCTCATTGCAAATGTTTGCTCTAATGAACCTTTGGAGGTTATTTTTTGTGATAAGCTCTCTTCCTCTAAGGGAGTTTCAACTTCAACTTGAATAAAAAGATGGTATGATGGGGTGGGTGGTTTTTGTGAACCCCTATTTTGCAAACGAGAAGTTTTAAGTCTAGCTTTTGAAGTTTGCAAATCAGCCTCCTCTTGCTTTTTCACATATGCCAAACTATGTTTCCTTTCAATTTTGACACATTTTCTAATCCCCGTTTGTGATTGCCCCATTAAATGAGCTTTGAGTTGGGTATATGAGGCTTTGAATTCAATATTGCAATGATTGCATATCCAAACTCGAGAGCCACCGCCAACAAGGTTCTCCAACACTTGCACATGTCTCCAAAGAGGAGCTTTAGGATCCACAGATTGCACACCCCCACCTTGGCTTCCTTCCCCATGCCCTCCCACTGAAGCTAAACTGGATGCTATTTATGTTTTTAAATTTTATATCTCAGAGAATCAAACCTACATTGAAAAAAAAAAAACATATACTTAGATAATAATAAAAATAACTACACCCTACATATCCTATTCTACTTTTGATCACCAAGTTCACCGTTTAGGCGCGATGTGAGAGCATACACAAATTTCGGATTTTTAATTTTAATTATAAAAAGCGAAATAAACGTTTAGTTTTAAGAAATAAGAAAAATAATTAAATTATTAAATTCTAAGTATCCTATTCTGTTTTTGATCGCCAAGTTCACCATATAGGTGAGAGGTGAGAGCATACACGAAGTTCGGATTTTTTAATTTATAAAATACAAAAAAACTCTTAAAATAACAAAAAAAAAAAAACCTACGCATCCTATTCTGCTTTTGATCACCAAGTTCATTGTATAGGTGTGAGGTGAGAGCATACACAGAGTTTGGATGATATTTTTATTTAAAAAAACATATAGTTTTTTATTTAAAAAATGCAAAGGAAAAGTTACATTTTTAAATTTTTTTTAACATAGAGTTTTGAAAATTACTAAATTAAAACTACATATTGATATTATGATCAATGATCATGAATGATGTGTGCATTATCATAATTCGTGATCATTGATCACATTAACATTTTCTTTTAAAAAAATAAAAAAAACTTAAAAAAACCTGGTTTTTCCTCCTTAAAGTTGTTCCCTCCTTCGAAATCTGCTTTGAAATTCCTCCTTGATGCTCTTAGCTCTTAGTAGCACCTCCTAAACTCTTCCTTCAAACTGCTCCTCGATGTCTCTCTGCTCTTCACAATGCTACATGTTAGTTTAGTGAAAACTAAATTTAGCAAGAGAAAAATGAGAGTGTGATTTAGAATGGACCCAAGATGTCATTATATAGCTTTTCGGAAGTGTCTTTAGCAATTCAGGTGGGTAGATTAAGTTTAGGTTCATTAAATGAAGCTATTTTTTATTTTTAAAAAAGTTATGATGGTTTAAAATTAAAAAATCCGGCTGAAATGTGCCAGACATTTCCGGAAACATCTGGCATGTTTCAGTGCCGTTTTCCCCCTCATTTCTGTTTCCAAAACATTTATGTGGTGAAACGTCACCCCCTAGCCGTTTGCTGGCTTCACAGTCTTTCATACTTATACTGTCCAACATATTTAAAAAATGGCTTACCAAACATTAAGGTTACTGAATATGGTGGTTCTATCTAGAGAGATTTATTGTATTCTTCACTATTTTTAATCTGTACTTCACTGGATAAAGTGTTAAACTGTGAGATCTTTGGTGGAGTGTTAAATATTTTTTTCGTTTTCCTAGTAGCCCTGGATTTCTATATAGTTTTGGCCCGTTGGGTCTTCAAAAAGATATAAACTCTTCATAAATGCAATATACAATTTTTTCTATGTTTGGGGTTCCCTATATAAAATGCTTCGTACAAAATTTGTTAGTTTACCAAAAAAAGCCTTAAGCTATCAAGTCTGTGACACAATGGAATACTATACTTTTACTCTGCCTAAACAACAGTAGAATCACAAACTTCATGCAATTATTCTCAATATCACATAAACTATTGAGTTACAACATTTTAACACAAGTGAAATAGCGTTTAACACCCAGACTGTTATGAAATTGTTTAGATGGTATTTGGTGTTCTGCCGATGTTATTTACCATATCTTCCCATTCCTAGTTTCCTAGTTTTTAATCATCTTATATCTTCCCCTTCCTAATTTTTTATCATCTTCTTTATAATCCCTTCTTTCCATCATGCTTTTTTGTCAAACCATCATGCTTTTCTGTCATACTTCTATCCTATTATTACTGCTAAGCACTGAAAAAAATTGTTTTTGAATTTTCGTTCGCTTGAAGCAAGTTAGCCTATACAGGTGCAGGATTTGGTATGTTAGGATGATGATTTTGGTTTTCGGGCTCGGGTATGAGTTTAGGTACGACCTTACACAAATATGTAAAATATTAAAAATAAAATCAAATAAACAAAATTAACTTTAAAATATACATAGAATAAACAAAATAAGTTAAGTAATAACCACAAAACACATTGATAATTCAATGCGAATTCTCCTGATATTCATTGGTTGAACTTAGTACAAGTACATTGTGTAAATGTTACAATGTATACACAAAAATAAAATAAATCAACCTATTCATTATATTCCTAATCATATTGCTCTCCAATGTCTTCATTGAGAGCATCAACACCATTATGTAGTTCATTAAACTCCAAAATCCTGTTATCTACTGTATCTTTCCATTCCTAGGTTTATTATAATCTCATATCTTCCCCTTCTTAGTTTATTACCATCTTCTTTATAATCCCTTCTTTCCACCATGCTTTTCTGTCAAACTGTCATGCTTTTCTGTCAAACTTCTATCCTATTATTACTGCCAAGCACTGAAAGAATATGTTTTCAAAATTCCTTTCGCTTGAAGCTAGTTAGCTTATACAGGTGCAGGATTTGGTAGATCAGGATGATGATTTTGCTTTTGGGGCCTGGGTATGGTTTTAGGTACGGCCTTACACAAATATGAAAAACATTAAAAATAAAATCAAATAAACAAAATTAACTATATAATATGCATAGAATAAACAAAATAAGTTAAATATCAACTACAAAACATATTGATAATTCAATGCCAATTGTCATGATATTCATTGGTTGAACAGTTGAACTTAGTACAAGTACATTGTGTAAATGTTACAATGTATACACAAAAATAAGATAAATCAGCATATTCATCATATTCCTAATCATATTACTTTCCAATGTCTTCATCGAGAGCATCAACACCATTATGTGGTTCATTAAACTCCAAACTCCTCTTTATTGCAAGCTCCTAAAACTCTTCGGCAGTTGTAATGGCGTAAAATTAGTAAAAAAGATGGAATTTTAGCCTCAGGCAATTGAAAATATGAAGGCAAGAGAACAAATGTGCAATGAGAGGTAAGTATTCCTTGTGAGGTAAATGTGTTATTGTTGTTTAAAAAGAGTTTGGGAGTATCTTTTAGAGCTGAGAATGTTTTTTTAGTATTGTTTTTCCTTTTTTGACTTGTTTATTTTTTTTAAACTAAAAAAACATCTTTTAGGTTGGTATGTTTCGGGTACATGTTGAGTACAACAGATTGGATTTGTTTAGGACAAACCTGGACACACCCATGTCCATTTAGAAAAATTTGACTTGCGCCCATACCGGGTATGTATTGTTCCAAAACCAACCCCTCTACAGCTGCATACCCGGTAATGTAGGCTTGAAGAAATAACCTGTGTTTATAATCCTAAGCTCCAAAAAAAACTGTGTTATGTTATGCCTGACTCATAACCATGCCTACCTTGACTATTTACTTTACTCTTCGGTGGAGCAGATTAGCACTTATATCTCCATCTAGACTGTTTCGGTACGGGTATGGGTACGGTACACTGAAATAGAATTTAAGAAAAAAACCTCGGGTATGGTATGTTGTGGGTACGTTCTTACAATATATTTTAAAAAGTAAAAAATTTAAATATATATGGAAATTTAAAGAAAACAACAAGCTTATAGTCTCAACAATCTATAAAATATTAGAAGCCAACAACAAGCTTATTATGAATTAGAAGCCATCTAAAGCAAGATTTCTTTGACTGAATACAAGAAGACCACAAAACATTAAATCTATGAGTCCATCTACTAATGGGCTCACAAACATTCCACTTATTGTTAAGGCCCAAGGAAAGGTTTGGGGAGAAGGCACTCTTTTCATAGAGTTGTTTGGAGGTAGCCTCTTGGACAGGGGGGCCTTTGAGCCACCTCATAGTATCCCAAAAGTCATTCTCATCCTCCATTATTAGTCGAGTAGAGGAAGCTGTGAAAGAATTTCTGAGCATTTTATACATTCTAATTGAGATTGAGGAAGCTTATAGAAAGCTTTAAGGTCTGTCCATTCCATCCACTTCCCAAATCTGTACAAGTCATGAAATATTTTAATTCCTTTCTCAAACCAAAGGAGGGTAGAGCAGCCTCTTGTCAAGGCAAGGATCTTGTCATTATATTTCATATTTGACAAAATCAATTTGTAGGCTTGGCACCTAATGTCAAAGGAAGAGAAGATAGGCTGCCCAACCACCAAGTGCTTCACTTGTTCCCGTGGCTTCCAAATTGACTGAAGAATAAAGGACCCATGAGGAGCAACAAGAAAGCCCCCAACTAGTAAGTCAACCAAATGAAGTCCTTTTCATCTCGCTTGACCCTTGGGAGCCTATTAGCAATATTGAATCTCACATGAACTTTCCAAAGTTCAATTCCAGTCAAAGCCCTCATGTTTTATTTATTTTTTGCACTAAAAAAAATTGTGTGGGTACTCTGTGGATACGCACCAACAGGGCCTGGGTACGGAAATCCATACCCGAGATGTACCCAGGGCCTATGGGTATGTACCCACAACATACCCGGGATGTACCTGTACCCATAGCTAGTACGTACTAGGTCTCATATGGGGGGGTCTAGGGCGTTTCCAGTCAGTCTAGGATCTCCATCCATACTCTGACATTTATCAATTGTTTTGGTGTCCTCCTATGGTCCCGTTTCACCAACGTGCGTCACTTGCCTGCTAGAAGTGATTTAATGGATGCTTGAATTACTCCATAACTTGTCCCATTTTAAAAAATGTTTCCGAGTTTCAGTTCTTTGGTCCTGTTAGAGCTAAGGATTTTTTAATTTTGAATGGTATTTGAATATGGTGGAGGCACTGAATGATATTTCAGTACATGGTGGACGGCTTGAATGGCTCATGTGAGACCTATATTGAAACAACTTTATAAAAATAAAATAAAATAGTGGAGGCTCTGAATGGGTTATGTGAGACATATTTAATAATAAGAGTATAAAAATTAAAAAAGTTTGGTAACCCGTCAATTTTGATAAATTTCTTAAATGTTCTTTCACTCTCATTTTCATTAAATTTCTTAAATTTTCCTCTACTTTCCATTAAGTTTCCTTCAGTTTTAGTTGGATGCATCTATACAATACGAAAATACACAACATTTATGTGCCATAAATACTAATATGCTCCATAGCTACTAAATGGTTATTTATTCTAGGAATATTAAAGTATTATCTAAATAGAAACTCATGGCAACTAATATTCAAATATTTATACTGATCAAAACTATCTTGGTCTATAGAATAGATATGATATCTTCTCTTGATTCTCGCATCACACTCTTTTTTTTTAAATGAATAGTGATGTTTTTGAAGATGTTTTTCAATCATTTTTTTTTAATCCTTACACAGATCTACCCAATAGATTGGAACTAGGAGTCAAGTTGGCCAATCACTTCACAATTTCTTTTTTTGTTTTCCTCCCTCGAGATAGTGCACCATCATTACCGAGTAGGCCACATTCCTGCAGTGTAATATTATTTTGCATAGCTGAATAGCTAACTAGCTTTTCACACCTCCACTTTATTGTCTATAAATTATAACTTTCATTTCGAAAAAAACACAGTTCAAGGCTTCTTCCAGGAGGCCACATCTTTTTATGGAGAATTTGAGCAATGGTGGGCATGTGGATTTTAAAGTTTCTAAAATTTGGTTATAGCATTTACAGGACATGAGATTCAAGAAAGCCATGTTGAGTTTTATATCCCATTTTTTCTTAATATGTTTAGGGGGAATGCCAGACACCCTCAGTTTGGCAGAAATTAATCGTACTTCAGGCCAACTGTCTCAAAGAGAGGTACATAACCTCACTCAAGAGTTCGAAAAGCAAAAATTAAAGCAAGAAAAGATTAACGAACTGATTATATCGAGGCAAGAACTGATGATATCGAGGCAAGAACTGATGCTGAGGGAAATGGTGAAACTCCAGCAGTCCGCATCACAGTTGGCAGAGTTAAAACAATCAGGTAGAGTTTCTACTAATGTTCAACAACTGAAGAAAGCTGAGAGAGTTGCCACAAAGCTAGTAAGCCATTTGGACTATACAAAGTATAAGGGGAAAACGAATGAATAAAGCTTCCCGACAGAAATAATTTAGTAGCTTGATATACCCGAGGTCATGGCCGATTCTCCACTGTTTTGGTTATTTTTCCGTTCAAAAATTGTTGTCTATAGTAAATTAAGATGATCCATATGGTGGGAATTTCATGGATCGGATTGAAATTAAAACATTCTAGGAACTTCTAGTGAATCTGTTTTGAAGGTTTGTTCCATTTATCAGTGGGTCTCGCATTGATTGAAGAGGGGTAAACCATTCTCTCTTTTATACTATATAACTATGGATGAATATAAGTCCAAGTCTGGTAATCCATCGCTTTGAGGTAGATAGTATATATATTTTTGAATATTTGGTTTGATTATTATAATTCATAATGCATTCAAAATGAGACCTGGTCTTGCTTGATTTAAAAATCATCAAGTGTATTAAATGAAAAGTATTATTTGGAAGTACAAGGTTCAATTTAAATGCTTATTAAATGTGATTTTGTGGGGGCTTCTCTCTAATACTAAGTATTAGCAATAATACTTATAGGTAAATGTATATATGTCTAGATGTATTAGTGCTACCACAAATATCTGAAATACATTTATTTGACAATGTCAATAGATATCAATTTGAAGGTTAATATTATAAGATTTTACACATATAACATTGATTAATATTTTTATTACGTTATGTTTATATTTCCCATAACATGATGAAAAAATCTATGTGAGGAAAAAAATGCCTCAAACTCTTTAGTATAACCATGATATAACTATTTTTTGACTAATTATTTCAAAGTTATTTTTAAAAAAGTGACAATCAAGTAGACGTAAGATTTACAATCAATATTATATTGTGACAGTCAAAAGAATGTCAAATTTAATATCAAAAATAAAACCTTACATAGTCACACCATCACATCCCACATTTTGTTGGCATTGTATAACATCTATTGGCATAATAACCTGGTAACTAACATTATATTATAGGTCTCCACCTACAAGAGGTCCCATGACTTCCAATGTAAAGATTATCATTCCCCCACACCTTTTCAACTCTTACTCTCATTTGTTTCATGAAGCAATACATAATAATAGAGTAGTTCTTCCTCTATCATCTTATTTCATGTTGGAGTTCTTCACCATGGCTTAAAAACTACTTATTAATTGGAAATTAAGCTATGCATTCTTAGTTATTTTGTTACAGGTTACATGTTATTTGTCAACTCTAGTACCTGAGCAACATCATCAATATTCTAACAAGAGCTCGAAAGTGAGTTTGAGATGGTAATTGCATAGTCTGCTACACAAATAAAACATAGTTCTCGACCAAAACTTTGGATTACATAGAGTTTATACTATTTAATATATAATAAGTCTAAAAATGATAATATTGTTGATTCGCTGTTGATTTATTGGTGAAGTTGTTAGGTTCACAAAGAGTCTGCTAGAAATCAATCCTTGTTAAGTATAATGACCTAGACATTGAAAAAAGATGATGAGGTTGGGATTGTGCCCCAAACAAATTTTGAAATATGGATACCTCATAAACCTAACACTAAGCTAAAGAGGGCCATAAAAATTCCAAACCTTCTACAAAAAATAATAATGATAATATTGACTTTCGATGAGAATAATGGGAATTGTAATGTTTACAACTTAATCTTTTGGTTTTCCATCAATTATCTACAAATTGTTCTTGTAAAATCTTGAGTAGAATGATGACCAAAATATGTTTCAATTATCAAGAAACCAAATATGTAACTACGTATATTGGCAGAAAGTCACCATCTATTCTCAAAATAACAAGGAGTGAAGCATATTTTGATTTTGATTTTGGTTTATTTACAATGTTATCATATATGTACTTAGGTCACCACGAATGTTAATGTTATTTAATCTGACCAAGGCGGGTATATGGCACTTGAAACTTTTTAAGCTCATATTGGAATTGAATTTTTGGTTGACTTTACAAAGTGTCAAAGTGGGAGCTTAAATCATAGAGCTTGCAAATTCTTAATGACACTGAATTATTCTCTTATCTCTACTTATATAAGAGGACTAAGCAATTTTGTGTGATAATGATAAATTAAGTATATGTTATTGATAAATGCATTTTACCACTCCATATTTTAGTATGGTTATATATTATTTTGTATGACTGGCCAAAAATGTGTCTCAATAACTTGCACTCCTAAATTTTCCGTTCTACAAGGGTATTGAGGCAACGAGTAAGAGACACAGATGAACCGAAATATAATGGATAGATTTAAAGGGGCTACAATGAGTGCCAGGGTCACATATCCAGAGGGTGGTAATCCATACACTAAGTCAACCTAGGGTTTTCAAGGCCCACAGTCAAGATAGAGGAGAGTACCCTCCTGAGATATTAGTAAATGGGTGAAAAGAGGTATATATCAGTGATGGATAAGGAAAACATGCACAATGTAACTGAAATATAAATAAAGAGAAGCTAATGAGCAGATTAAATAAGAGCACTATGCTAACTAGCATTAATGTGTATGTAACACTAAGCTAACATATAGCAATGGGGAAGGGAAATGAACTAATCTATGCAAAATGACAAAGAGAGTTAGAGCACTTACCTATGGGGTGGTCGTTGATGCATCTATCTCTTTAGAGAAGCAACACACCAAGAGAAAATCACTATTAGGTGGAGAAGGTGAACATCGTTTTCGTCCTAGATTCACTATAGATGACCCAATAATGCAAGCAATTCAACCAAGAAAAAGAGTGTCCAATCCAATCCAAGCCAAGTGCAAGATGAACTAAAAGTTAAGTGAACAAATGCAAAGTTGGCACAAAATAGTAAAGAAGATGGCAAGTCCTAAGATTTGAGCTTCCTTCATAAATGTCAAGATGTGGTGAGTATATATACGATGCCATCGCCTATGGGTGATGGCACTGGCTAGGTAAAAACCTAACACCGACACCATCGCCCACGAGCTATGATGTCGGCTAAGGATCATAATATGTCATGTAAAGTGAAAATAGGTGTCGTAGATCATGGACATGGATGAACAAGGTGCCAAATGGTGAGATGCTAATAATGTGTCGGGTGTGCAATGTGTATGAGACATAAAGGGACAAGGATGACTAATGCAAGGATAATTAAGGTCAGGACCACATAACAATACTTTTCTTTTTGTACTATCTCTGACCCATAATGATTACATGAATAATCATTCACCATTCTCGGCAGGCCCCTAAGACACCCGCTCAAGAAATAAATGCATTAGTGACCCTTATCTGCACAAAGGAAATTGTTAGTAACATGTATGAAAGATAAAAAGTGAAAGATTAGGTGTATACATATGCCACGATTGTTGATCACCGCATGTTGCAATAATGAATCATGAGGTGGTCAACGAAATGAAATAGTTCGTAACACCGATATCGAAAGTAGATAGTGAAAGTAAGAAAGTAGTAACTGAAATGAAATATACCCATGAATGTGTACCTAATAGTGTCGCTCGTCTTGCCATGTTCGGGTGCAATTAATGTTGTAAGAACGCTGAAGAAGTAAAACTGAAAGGCTTCACTAGAGGATCATCAATAAAATAAGATGTAAATCATCTATCGAGGGGCCCATGGACGGATGTCGTGTCATAACATCAAGATGTCGTGTTGTTGTAGACATAATAGTGTCATAGCCAAGCAGTGAGTAGTAACACTAAAAAGCGCAAAAAACTATATGGTAGAAGCTACAAAGAGAAATTGTCATAGACTCGAAGGTGTAAATAAAGAGAAGAGGGATGATTATCCTTAAGGATGAATAACAACGCTAAAAAGTGCAAAAAACCATGAGGTAGATGCTATAAGAATAAGGTTGTCAAATAGGTAAATAAATCCAGGGAATGCCATAAGACTAAGCGAGGATACACAAAATACTACGGCGATCCAATGGGAAAGACCGAGGTGTACATAGTCAAGGTGTTGATAGTGTTGTCAGTTGTTAAAGAGAAGGTTGAGGTTGATGAAGTAGTGAATTTGAGAAGAAAGGATGAGAGATGGTAACTGAGTATCAAAACTCCCAAGCTTCTTCATGCATAAATTGTTTTTGAGGAATTGACCAGTTTTTGGTTCTTTGAAGATGTGGCCTTCATTGGTTTGAAGATGATATGTATTAAGACTGATCATATATTAGATGTTCGTTATGTATATGTTTCTTTGCTTATCATTGTCCTATTTTTCGCATGTATGTATGTGATGATACTCATGGTACTTAGGAATAATGATAATGTCACGGGATAGGTAAAACTGGCGGGAGGGAGAATTAGTAAAATAACCTAACACACACGATGTAAAGAAGCCAAGGGGCGGAAAATGACCATGACATCCGATGATATGATGTCAAGGAACTATCAAGTAAATGAATCCAAACAAGGACATAAGTCTAGGCAAGGGTGTGCATAATACTGCGGTGATTTAATGGGAAAGACCAGGGCATACAAAGCCAAAGTAAGTAGATTCAAGACCGTGGCACTCCAATGGTAGGTGTTAGGGAGAAAGGAAGAATAGATCCAAGTAGGGCCATAAGCCTAGACAAGGATGCTTACCGAGACCGTGACACTTCAACGGTAGGAGGGAACGAGGCGTAAATGAAGAATAGATCCAAGTAGGGCCGTAAACCTAAACGAGGATGCTCATCGAGACCATGGCACTCCAACGGTAGAAGGGATCAGGGTGTAAATGAAGAATAGATTTAAGTAGGGCCATAAGCTTGGACAAGGATGCTCATAGAGATATAAGGAAATGTGTGAAAATCCAAGTGGGGGGTGAGAGCCCAAGAGAAGGCGAGAGCTCAAGCCAAATAATGGTAAGAAAATGTAATCAAGGTATTATCCACAAGGGGCGAAACATCGCAAGGGGTCCGTGATGATGTCGTCGAGCTGATGTAATATGTGACATCTAGCTCGAGACATAGTAACAAGAGTTGGTTGTATGTGTAGGGTAATAAACAAGAGTCTTAATGAAATCTAACGAGGTGACACATGTGTCGGATCCTTTGTCGATGAGAGTAAGTTTGACTGTAGTGTGGACAATCTGAACTAAGATGAAAAGAGGTTGGTCATTTGCGTGGAGCAAAACCTTATTAGGGATCGTGGATGCTAAAGGAAATCATATGTAAGAGTGAACATCCGTAGAGAGGTTGGTATGAATGCAAAGCTCCTCACATTGATGATATATGATTTCCTCCGAGCCATGCAATGTGGGACTCTTCTCCAAAAAGGGAGGAAAGGGAATGTTCATGTCAAACAATGTTGTCATAGACGCTCACTGTGGTGAGTCGATGTACACGATTTCTATAGAAGAGACTTGGATAGGAAGTTGGGAAAGTGCTTTAAGAGGATCCCACTTGTCATTATTGAGTTGTGCAATGGGCTGAGAGTGATGGGGGTCCTCAGAAACAGAGCCAAAAGAAGCAAAGGTAGTCAAGGAGACTTTAGAAACTGTATGTTGCTTAGTTTTTACGCCATTGACCCTACATGCTTTATTTTTATAGGGACTGATGGTGTATGTGGTCAAGAAAATAGTTTCAAACACCATTGGCCATGTAGAATATTTTTCATAGGGGCCCATGGTGTTTGTGGTCAGGAAAACAGTTTCAGACACCATTAGCCATGTAGAAGATTTTTCACAGGGGTCGATGGTGTCTATGCTCAGGAAAATAATTTCAGACACCATTGGCCCTGTAGAATATTTTTCACAAGGGTCGATGGTGTCTGTGTTCAGGAAAACAATTTCATGCACCATTGGCCATGTAGAAGATTTTTCATAGGGGCTAATGGTGTATGTGGTCAGGAAAATAGTTTCAGACACCATTGGCCATGTAGAATATTATTCACAAGGGCTGATAGTGTCTAGATGAGAGAATTTTTTCTTTGGGAAGCCTGATTCTGAGGTACAAAAAGATGTATAACTCTGTGAGTTTGAGGCTAGAATGATGTGGGGTATTTGGGCTTATTTTGGATAGTTTGTAACATCTTGTTTTGGATTGGTGGAAGAGGACTATGATTCTCATGTGCATCCACCAATGGGAGAGGTGTGTAAGAAGGTATGTTAGGCACCACATTTTTAGATGCTCTTTACAACATCTAATTTTGCCTTTGGATCATGCTAGTTGTGGTGGTAACTTAGGATAAGGCCATATGATCTAGGAGATTTATTATCACCATGTTGGGATCCATAGAAGAATAATGGCCTTTAGGAGTGGGTGCTTGTTTGTGATTGTTGTGCTCATTGATAGGGGTTTTGGGAGACTCACCTTGATCAGTCCTGTAGGGAGGAGTTTGATCATGATAGGGTACTTCTTGATTAGGGTGAAGCATGGTCATTTCCATGACATTGGTGTATATCTTTCGGAAACATCCATCTTTGTCGAGAGTAAAGTACTCATTGTTGTCAAGATTCTTATTGATGCATCTAGAATCTATTTGCCCAATCTCAACCATGTTACATTTTACTGAGTGACCCTGCTCTGACTGATCAGAGGGACAAGGTGAGGACAATAGAGTCTCACAAGTAAGGTTAGGATAACTAGGAAGGCTAGTGCTCGTATGATGAGAACTAGAACATTTAGGAACATGAAGAGGAGATGTAGGCACAAAGGAATATCTCATGGAGAAATTCAGGGGGTTTAATTGTGCCAAAATATCATGAGACGTAACATTTTTACGGTTTGAGGGATAAAAATAGGGTTCTAGAAAAATGTGCTTTAAACAAAATCGACCATATTGAATGTTTGCACAGTGGCCGATGGCGTCAAGGGACATGCTCAAAGGAATAAAAAGGATCAACTGTGCTAGAAAGCTTGCACAAGGGCTGATGGCATCTAGAAAATGGAGGAACAAAAACAAAAAGGATTGGCTATGAAAGAGGGTTTGCAGAGGGGCTAAAGATGTTTGGAAATGAAAATGCCGAAATAGATAGGATTGCCCCTGGGAAATGGTGTTTGTGGTGACTAGTTTTTGACATTTTTTAATGATTTTTGGTGGTTTGGAATGAGATCACATTCATAGATAGATGCTTTTGATGATCTGTGCTCGATTAGGAGGCCTGTAGGATTCATGTCAGTTTCACCAGAGATGTATGAAGCCAATGTGAAGACTAATGGGATAGAAAAGGTAAATGTGAAGATGGTTCAATTAGAAAATGGATAGGAATTTGGAGTGATGGATGCTTTTAACGAGCTGTGCTTGATCAAGAAGTATGTAAGATTCATGTCGGGTTCACCAAAAATGTATGAAGCCGAAGTGAAGACTAATGGGATAAAAAAGGTAAATGTGAAGATGACTCAATTGGAATAATGAGCAGGAATTTGGAGTAATGGATGCTTTTAACGAGCTATTCTCGATCAAGAAGTATGTAAGATTCATGTCGGGTTCACCAAAAATGTATGGAGGGACAAGAATTTGTCTCAATAACTTGCACTCTTAATTCTTTCGTTTTACAAGGGTATCAAGACAATGAGTAAGAGACACACATGAACCAACATATAATGGATATGTTTGAAGGGGATACAACGAGTGCTAGGGTCACATATCTAGAGGGTAGTAATTCCTACATTAGGTCAACTTAGGGTTTCCAAGGCCCACAATCAAGATAGAGGAGAGTAACCTCATGGCATATTGGTAAATGGGTGAAAAGAGGTATAGATTGGTGATAGATAAGGCAAAAATGCACAATGTAATTGAAATATAAATAAAGAGAAGCTAATGAGATGATGAAATAAGAGTACTATACTAACTAGCATCAATGTACATGTAACACTAAGCTAACATAGAGCAATGAGGAAGGGAAATGAACTAATCTATGCAAAATGACAAAGAGAGTTAGAGCACTTACCTGTGGGGTGGTTGTTAATGCATCTATCTCTCTAGAGAAGCAACAAACTGAGAGAGAATCACTATTAGGTGGAGAAGGGGAACACAATTCCTATCCTAGACTCACTATAGATGACCCAATAATGCAAGCAATCCAACCAAGAAGAAGAGTGTCCAATCCAATCCAAGCCAAATGCAAGATGAACCAAGAGATAAGCGAGCATATGCGATGTTGGTGCAAAAGAGCATATCATATGGTAGTTCCCAACATTTGGCATTCCTTCCTTCATAAATGTCAAAATGTGGTGCGTATATATATGACACCATCACTTGTGGGCTATGGCACCGGTTAGGAAAAAATATAAAACCAACACCATCATCCACAAGTGATAATGTCAGCTAGAGATGATAATATGTCTTGTAAAGTGAAAATAGGTGACGTAGATCATGGACATGGATGAACAAGGTGCCAAATGGTGAGATGCTCGAAAGGTTTCAGGCGTGCAGTGTGTATGAGACGTAAAGGGACAAGGATGACTAATGTAATGATAACTAAGGTCGAGACCTGTTGGGTTTTAAAATGGCATTTTAATCAAAACCACAATCAAGGGACAACAAATCCCTCCTCTTTATGAAAGAGGTTCCCTTATTGAAAGCAAGCAACAAAGCTTATATACAAATGTACAACTTTCATCTTAAGGTTGGACCTCTGACATCTTGAAATGTTTTTATACCAAAATAGATTATCAATATAAACGAATGGAAGAACTGAAGAAAGGAAAGAGCAGAATATAACAGTACTTTCAGGAAATATAGATAGTAGAGTATAACCCTATACGTACTGAGCAAGAGTGATACAGAACAGAATCATTGACATTCACAACATAAGATATCATTCCATAGACACAAAGTTCCAGAAATCATATCAATAAGAACACAAAGTTTCTTATCACAAAAGATAAATGATCCACAAATTTCAGGCAAGCAAGAAGAGACAATAGATGAAGATAGAGAGAAAGGGGAAATTCTTCTGTATTGATTGCTTTCGATTCTATTTACACTTCAAAAGTATCAAAGTCCAACATTTGCAATGAACCAAGCTCTTACATTTATAGATGAAGTGAAAAGAGGAGAAGAGGAGAAGGAAGAAAATTTGATTTGGAAGCTCAACCACCAACCATCAATGCCCCTGCAAATCCACCTACAATCTGTCAAATCTTGTTTGGCGTGTTGAAGAAGGAAGGATGGAAGATCAGATCTAGTTTGATCTAGTTGAAGCAGTTCGATCACGTATTAATGGCTTAAAAGACATTTTCCAGATTTTCACCTAAATCAAGATATTCAGTCGGTTCTCCATGTTTGTTTGGGTGTTGGAGAAGGAAGGATGAAGATCGGATCAAATCTGATCCGTTTGAAGCAATCAGATCACATATTAATGGCGTTGAAGACATTTTCTAGATTTCTAACCATAAACTCATACTGAAAACAATATTTTATGCTTCCATGGTGTAGAGGAGACCAAGATATTTCCAACAGTATAAAATTTGTCGAATTTCGAGCACTTGAGTGAAAGTTATGCTCGTTTGAATATTTGAATCGAATACGTACAAAAATGGCGAAAATGCAATTTTCACAAAACGGATCCGCGGGCTCGAAATTGAAATTGCACCTTAGGCGCAAAAGATGCAAAAGTTCCCCATAGCCCCGTAAGCCCGCAACGTCACTTTTGATATAGGTCTGACACGTGTCTTTACCTGAGTGGTAATGGAGTCGCGGTTCACTTTTTCACTTTACGCCTTTTATGGAAACAAGGCTCAAAATCTCAAAGTTCTCCGCCGACCCGCCTCTCCGCTTTGACTTTTTTAACGCGGGCTCAACATTTGACTTTATCCCTTTACGTGAGCGGGGCTGCAGTTCAATTTATCACTTTACGCATTTTATGGAAACAAGGCTCAAAATCTCAAAGTTCTCCGCTGACCCACCTTCCCACTTTGACTTTCGATATGGGCTTAACATTTGACTTTTTCCCTTCGTTTGGCGAAGGCTCTATGTCTGACCTAGGACACGTAGAGGCTCAATGCACATTTTGGAACTTTGTTTGGTTTTGCCTCTTAAAAGGGTGCCGAAGAGACACGTGGCTCCTTCTGCTGCCTCACCTTGTTTCTTTGTGTTTTGGCTAAGTCTCTTTTGTTTGGCGAGGCCATATGTCTGACCCTGGACACATGGAAAGATGGCGCTTGTTTAGGGGACTGCCTTTGGCTTCGACCCTTGAAGGTGCGCCATTGAGACACATGGAGACTTCCACCGGTTCTTTTATACTTAGCAGATTCGGGCCTGCTGCCCATTTGACTTCTATCGGACCCTAGACGCATGGAGGGCTGGCGCTAGTTCAGTGTCTCTGTTTGGGTCGTGCCTTTGAAGTTGTGTCGATGAGGCACGTGGAGAGCTTCCACCGACCCGCCTCTCCTTAGTCTATTAAATGACTGGCTTTATATTTTCAGACTCTGACCATGTGGAGGGCCTGTGCATGTTTGGGGTCTCCGCTTTTGTGCATTGTACCAAAAGTGCACTGAAGAGACACGTGACACCTTCCGCGGTCCTTCTATACTTAGTCGATTCGACCAATCAAGGTCCTTCGGGGCCACGGAACCAATTTGACCCTTTTGCAAAAATAACAAAAAATTATAAGTTCACCAAATAAACCCGCCACGCCGCATCCAATCAGAGATGTCCACGTACTCTTGGATGTTGGGGCAAAAAATTGACAGGGAAGATACGCCCGTCATTCACGACTGTAGAAAAAAATATAGAGGAGGGGAAGCTCCACCATTTATGCCCGACAAACAAATTGCTCCTCGTGGAAAGAAGAACTGTAAGCAATAATAGGCTCGATGTGATCCATGGCCAAAGAAAAAGGATTTGACAATTTCATTTGAATGAAGGAAACAATTTCAAGCATCCAGACGGGGAGACAAAAATTTTATCGAACCATGTTGACTGCAAGATTTTAACAGGGCGAGATTACAAATGAGCACCAATTTCTTCAAAGCACAAATTTTTCTATCTCTCTAGACTTCTCACTCTGCTTAAACATCTCTCAAAGGAACCAACTCAAAAATTTTGAAACTTGACTAAAGAAGAGGGAAATTTTGAGGGTGACAACAATTGACTCTTTCTAGGGATGACTTGGCTGGGATAGAGGAACGAGGCAAGATCAAGAACCATAGAAAAAATATAGGAAAGTAGACCAATGCCTTATCCATTGGGCAAATAGAGTCAAAGGTAAAACCAATACAAAAAAAAACACACAAAGAAGGGAAACAAACCAAAAAGGAAAGACAAAAACAAACAAAACATCGCACACAAATATATACAATAGGACTGCCTAATCACCTAGGACTTGAACAACTTCAAATACTGCCCACTATAAGGAAGTGGGAGAGAGGATCCATCCATATAATCCAAGTAGAAATAATTTTCTCCAGTAAAGTGTCTGATTTTGAAAGGACCAAGCCAAAGAGAATCAAACTTACCATGGCTTCCTCAAGGTTAATGTCTTTTGTCCCACAACAGAACAATGTCTCCCACTTGAAAATCTCTGGGCCTAGCCTTCTTATCAAACAAAGCTTTCACCTTCAGTTGATGAGATGAGATCCTATCAAAAAATTGCATCCTGTCTTCATCCAACTTCTAGAGATACATGATCCTCTTGTCCAAGGAACTGGTGAAACTTGTGTCTTCAATAGTCTTCATTAAGTGCAAGGCTGAAAATTCCACTGTTACTGACAGCTGAGCTTCAACACCATACACCACCTAGAATGGAGACATCCCAATTATTCTTCTGGGTTTAATTTTATCTGCCCAGAGAGCATCATAGAGCTTCTTGTGCCAATTCCTTTGAGAGTCGTTGACAAGCTTCCGAACGATGGTTACCAGATTCTTATTTGTTGATTTTGCTTGTCCATTCCCTTGAGGATAATAATCTGACGAATGATCAAGGGAAATTCCATAGCCATAGCAGAAATCCATCATCTCAGAAGAAGAAAAATTGGAAGCATTATCAGTCACTATCTTGTTTGGTACCGCAAACCTTATCAAGATGTTCTTTTTGATGAAATCACACACCACCTCAGAAGTAGTGCTTTTGACTGGAATAGCCTCTACCCACTTTGTGAAGTAATTTGTAGCAGTTAGCATGTGAGTATGCCCAACACTAGAAGGTGGGTTAAGAGTTCCAATGAAATCCAATCCCCACTGTTGAAAAATCTCATCAATCACTACTAGTTTGGGTGGTAAAACCACCAATTTAGGTCTCCCAACAAAAGTCTGACAGGATTCACACTTACCTACCCATTGATTCATTTATGAACAATGTAGGCCAATAGTACGTTGCCCGAAGGATTTTATGGGTAGTGACAACATAAGAGAAATGTCCTCCACAATCCTGGTCATGAAAACCTGAAAACAACTTCTTTTGTTGCTCTTTGCCCACACATTTAAGGAATCTTCCATCTGTGCCTCGCTTGAATAGAGCATTTTCCCATAATACATACTGTGTAGACCTTAGCTTAGTAGCTCTCTTTTTCTTGGCACTCAAATGGGATGGACACTCTCCATAAGTACGAAAATGTGTAATATCAACATACCACTCATCTGTTGAACTAAGGAAGAGAACAACATGAACATCAACTACTTTTATGGACAATTCTTCATCAGCTCCTTCAGCAATAATCTCACACAAGCCTTTACCTCGAACTAGCTTAGTTGGCTTGATATCAAGATCATATTCTTAGACTTTTGCTACCTAATTACCTCTCTTAGTTCCAAACTCCTATTGTGTAAGAATAAGCTTGATGGTTGTATCAAGTACAAGCACAACAGAGTGAGAATTAAGGATATAAAAAATGAAACTGCTTGACAGCTTTGACCACTGCAAAAGCATGTTTCTCCATCATAGTATATTTCAATTCATGAGCTTTCAGAATATAGCTCATGAATGCAATTGGAAGTTCTTGATCATCAAAATTTCTCTGAGTTAGCACAACAACAAAGGTATTCTCCGTAGCATTGCAATAGATGATAAAATCCTTGCTGAAATCAGGACAAAAAAGGTTCAAGATGGGAGTTTTAGCAATGGCTTTCTTGATATCTTCAAATTCTTCCTTACCTTCAGAAGACCAACCAAAGGTTTGCTTTCCTTTCATCATTTGAGTAATGCTCATAGTCAGTTCTGCAAAATCTAGAATGAATCTCCTCAGGAAATTTATCTTGCCAAAGAAAGAGTGAACACCCTTTTTGCTTGTGGGAAGAGGAATTTGCTGGATTGCTTGAACTCTTTCTAGATCTATCCTGATTCCTTCTTTGGAAACAATATTCCCCAGCAACTTACCTTCAGTAACACAAAAGAAAGACTTCTTAGGATTGAGAGAAACTCCATATTCTCTACATTTCTGGAGGACTGTTTCCAGATGCTGAAGATGATCTGCCCTTGTTTTGGAAAAAACAGTCAAATCATCAAGGTACACAACAATACACTTTCCCTTTAGGCTGCCAAAAGCTAAATCCATTTCCCTCTAAAAAGTGGCACCAGCATTGATAAGACCAAATGACATTCTCTTGTAGGCAAAGGTGCCCCAAGGGGTAGTAAAAGCAGTCTTGTGCTGATCTGGGGTACTGGCTTCCACTTGATTGTATCAAGAGAATCCATCTAGGATAGACAACATCTCTGAGCCTGAGACAACTTGCAAAACTTGTTCCATCATGGGGAGTGGATAGTTTTTTTTAGAGAGGCTTGATTCAAATTCCTGAAATCCACACAAATGTGAATCTCACCATTCTTTTTCCTGACAAACACAATGTTGGCAATCCATGTTGAATGATGTATAGGAAAAATAATCTTGGCTTTTAATAACTTCTGGATCTCTTGAAAAATAGTATCAACAACCTTAGGATTATACTGCCTTTACTTTTCCTTGAAAGGTTTGATCCTAGGTCTCAAAGGGATATAGTGTTGCATCTCCTTTGGTTGAAAAGCCTTAAGATATTCATATGAATAGGCAAGAACATCAACATACTTCTTTAATAGGCTTATTGCTTTCTTCTTCTCTTCTTGAGTGCAACATTTTCCAATATTCACCACCCTGGGTTCATCATTACTTCCAATATTAACCTTCTCATACTCAACAGATTGTCAAGTCCCTTGAGAAGTTTCATATTTGATGAACCTATCATGTTTGTCAAACAAATCTTCTAGACTCACCATTCCTTTGGGAATCTTGTTACCCTTCAACTTAATATAGCCATCCTGATCCACCTCTTCCTTGATATCTTCCTCATTAGGAGGCACATATTCTCGAGGAAAAGTTTCACTTCCTTCAAAACATAACTGATTGAAGTTATATTTAAGCTCCAAGAAAGAGAGCAATTGTTGATCATCATTGAAAACCTGCTAGTTGCTTGCATTATTCGGCACACTAGGCCTATGAATCATTTCAATGGCAAATTTCTCTTGGGAGAAATCTGGATGAGGAATCAACAAAGATCTTGAGACAACTAGAGAATCAACATACTTCTTTAATAGACTTACTGTTTTCTTCTTCTCTTCTTGAGTGCAACATTTTCCAATATTCACCACCATGGGTTCATCATTGCTTCCAATATTAACCTTCTCATACTCAACAGATTGTCAAGTCCCTTGAGAAGTTTCATATTTGATGAACCTATCATGTTTGTCAAAAAAATCTTCTAGACTTGCCATTCCTTTGGGAATCTTGTTACCCTTCAACTTAATACAACCAACCTAATCCACCTCTTCCTTATTAGGGGGCACATATTCTCTAGGTAGAGTTTCACTTCCTTCAAAATATAACCGATTGAAGTTATCTTTAAGCTGCAAGAAAGAGAGCAAGTGTTGGTCATCATTGAAAACCTGCTAGTTGCTTGCATTATCCAGCACACTAGGCCTATGAATCATTTCAATGGTAAATTTCTCTTGGGAGAAATATGGATGAGGAATCAACAAAGATCCTGAGACAACTAGAGAATCAGCTCTAGTATTCTTTTCTCTTGGCACGACTTCAATTGAAAAAGCATCAAGGAATTCAATGGAATCCCAAACAAGATTTCTATAATGTTTCAATCTCCTATTCTTGACTTGGTAAAGATCCCTTTCCTGTTTCACGATCAACTCTACATCATCAAAAGCACAAAGATTCTTTACTCATTTTTCTTTTGCCATGCTCAACCCAAGGATGAGAGCCTCATACTCAACTGTATTATTTTTATTTTCAAATTAAAGCTTGAAAGAAAATGGATGAATCTTCCCTTCTAGAGAGATTAACACCACACCAGCTCCAGAATCAGCTGAAGAGCAGCTTCCATCAAACACCAAAGTCCAAATGCCATTGGGATCATGAATCACTCTCTTAGGAAGTTTTGCCTCATCCTGTGACATAATCATATAGTTACCATGCCCTATATATTCATAGAGTATTTGTACTTTTGGATCATCAATCTTTTGCACAATGTATTCAGTGTGTTTCTTAGGTAGTAGCTTCTTCATTTTTCCATTGACCGGGATCAAGGCATGTGACCAGTCCATCTGAATTTCACCTCCTAGATTTTTACAAAAATTCCTACTCAACAAGATAACATATGAGGGAGGAATATCATCTACCAAAATAGTGGCTAAGACCCTTTTCTCTGGAAGAGCAACGAAGGCTACTTGTGCATCTTTAATCCTTCCAACCAAAGGCACTTCTCTACTCTCCATGGAATAGCAGGAACCAAAGGCACGTGTTAGAGTCAGGCCCAAAGCATGAGCTACTTTTGCAAGCATTACATTGTCTGATGCTCCTAAGTCTATAACACAATTACTGAGTTTATGGCCAGCTATGAGGAGAGTCATATAGAATGGTTCAATTTTCTCATTAGGGGAAGTGACTGCAGCCACAAGGCTTGGTTGAGGTGAGGAAGAGGGAGTGGGAAAAATACCTTTAGAAGTATTGGATGAGGCTTTGGATTTGGAATTGACAAAGTTTACCATTTTAGCAAAGGATTTTGGATGGGTTTGGTAAAACTCTGCCTCTGAAATTTGGATTTTGGTCTTTTTGAGGTGATCAATGATATCAAAAGACCCGGAGGTGGATGGGGCATCACTACTAGGAATAGGAGAAACTTTTGATTTATCAAATTTAGGAATTGAAGGACAAGAAGTTTTGGAAACAGAGGTAGAAGGAGGAGGATTAGCATTACTCACCTTTTGCGTGGAGGCAGTGGGAATAGGAGCTCCTCTTCTTGCAACCACTAGAATAGTTATAGGAATCTCCTTGGATTTCTTAGCAGAATGCACCACTTTTTCTCTCCTGTTTGTTTTCTTCCGAGTCATAAGAACATATGACTTACTATTAATCTCTGCCACTCTTTCATCATATTCATCTTCATCATCCATACCTTCAGTGGTGAGGAAATGAACTTGATATCCACCAAGCTCTTCCAGTTCTTCATCAACCTCTTCTTCTAGCTCTTCATAGAGTTCATTAAACTTCTCATCATCAGGTTCTTGAACTTCACAAGTTTCATTGACTGGAACCTTGATAGGTGGGCCTTTAATAGCTAATTTATTCTGAGAAGAAGGAAAATAGTTCCTGGGCTGAAAATTCTTCCTTGGAATATCTTGGTAAGGAGTATGTTGAGCCAATTGTTTCTTGATAGCAATGAGATCATTTGCAAGCTTCTGTACTAACTGATCAGAATTGGCTCTAGGGGAAGAGGAAGAAGAAGATGCTTTAGATTTGGAGGGTTCTCTTTTCAATTTACCAGACATGATTAAATCATCCTCAACACTGATAGCCAATCTCTGATGAACATCTAGAGTTGCAAGGTTAGCCCTCCTTAGTGCATAACTCACTTCAGGCAACTGAGCATTGAGGAAGAAGCACTTTTGGATTTGATCTATAGGGTGAGTGTTCTGTGGAATTTTAAGAACTAGCTTGTTGAATTTAGCCACAAACTCCCTCATGGGTTCATGTGGTTCCTTCTTGATATGAGAAATTTGAGCCAAGAGGGCATGCACATCTTCAACAGGTTTGAAACGTTGCTCAAACTGAGTTGTCAAGGTGGACCAATAGTAATTGACCCAGCAGGAAGATGATAGAACCAATCAACAACATTATCCTGCAATGTTTCCACAAAGAACCTAACAAAATTGTCTTCATGTTCAACCCCAAGAATCCCACATGCAACAATGAAGGCTGCAATGTGTTCATCTGGGTCTACTTTCCCATCACCTCGGAATTTAGGAAAACCTTTCCTACTACTCCTGGGTAACTCATTCAATGGCTGAGGAAGAGCAAGGGGCCCAATCCATTTTCCCCAAGGTAAAGGTGTTGCCATCTGTGGGAAGATTGTTTGAAGGGGAACTGAAACACCAACAAGTATCAGAGAAAGAAGATTAGGACTGAGTTGTTCTAGAGGAATGCTATTCTTAGAATTTTTGTCTTTAACAGGAGGTGTGCTTGAAGAATGAGTTCCTCTGTTCCTTCTTGCTGGAAGAAGAGAGAAGTTTTGTTGCTCCAGAAGTTGAAAATGAGAATTTTCAACCCCAAGAGCTTTCTTCCCACATGTATACCATAGAGTTGCTAGATCAAAAATGATCTTGAAGTTGTTCTTTTAAAAGGGATATGTTTGAAACAAAATCCCCAACGGAGTCACCAAAAAAATTTAGGTTTTAAAATGGCACTTTAATCAAAACTACAGTCAGGGGATAACAAGTCCCTCCTCTTTATGGGAGAGGTTCCCTTATTGAAAGCAAGCAACAAAGCTTATATACAAATGTACAACTTTCATCTTAAGGCTGGACCTCTGACATCTTGAAATGCTTTTATACCAAAATAGATTATCAATACAAACAAATGGAAGAACCGAAGAAAGGAAAAAACAGAATATAACAGTACTTTCAGGAAATATAGATAGCAGATTATAACCCTATACATACTGAGCAAGAGTGATACAAGACAAAATCATTCACATTCACAGCATAAGATATCATTCCATAGGCACAAAGTTCCAGAAATCATATCAATAAGAAAAAAAAAGTTTCTTATCATAGAATATAAATGATCCACAGATTTCAGACAAACAAGAAAAGACAATAGATGAAGATAGAGAGAAAGGGGAAATTCTTCTGTATTGATTGCTTTCGATTCTATTTACACTTCAAAAGTATCAGAGTCCAACATTTGCAATGAGCCAAGCTCTTACATTTATAGATGAAGCGAAAAGAGGAGAAGAAGAGAAGGAAGAAAATCTGATTTGGAAGCTCAACCACCAACCATCAATGCCCCTACAAATCCGCCTATAATCTATCAAATCTAGTTTGGCATGTTGAAGAAGAAAGGATGGAAGATCAGATCAAGTTTGATCTAGTTGAAGCAGTCTGATCACATATTAATGGCTTGAAATACATTTTCCATATTTTCACCCAAATCAAGATATTCAGTTGGTTCTCCATGTCTGTTTGGCATGTTGGAGAAGGAAGGATGAAGATCGGATCAAATCTGATCTGTTTGAAGCAATCAAATCACGTATTAATGGCGTGAAAGAAATTTTCTAGATTTCTAACCATCAACTCATACTAAAAACAATATTTTATTCTTCCATGGCATAGAGGAGACCAAGATCTTTCCAACAGTATAAAATTTGTCGAATTTCGAGCAATGGAGCGAAAGTTATGCTCATTTGAATATTTGAATCGAATACGTATAAAAATGGCGAAAATGCAATTTTCACAAAATGAATCCGCGGGATCGAAATTGAAATTGTGCCTTAGGCACAAAAGATGCAACAATTTCCCACAGCTCCATAAGCCCGTAACTTCACTTTTGATATATGTCTGACACATGTCTTTACTTGAGTGGTAACGGAGTCACGGCTCACTTTATCACTTTACGCCTTTTATGGAAACAAGGCTCAAAATCTTAAAGTTCTCCACCGACCCGCCTCTCTGCTTTGAATTTTTTAATGTGGGCTCAACATTTGACTTTATCCCTTGGCATGAGCAGGGCCGCGGTTCACTTTATCACTTTACGCCTTTTATGGAAACAAGGCTCAAAATCTCAAAGTTCTCCACTGACCCGACTTCCCGCTTTGACTTTCGATGCGGGCTTAACATTTGACTTTTTCCCTTCGTTTAGCGAAGGCTCTATGTCTGACCTAGGACACATGGAGGCTCAACACACATTTGGGAAGTCTGTTTGGTTTTGCCTCTTGAAAGAGCACCGAAGAGACACATGGCTCCTTCCGCTGCCTCGCCTTGTTTCTTTGTGTTTTGGCTAAGTCCCTTTTATTTGGCGGGGCCATATGTCTGACCCTGGACACGTGGAAAGCTGGCTCTCATTTGGGGGACCACCTTTGGCTTCAAACCTTGAAGGTGCACCGTTGAGACACGTGGAGACTTCCGCCGGTTCTTTTATACTTAGCCGATTCAGGCCTACTGCCCATTTGACTTATATCGAACCCCAGACACGTGGAGGGTCGGCACTAGTTCAGGGTCTCTCTTTGGTCTACGCCTTTGAAGTTGCGTTGATGAGGCACGTGGAGAGCTTTCGCTAACCCGCCTCTCCTTAGACGATTAAAAGGCTGGCTTTATCTTTTCGGACTCTGATCACGTGGAGGGCCTGCGCACTTTTGGGGTCTCCACTTCTGTTCACCATACCAAAAGTGTGCCGAAGAGACACATGGCACCTTCCATGATCCTTCTATACTTAGCCAATTCGACCAATTAGGGTCCTTCAGGGCCACAGAGCCAATATGACCCTTTTGCAAAAATAACAAAAAATGATAAGTTCGCCAAGTAAACCCGTCATGCCACATCCAATCAGATATTTCCACGTACTCATGGGTGTTGGGGCCAAAAATTGACAGGGAAGATATGCCCATCATTCATGACTGTAGAAAAAAATACAAAGGAGGGGAAGCTCAACCATTTATGCCTGAAAAACAAATTGCTCCTTGTGGAAAGAAGAATTGTAAGCAATACCAGGCTCGATGTGATCCATGGCCAAAGAAAAAGGATTTGACAATTTCATTCGAATGAAGGAAACAATTTCAAGCATCCATATGGGGAGACATAAAATTTATCAAATCATGTTGGTTGCAAGATTTTAACTGATCCATAGGGATCCAAAATAACTCTACTCCATCAGAAACAGTCAACATAAAGAAGGAAAACAATGAAACAGAGGTTCTATCTTTTAAGTAACAGGATTGCCACCTTGTGTAGGGTGGTGATTACAGAACCACCGCCCAGCTAGGGCGGTGGTCCCAGAACCACCGGTCTACACAGGGCGGCGCTCTTGGCCATTACAGATAGAAAACTAAATTCAAAACGAACATCCTCTTAATTTGAAAGGATGTCCGTTTCTCTTCTCCTTCATGACCTTTCCCATTCTCCAGTTCATGGGAGGACATGAGAAATGCTATAAATACATGATTGTAGAACTGTAGAAGATCATCAAAGCATGGGAGAAAGTGAGCAAGAAGTCTTGGTGTTGGAAATTGTATTTTTGTAGGAGAAAGGAGTGTTGGATAGAGCAAGCAACTGAAAGGAAGTGTTGAGATATTATCTACTTCTCTTTCTTTCTTATTGTAAATTTTGTACCTGTTGATTTGAATTGGCCAATAGAAGTGGGAAGATAGAGTAATTTCCCTTCCCGATTGATTTTTCCTCCAATTGGAGGTTTTCCAGGATTAAATTGTTGGTGTTATGAGCTTATATTATTTCCTTTACTACAATTGTTGATTCTAAGCACAATAGTAATTCATTCACTAGCTATCTCTGTTATTTTCTAAAATAAAGTAAACAACAATGATTAATTTGTGATTTTGTGAATAATTCCAAAGTTGAAGAGTTTACACATCATTTTGGTATCAGAGCTAACAAGTATCCAGGACTGTGGTATTTCATTCTTGAATTTGTATGACAGTGACAAGATCTAAAGGCGAAGAAGTTTTACCTTGCGATCCAGAGATTTCTACAAAGAAGTGGAAACAGAGGATTCAAGGAGAAATGGAGGAAGAGAACTTGGTCCATAGAATCGAGATGCTGGAGACCATGATGGATAAGATGTTTAGAAGGCAAGAGGAACTTGTAGATTTGTAAAAGACAGCTTCCATCAAGAAAGACTCCATGGACTCGGTGGTTCGAGGCTTAGCCGAAAAGTTTGGTATAGGCAAGAGTCACCATGAGAAAGATTATGGGGAAGAGTATGAAGAAGAGACTTCTAACACAAGAGAAAAGGTAAAATCTGAACATACTCCTTTTAAAGTTGAGACTAAAGTCGAAATCAAAAGTTTTGAAGGAAATGGTTGAAACAGTTTGAAGTCTATTTTAGCATCCATAATGTCACTGAGGCACAAAAGATCACCTATGCACGTCTCAAAATGGAGGGACATGCTCTAATTTGGTGGGAAACTCATCTAACTACTTTTGAAAAGAAGAAATTTCCTATTGTGAAATCTTGGCAAGAATTTAAGGAATTATTTAGAGCTAACTTCTATCCTATTTGTAATGAAATTACTAGTATAATTTAGATTATGAGCAGCAATTGAACACAAAATAACACAATATTTCAGAATAATGATCTCAATATGCAATTATAATAGCTTCGCTACTTCGAGGGGGCAACCTCCAAACCATAAAATAAGACTCAAATGCTCAAATGATAATGAACTACTACCTACAATCCCCTATACATACTATTCATATGATATAGCCATCACCAACGCTGACCTATTAAGCATGATAAAGTATAAATGATATAATAAAATGATATGGTAAGCCACAAGTCGGCTACTCATATCCTAATACAAGCAATAGGTTAAGGGTGTAGCATGCCCTTCCCCTTCAAACCAACGTTGTCCTCAACGTTGAATAATCCTAGATGTTGCTATAAAAAATCTTCATCCTTCCAGGTTGCATCTTCTATGCTCATATTCTTCCACTTGATCAGATATTCCTTAATGTCTCTGGTTCTCAGCCTCTTAGTACGTGTTTGCAGAATCTTCTCTAGCTCCAAAATGATTCTTCCTTCCTCGTCAAGTTCTGGTAACTCTTTCTAGGCTTCAAATTTTTGTCTAATAACCTTCTTCAGGCATGAAACATGGAATACTAGGTGTATATGTGAAGATGGAGGCAACTCTAGTTTATAAGCAACACTACCAATTTTCTGTAGAACCTGATAAGGGCCATAATATTTAGGAGCAAGTTTGTTGTCCTTTTTCTGTTGCTTTAGAGACATCTGTTTGTAAGGCTGGAGACGTACAAAAACCCAATCACAGATTTCAAAATGTATTTCACTACGATGTTGATCTGCTTGTTGTTTCATCCTGTTTTGTGCTAATGCTAAATTCTCCTTCAAACTAGCCAAAACTTGTTGTTGATGTTGAATGTGTTCCTCAACATCTCTGACCTTAGTTTGCACCCTCAAGGAGGAAGTGATAGAAGGTGGATGGTAACCATATAATGCTAAAAATGGGGTCATTTGAGAAGAGGTATGAAAAGATATGTTATACCACCATTCTGCAAGTGGTAGCCATTTAATCCACCTTTTATGCTTATCTGATACAAAACAACATAGATACCCCTCTAAGCATTGTTGACCACTTCCGTTTTCCCATCAGTTTGAGGATGATAAGATGAACTGTGAGCTATCTGAGTACCCAAACATGAAAATAATTCTGTCCAAAAATTACTTGTGAAAATAGGATCACGATCACTTACAATTATCTTTGGGGTTCCATGTAGCGTTTGAAATGTCTCCAAAAAAATCGCTGCAACTGTACTAGCTGCAAATGGATGTGATAGGGCACACAAATGGGCATATTTTGTGAGCCTATCCACAATCATGAAAATAACATTCTTACCCTCTGAACAAGGCAATCCAGTGATGAAATCCATGGAGACCTCCTCCCATCTCTGGCTAGGAATTGGTAAGGGTTGCAACAGACCTAGTGTTTTAATTGTTTTCCCTTTTTTCTGTTGGCACACTAAACACTCTGATACAAACTTTTGTACATCCCCCTTGAGTCCTTCCCAAAAGAATTCTATTTTTATTCTATGATATGTCTTCAAAAACCCAGAGTGTCCTCCAACAGGTGAGGCATGTAGCTCTGCAAGAATCTTATGCTTTAACTCATAATCTTTACTCAAGTATAACCTGTCTTTGTACCATAGGGCATTACCTTTCCACTCGAATTTTTTAGATTTCATAGATCCATGGTTGATATTATATATTAGAGATTGTGTATCCTTGTCTTGATCCCATTCCAATCTTGCTTCATCCACCCAATCGGCCGTCAACATGGACATTCCACATAGTAAGGCATCTACGGATGTATCCCTTCTGGAGAACACATCAACTACTACATTTTATTTACCCTTTTTTAATATGATTTCAAAATCATAACCCAAACTTTTTTTTACCCACTTTTGTTGTTCCTCAGATGATAACATTTGCTATAAAAAGTATTTGAGACTATCATGATCAGTTTTGACCTTGAAGTGTCTACCCATGAGATAGGGCCTCCATTGCTTGACCACATGAAGAATAGCCATCATTTCTTTCTCATAGATAGGTTTGAGCAGATCTTTTCCTTTGAATTGACAACTCTCAAATGTAATTGGTCTTCCTTCTTGCATTAGAACTTCTCCCAATCCTGATCCTGAAGTGTCACATTCAACAATGAAAGTTTTTGAGAAGTTGGGAGTAGCCAAAACTGGGGTGCTGCACAAGGCTTCCTTCAGCTGCTCAAAGGATTTAGTGGCTCAGTCTTTCGAATGGAAGGCATCCTTCTTTAGCAATGCAGTGAGTGGGGTTGTTATTCTACCATATCCCTGCACAAATATTTTGTAGTACCCTGTTAGTCCTAGGAACCCACAAAGATTTTTTAGATTTTTGGGCCTTGGCCATTCCACCATAGCTTTGATCTTCTAAGGATCAAGTTTGATGCCTTCATGGGATACAATGTGACCCAAGTACTCTACCTCTTGTACACCAAAAGAACATTTGAATGGCTTTGCATAGAGAGTATGTTTCTCCAAAACTTCCAACACTTTATTTACATGTTTTAAGTGTTCTTCCCACGTCTTACTGTAAATCAATATGTCATGAAAGAAAACTAATACAAATTTACTTTAAAATGGCCTGAAAATCATGTTCATCAAGATTTGAAAGGTTGAAGGTGCATTTGTAAGACCAAAAGGCATTACCAAAAACTCATAATGACCCTAACGAGTCCTGAAAGTCGTTTTATGAACATCTTCCTCTTTTATTCTAATTTGATGGTACCCTGAACGAAGATCTAATTTTGTGAAATAAAGAGCACCATGCAATTCATCAAGTAAATCATCAATTACTGGAATAGAAAACTTATCTCTGATGGTGTACTTGTTGAGTTCTTGGTAATCTGGACACATCCTCCAGGTTTCATCATTCTTACGTACCATGACCACTGGTGAAGAATAGACACTTTGGCTAGGCCTGATGATACCTACCTTCAACATTTCCTGAACCATTTTCTCGATCTCACTTTTCTAGGAATATGGGTATCTGTATGGTTTGATATTAGGTGTTTGGATCTCTGGAATCACATGAATGACATGATCATGATCCCTAACTGGTGGTAGTCCCTTTGAAATTGCATCAAAAATAGATGAGTGAGCATCAACAATCTTCTAAAGATCGGGTGGCATTGAAGACTCTATATGTTGTACTTCTATGAAAAATACCTTTGTTATAAATCCATCTACTCCTTTTCTGAGAACCTTCTACATCTGATGAGAGCTAATAATCTGTGGAGACTTAGCTCCCATCCCATTCAATTGTATTGTCCTTCCATCTGAATGAAAGCACATGAAAAATTCTTGGAAATTCATCTCTATAGTACCTAAGGTTGTGAGCCATTGGACACCCAAAACAATATCTGCCCCTCCCATAGAAACAGAAAACATAGGTGAGTCTAACATGTAGTCTCCCATAGAAAGCTTGATACTATGGTACTTTCCTGTGCACTTGACTGTCCCACCATCCGCAATCACAACTTGCATTTATGGAGTTGGGTAAATAAAACAATTGAGGCGGGTAGCTAACTTGCTATTTATGAAGTTATGAGTACTCCCCGAGTCAATCAACACTGTCACCTTCTATTTTTTGAGATAGCCAATAACCTTGAGTGTTTGAGGAGTACCAATACCTGACAATGCATGGCAAGAAATTGTAGGTTGGTGATCCTCTACTTCATCTTCTACTGGTTCCTCAGCCTCTCCTATAATTTCAGCATCCTCATCATCCTCATTACCTCCGTCAATATAGAACAACTTCTTCTTAGCACATTTGTGTCCCGGTCCATATTTGCTATCACAGTTAAAACATAATGCTTTTTCTCTCTTTTCTTCCATTTGTTGAGGAGTCA
Source organism: Taxus chinensis (assembly GCA_019776745.2). Classification (NCBI taxonomy): domain Eukaryota; kingdom Viridiplantae; phylum Streptophyta; class Pinopsida; order Cupressales; family Taxaceae; genus Taxus; species Taxus chinensis. The sequence goes on along the minus strand of CM034146.1, from coordinate 267,872,385 downwards.
GTCTAATTGGCCTAGAAAATGAAGGGGAAGAGATACTACGATCTCTGGTGTTAATGAAAGGCGACCTCCTACTACAAATAACTTTTTCCTCTGCTCGACGTGCCATGATAATAGAATCAAAAAGCTTGAGTGGATTAAACATACGTACCTCATGCTCGATGTGGTCCTTAAGACCCCCAAGAAATAGGTCATTCATATTATCTTCTGGTATATTCTCTACCCTTAAGGATAAGTTTTGGAATTGATGCACATAGTATTTGACGGATCCTGTTTGTCATAGCTTTGATAATTGACTAAAGTAGTTCTCTGAAACATTGGAACTATAGTGCAATTGCAACTCCTCGGTAAAAACTATCCAAGTGACACTGAGACCAATATTCCACCTCTAAGCACATAACCATCGATACCAAACGAATTGGTCTGGTTCAAGATATAGGGATGCCAATGTCACCTTTTGTCCTAATGGTGTTTGATGAAGCTCAAAGAAGTTCTCCATTTGATTTATCCAATTCAGGGGATCTTTACCATCAAATTTGCATATATCCACTTTCAGCATCATGTTCTGTGGTTGCGAATAAGTTGGATTTTGATTGGGTTGAAAAAGTGATCCAACATGGTTATTTTTTCCATGATTTTGAACTAAAGATCCTCCTTGGTTGATATGGGCCGGATTTGGGCCATAGTGTTTACCCTTTATATGTTGCATGATATCATCCAACTGATGATTGATTCGGGCTATCTTCTTTAGAGGCCATCTCAGATTCTACATTTCATAGATCATACTCAAGTTGGATCACCTTATGATCAACTGAGGTAAACACTAGTGCTGAGGAATCTGTATTTACCCCTTCTGACTCCATCTCTTCAATCACTATCCCATATTTATCTGGGGTTTTACCTGGAGTAACCAGATTCTTTTTGCTCTTGTGGAAGGCCCCACCATGATATCAAACCTTAGGGTTTAGGGTTTGGATACAAATTCAGCTCAACAGGAAAAACATAGAGAAGATACTAATACTATTTTTTTGAGATTTTTCTGAAAATGTACAGAACTTGAAAAAAATCCACAATTTGCACCCTAGGGAGTGATTTTATGAAAAATCATAAATTTGTAATAACTTGTGCAAAAATAAATTAAAAAATTCTGAAATTTTCAGGGAACCTTACTTTAAATGTTTTGCAACTCTGGTAAAAATATCTCCCACCAATTCACTCTGGTTCGAAATATATTGTGGAAACAAAAAATTAGGGTTTTTGCCCTAATTTTGGCCCAAATCGCAGCTCTGATACCACTTGTAATGAAATTACTAGTATGATGTAGATTATGAGCAGCAATAGAACACCAAATAACACAATGTTTCAGAATAATGATCTCAATATGCAATTATAATAGCTTCGCCATTTCGAGGGGGCAACCTCCAAACCATATAATAAGACTCAAATGCTCAAAGGATAATGAATTACTACCTACAATCCCCTATATATACTATTCATATGCTCATCACCAAGGCTGACCTATTAAGCATGATAAAGTATAAATGATATAATAAAATGATATGGTAAGCCACAAGTCGGCTACTCATATCCCAATACAAGTAATAGGTTAAGGTCGTAGCACTATTGGCCATAAAACTGACCAAATGATTAAATGACAATATTTTAGACAAGGCAGTGGTCACAGTGTGCAGAACTACACTATGGAGTTTTAGAGGCAAGCCATGTTGCTAAACATGGATTTTGAGGATGAGGATATTCTGACCAAACACTTGGGAGGACTTCACACTCACCTTTGAAGAAAAGTCATCTCCACAAAGCCCAAGGATCTCAATGAAGCATGTGTACATGCATACTACATAGATGATGAGAAAAAGCAAGGAGAAGCAGAGCCGAGGGTAAAGCAGTCAACAAATCAGCAGAAAAAGGATTATGGGCAAACAAGTAACAAGAGTAAGTGGAAAGGGAAAGGTAAACAAGCTGCCACTACTTTAAATACTTGTAAAGATCCCAAGAATTTTTGCAAGAATAGTGATATCAATGGTCATACTGATGCTAAATGTTGGAAGTTGCATCCAGAGTTACATCCAAAGAACCGAACCAAGGACTCTAAGAAGTCCATGACAGTTGTAAAGACATAAGGGGAGGTATAAATTGAAGATGACTCTGATGTAGATGAAAGGCTTGGATGCACGCCACCAACATGGACAGCGAAGAGGAGATGAGTAGACTATTCCAGATCAAAATCTAGATCAAGAGGACTAAGGTAAATGCTTTGGTTGCTACCGGTTCTCAATCTAACTTGATTTCCGAGGTAGTGGTAAAGAAGCTTTGTCTTGAGACTTACAAGCATCCGCACCCATATCCTTTGGGTTGGGTGAAGAAGGGTGTTGAAATTCAGGTAACAAGAAGATGTAAGGTAAAGTTTGGGATAAATTCCCAATATATAGATGTTTTTGAAGCTGGCATTATTCCACTTGATGCTTTTGATGTGGTATTCGGAAGTCCTTACTTGTATGTTAGGGATGCTATCTTTATGAGAAGGTAAAACCGGTATACATGGGTCAAGGGTGGGATCAACTACAACATCCGAGCACACCAGTGTAAGACATAGGTTACTATGGTAAGTGCTAACCAAGCAAAACAACTTATTTAGTCAAATCATAATCAGTTTTGTTTACTTTTGTTAAAGGATAAACAAGATGGGGTAGAAGTTTCAGAGATTTCTAACCAAGGAAAAAAATATTTGGATAGTATTATTCAGTCTTTTTCCGGAAGTATTTCAAGTTCCTAGTGGATTACCACCAAAACGGGAAGTAGAGCATGAGATTTATCTATTGCCAGAGTCACCTCGACTGAACATCGGGTTGTATAGACAATCCTTGCTGGAGAGTACTGAGGTAAAAAAATAACTCCAAGCACTAATAGAACAAGGGGTGATATGTCCGAGCACCTCACCATGCGGTTCGCCTATTGTGATGGTGCCAAAGAAGGATGGTTCTTAGAGAATGTGCATCGACTACCGCACTTTGAACAAGATCACCATAAAGAACCGATATCCACTTCCCCGTATAGATGATCTCTTGGACTAGCTTCAGCATGCCAAATTTTTCATGAAGTTGGATCTCAAGTCAGGTTATCACCAAGTCAGGATGAAGGAGGAGGATATATGGAAGACTGCCTTCAAAACAAAACAAGGTTTGTATGAATGGTTAGTACTTCCTTTTGGATTATGCAATGCACCCGCTACATTTATGAGATTGATGAATGATGTATTGCGAGATTTCATAGATTCATGTGTCATTGTATACCTAGATGATATCTTGATTTTTAGTGCCACATGGGAAGAACATCTAACACATTTGCAGCAAGTCTTACAAGTTCTCAGGGAGAAACAACTGCTTTGTAATACGAAGAAATGTGAATTTTCCAAACAGTCACTTATCTATCTTGGGCACATAGTTAAAGGAGGAGAGCTACGAGTGGATCCAAAGAAGGTTGAAGCCATCACAAATTGGCTAACACCAACAGGAGCCACAAAGACTAGAAGTTTTGTGGGAGCAGTACAGTACATGCGGAAGTTCATTTCGGTTTCTCAGCGATTGCAACACCTCTACACATAGTGGCCACAAAGAGTAAGGGTTTTGACTGGGTAAGGAACAAGACAAATTCTTTGAGTTATTGAAATACAAGATTAGTCATGCTCCAGTACTTTCTCTTCCTAGTTTGCAGCAGCCTTTTGAAGCAGAGATAGATGTCAGTGATTATGCTATGGGCATAGTATTGCTTCAAGGAGGTAAACCCGTATGTAATCATTCTGAAACCTTCACTTCAGCAGTTAAAGGATATTCAGTATATGATAAATAAATGTATGCACTAGTTCAAGCAATTAAAAAAATGGAAACATTATTTGTTGGGTAAAGAAACTATTGTGCACACAGACCACAAACCTCTCCAATATTTGCAAGCACAGTCTAAATTGCAGCAGGCGAGGCACTACAAATGGATGGGGTTTCTTCAACAGTTCCATCTAGTGATCAAATACAAGAAAGGTAGTACAAATTTGGTGGCAGACATGTTGTCTAGGACACCCACACAGGAAAATTTCTCCTGTTTGGCCACCATCTCTCAGATCGAGCCCTTCATGAAGGAAGCTTATGGAGAAGCATATGCCCAAGACAAAGACTTTGGGGTAACATTTCAGAAGTTGCAATCCCAAGGGGCTGAAAAGATAGGGATTGAATACTGTTATCTCAAGGATGGGCTGCTCTACCGATTGGGGAAACTTTGTGTTCCTAAAGAAGAAAGACTTATATTGATGAGGGAAGCACATACCTTGAAATTAGCAGGACATTTCCGTGTTGGTAAGACCCTAGCCCACTTGCAAAGGCATGTATATTGGCCCAACATGCAAGAAGAAGCATCCAAATTTATTCGTGGATGTAAAATTTGTTGTACTAGCAAGCCTAAAACTAGGAAGGAAGGTTTGTATATGCCTTTACCAGTACCTACTTGTCCATGGGAGGACATTTCTATGGATTTTGTAGGAGGATTACCTATGTCTAAACATGGCCATGACTATCTCTATGTTGTTGTGGATATATTCAGTAAAATGTGTATTCTTATGGCATGTAAAAAGACAGTAAAAGAACATGAGGTAGCAGATCTTTTCTTTGCTAATGTATGGGTGCATTTTGGTTTACCAAAGTCTATTGTCTCTGACAGGGATTCTAGGTTCTTGGGGAAGTTTTGGACTACTTTTTGGGACAATATGGATACCAGGTTACAGAGGAGCACGACTTTCAATCCACAGATAGATGGACAAACAAATGTGGTAAACAGAAATTTGGTACAGTTGATCAGAGGGTATAACAGTAAGTACCCAAGGACTTGGGATGAGTCCTTAGCCTACATTCAACATTCCTATAACCGGTCAGTACACACATCCACTATGAAGTCACCATTTGAAGCATGCTTATGATATCTACCTAAAAATCTGCTGGACATAGCAGTTGGACAGCAGGATGAGGAGGATACACGAGACACAAAGGTGACTAGAGCTAACAAGTTCATTAAGAGGATCCGACAAATCCATCTCAAGGTCAAAGAACAACTAGATAAATCTCAAGCAAAGTACAAAGCTAGGCATGATCAACATATGAGGGAACACAAGCTTCATGTTGGAGATAAATTTTGGCTTTACTTGAGCAAGGAGAGACTACAAGGTCAAGCACGGAAGCTCAAGCCAGTACGATATGGACCCTTCACCATATTGGAGAAGGTTGGGAAAAATGCTTTTCAACTTGATTTACCATCATTCATGAGGATGCACTCTGTAGTAAATTGCAAGAACTTACACCTATATGAGCCATCCATGCTAGATGAAGATGAAGAACTACAGTTGCTACCTTCCATTGAGGATTGCGTCTTGGAATCATGAGGTGAATTGGAGGAGGATGTAGTGCTATAGCAGAAGGTTAGAGAGACTAGAAGAGGTCCACAGGAGTCTTGGAAGATTGGACTGAAAGGAAAGACACCAAGGTAGGCCCGGTGGTACTCAAAGGAGCAAGCAAGGGGGTTGTTCCCTCATCTACTCCCCCACTAAGCTTTTGTGGGACCAAAAGCCTCCTAAGAAGGGGAGGTGCGATCTACAGGGATTTGAAATAACTCTACTTCATCAAAAACAATCAGCACAAATAAGGAAAATAATAAAATGGAGGTTCATTCTTTTAAGTAACAAGACCGTTGCCCAGCCAGGGCGGTGGTCCCAGAACTACCGGTCTGCACAGGGTGGCAGTCCTGGCCATTACGGATAGAAAACTAAATTTGAAATGAACAATCTCTGAATTTGAAAGGATGTTCATTTCTCTTCTCCTTCATGACCTTTCCCATTATCCAGTGCATGGGAGGACATGAGAAAGGCTATAAATACATGATTGTAGAAGTGTAGAAGATCATCGAAGCATGGGAGCAAGTGAGCAAGAAGTCTTGGTGCTGGAAATTGTATTTTTGTAGGAGAAAGGAGTGTTGGACAGAGCAAGCAACTGAAAGGAAGTGTTGAGATATTATCTACTTCTCTTTCTTACTTATTGTAAATTTTGTACCTGTTGATTTGAATTGGCCAATAGAAGTGGGAAGAAAGAGCAATTGCCCTTCCCGATTGGTTTTTCCTCCATTGGAGGTTTTCCAGGATAAAATTATTGGTGTTATGAGCTTATATTCTTTCCTTTACTACGATTTTTGATTTAAGCACAATAGTAATTCATTCACTAGCTATCTCTGTTATTTTTTAAAAGAAAGTAAACAACAGTGATTAATTTGTGATTTTGTGAATAATTCCAAAGTTGAAGAGTTTACAAATCATTAACAGGGTGAGATTGCAAATGAGCACCAATTTCTTCAAAGCACAAATTTTTCCATCTCTCCAGAATTCTCACTCTACTCAAACATCTCTCAAAGGCACTAACTCAAAATTTTCAAAACTTGACTAAAAAAGAGGGGAATTTTGAGGGTGACAACAGGACCACATAACGATACTCTCTTTGTGCATTGTCTCTAACCCATAATGATTACATAAATAATCGTTCCCATTCCAGGAAGGCCCCTTATGGCACGCACTCAAGAAATAGATGCATCAGTGACCCTTATCTATAAAAAGGAAATTGTTAGTAACTGGTATAAAAGATGAAAAGTGAAAAATTAGGTGTATACAAAGTGTTAAAATGGGAGCTTAAATCATAAAGCTTTAAAAGTTATTAATGACACTGAATTATTCTCTACTTATATATTTGGACCAAGTGATTTTTTGTGATAACGATAAATTAAGTATATGTTATTGATAAATGCATTTAACCACTCCATATTTTAGTATGGTTATATGTTATGTTATTATCACCAATTAGCTGATGAATAAAACACTTGAGATTGCATGTAACTTTTTACGATGTTGTCACAAATTTGTTTCCTGAATCTTAACATGAAAACATAAAGACTAGATTAATGTGATAATCTCTAATAAATTTAAGACTAATTTGAGCAGGTTGTTGGTATTGCTTCTATAGACATGTTATACAGTCTTGGTACAATTTGTGTGGGTCATCAAAATGTGACAAATTTCAAGAATTACTCACCTTTTTTTTTTCACATTTTTCCTTTGTACGTGCTTCAACGTGCATGTCTAATTCAAGTTGAATTCTACTTGATTTGTAGTGTTAAGGAAAATAAAGTTTGGTGTAGGATAGGGTTTCGGTGGCTTGTGTGAACTAACTATCCCCCTCCTTCCCTCCCTAGTGACTCTTTCGATTGAAACACATATTTCCATTATGTCAAATGCATAATAGAAATAGAATGTACCACACATATATCGAATAAACTCTAGTTGTGATGTGTTTCTACTTCTGAATGAGATATCTCACTTTTCCACAAAAATAGGATTGAGTTCAATCTTTGGTTATGTTGGTGTCAAAAGCGCCTAATTGACTTAGGAAAGGGAAAAAACAATATGACAAGGGCCATACAAATGTTTTTTATATGGTAATTAGAGGGCCATGAATTAAAATGAGGGAGAAGTATATAGAAACACATAGGGATTTATGGGCATCGAAAGTTGACAAATGTGTCAATAACACCTAGTTTGGAGCAATCACCCATATACAAAAATATGAACATATATTAAACTAAATAAATGCAAGAGACCTTTTTTAAGTTTGTAGATAACTGCCCACTTTGAGTTGCCTTTTTAGCCACAAAGTAGATGGCTTAAGGACACACTTCAAAGTTACAAAGACACATTAAAATGATACAATACGTCTAGATCTTTCGGCTCTAAATCATTGAGCCTTGAAGTTTGCAAAGCCACCTATATTTCCAACACAAACATGACTAAATGAAAAAATAATAAATGTTGATTATAAAATTCATTGATATAAAAATATTTTCTTTTCCCTCAATATGCAACGAAAGTCCCATGGGTTTTTGATAACATTGAAGGAAATCAAAAGATGAGATGTGGTTAGAACTTGATAGAAATAGATCCGTAAAAGGCAAGGGAACACAATGTTTCTCTCCCCCCACCCCTTGGGGGGAGCTACTATTTATAGATACCCCCTTACGCCTTATATACCTCTACTCGGGAGGCCCGTCCTCCCCCAACTCTATATCTATACATAACTCCTCTATTGAAAAATGGGTTATTCAACTCTAAAATTCAAGTGGGCTTAAGGAATATAAAGTAAAATCCTAATTAGGATTTAAGTTTAGAAATTATGTATATTCATATTATGTAATTAATATTTATATACATATTTGAACATACAATAAATGATTGAGATGTTTGATTAATTAGGGCACATGATAAGTAAAATAAAATCACAAGAAGATAGTGCACTTGGTGTCTTTTGTACTTTGGTGATTGATCTAGGCTTGAAATTGTGAGAAATAGGGAAGAATGTTGATATGAATGGTTCGTCTCCAGAATAGGATCTCTGTCTACCCTGTGATAAATATGAATTGTAGCTCTTGTCCCTATTGCATGAACCTGTCCTAGTGATCTCTACACATTTGTTTCAATTTGTGTGTCTTTGTCTTAGTTTTCTCTACCATTTTTCACTTTTGATTACTCCAAATATGCACACATGTAGCTTTAATGGCAAATACTACCTTTCATGTACAAAGACTTGAAATTAACATTACATAGTGGGCATAGGGTTAAGGGATATTTTTGGTTGTAGCACCGCTATGTTGGCTACCTTAACCCATGTGGAGGTTAAACCCAAATATAGTTCTTTGACCTATATGGAAGTGTTTATGTGCTCTTTTCGATTATATGTACGCAACTAGAATTTGAGGCTTTAATACTTGATAATGATTACTTTGAATGTATTGACTTGGTTTGGTGTGCTTCAAACTTGTTAAGGGGATGCTCCTAATGTTTTCTCTTATATTAAAGAAGAATAGGGGTAGCTTGATGGATGTTTTGATGGTGAAGATCAAGTGTGTCCTTTGTGGATACCTGGGGATTTCCAAGTGAGTGATTTAACAAAAATAAACTTTTGTAAAACCTTAATTAGAGAGTCACAACATAAATATGAACAATAAAGTACAAATCTAATATAAGAAATAAGCAATTGGAAATTGAAACCCTAAGTGCAAGAGATGGAATAAGAGACTTAGTTGATTTCAAAATAATCCCAAAGATGTGCGGAGCTGGAAAACTTATGGAACAGGAGGACAAGCTGTCGCAACCGAACCCATAAAAATGAAGAATTGTCGGAAATGCCGAGACTAGGGCGCTTAGACTGGGTCAAGGGTGCTTAGGTGTCAGAGACCTTTTGTAGGCGCTTGTGACTGCGCAGAACCTCAGAAAATGATTTTTTTTGTGTCGCAAGATGTTTTCTAATGTTCATTTTTTATCTCCTGTAGGTTGCTAGAAGATCACTGAATTCACATGTAACCTGCAAAACAAAAGACCTCATGTAAAACCCCAAACCACATCAAATATTAAAAAGAAAAAGATGAAAATAGGGAGTCAGACTGACCCCAGAGGTCACCTGACAAAGTGAACTTACGACTGAGTGTTGTACTACATCTCAGACTCCATGTAGTTTTGCATGCGTGTGTGTGAAGAATTGTGCCCTAGGTGGCTCTTGTGCAAGATGCACTGAATAACGAACAATAGCTAGATGTATTAATGTAAGTAGATGTGTGGATGTAAAAATGAACTTCCCCTCTTATGAATTGTATGTAGAAGAATGTAGTCCCTTGTTCCTTGAACGAGAGCTAGTTATATGCTTTAATGCTCTTGAAATGCCTTTGGATACAACCTTATGTGATAGTAATAGATGCTTAGATCTTGGTTCTTTATTATGGCCACATAACTTTGTATTTATATGATACCCTTGTTTTAATTTTGTAATTAACATCTAAAAGGCCAATCACTAAGAAAATAGGATGCCCAAAAGATAAAAGAGGCCCAAAAGGGGTGAGTAAGATACAAAGAGGTCGGGGGCACCTAGAGGGGACAAGGGCGCCTATGTGTTGGCATCCTGGCAGGGTGTTGGTGTCCAAAGCCAAGAAAAATAAAGAAGTGAAAGTTATACTGGGTAGTGTGGTGTGCAAGACCACAGAGAAAGCAAGAAAGCAAAGAAAGAGGCCAAAGATAGATGTCAATTACTAGTTTTCTTGCTTAGGAATCATATGAATAGTGGTATGTGATTAGGACCTAGAAATGTACTCAAGTGTGTGATTTAGTGTCTACATTTTCCCCCACTTTATGTTGTTGAGTGAATACTCGATAACATAAAGTAGATAAGAGATGCGTACCTGATAACCATGTAGATCGATGGCAAAAGTGTGTCGAGGAGACAAGAAAAAGCATGGAGTGATAAAATGAAGCGTGGAAGCTAAAGAAGAGGAAGTGACCCTAGGGGTGAAAGCGTATGTGTATATGTCGTGTTGTACCTATTTTCGTTGTCGCTTGACGTATTCGTTGATATGACTATTGTTTCCCATAAGGACAGACCTATGAAAGAGAAGAGAAAATGAGTAGTAAAACTCGTGTATATGAAAAATTCAATCAAAGTATGGAAAAGCATGTAAAAAATATGAAAAAGTAGTAAAAGGAACATGTGCACCTGATCTGTGATGAGTGAAAAGGATAGAAAGGATCATGAAAATGTTGTAGAAGAATTAGTTTTTTGGGTGATCTCACACCAAGAATGAGTTTTTTGGGAAATCTCATGCCAAGTGCGAGTTTTTTGGGTGATCTCACGCCACGACAGAAGAAGTGTTGGGGAGAAAGGTCTAGTGTTATTCTCCAACCCTGATTGCTTCCCGACGATTTATACACCACTACAGATGGTGTGATCCTACTTTGTTCCAGTTCAATCAAATGCAAATAGAAAAGGAGATAACATGCATGCTGATTGTTGGAGGACTATGCTTATTATGTGGAAATCGTTGTGTAGATTGGTGAAAGATATGTTAATCTGAAAAAAAATTGTGTAACTACCCTAGTTCATAGTCAATAGGAAGGGTTAGGTGTTCCCATATCATGTTTGTATCTGGGCGCTAACGTATGTGTTGTGTTGAGGACCCAAATCAGATTTTGAGTCGTTTCTATGATTGAAGAATGTGATGTTCATGTACTTTACAGGTCTGAACTATGACTGTGTACTGCTGAATGGGGTGACTGATTCACCCAATGTATACCCCCCTTCATTTGGGGTGCATCTAACATTGTTAGGAGGATGTAGCCCAAAGGAAAGGATCAAAAACTATGATGAAACTGATACCCTACAAGGGGTAGGGAATGTGCTTGGTAGAAACCAAGGAACATGCAATCAAAGTGGCTAAAACTATGTATTAGTGTAAACAATAAAAATACACATATAGAAGACAATTGTAAGATAACAAGCAAGAAGACAATATAGACCAAAAAAGTGGGTTTCAAACATGGGACATCACTCATAATGTGTCATAAGAAAATCATGGCCAAATTAGCCAAAAACATACAAGAAATGAACAAACAAGACATAGGGCAAAGCCCGCAAACAATGGCATACAATAGAAGACAATGACAAACAATGACAAACAAAGAGTAAAAGACAACCATGGTGGCAAATATTTCCTACAAGAAAAATGTTACACATGAAGCACTTGTTAGCATGTTAGAAAGATAAAAAGTATGTCAAAACATGTATGATCCAATATAGTAGTGTGCTAGTAAGAATATGAAGTAGTATATAATGAAACAATAACACCTGTGATGTGTACAAAAATAAATGCCCCCAGGAGCCGTTGTGGGACTGGTAAGAGGTACAGTGCCAAGCATTCGTGTTGCATGTAATGGATATATGTAAAGTCTTCATTCACAACTACAAGGCAAGTGAACACACGTGTATATGATAAAGATAATGACATACAAATTATATTTCTAACATGGTAAACAAAGTGTATATGTGAGTATAAGTAAGCAAGAACAATGTGCAACCAAGATATGCAGTGTGTTGTGAGTGTGAATGGAAAAAAATGCAATGTGAGTGTGATAGGAGCAACGTGATCCCCAAACGAAAGTGAATGAGTATGTATGAGATGAGGTTCATTTATAAATTCCCCCTCAGTAGTCAAGAATGAACCATAAAACAAGAGTGTTTCATTAGGAAATGGTTTGAATCGTGCACTAGAAATATATGATCGAAAAAACGTAGAATGAAGAGAGTAAGTGAGTGTGGTGAGGTTCATTTCAGATTTACACCCTCAGCAGTTGTGTATGAATAGTGGAACTAGAGTGCATCATAGGGTAGTGTGTTGTGTGATAAAGTGATGCTAGAAAAATGTGTTGTGAATGCGTCGAGTGTGAAATGTGGCTTGTGTATGATGTGAGATTCATGAATACAATATTCCCTCAACATTCAAGTGTGAACCGTAGCACAAGAGTATGTCATAGGGTAATGACAATACAGTCCATGTATCAATTGGTTCATAATGATGCGTAGGACATATTAGACATTTACGTGCAGAGCGTCAATTGTATGAGATGATATAGACATTTGATATTAATGTAAGGGGGGAGAAGCTATAATGCCCATCAAGTGTGTCAATGATGCAGAGCTATGTGATGATGTAAGAAATACATTGCAATGGTGACATAGTTTGAAATGTATCATAAGAAAGCATATTATTATCACAATGCTAGGTAGGAGCAAGAGTAGGATCAAGGTTGGATGCAGGGTAAAACAGAGGAAGTCGAAAGAGGCCATATAGAATTTTATTTTCTTTCTTAGCGAGTGGTTATTTGTTTGGTAATTTTGTAGAATATTTGAGTGGAGATGGTGTCAGATTGATTTTGAGAGGTGGTTTCTTAGGAGGTGGTGATGTGGAAGAATACTTAATAAGAGGAGGTGATGGAGGACTGACCTTGAGAGGTGATTTCTTAGTTTGAGTAGGTTGTATAAGTAGTGCTTGAGTGACGGAAGGAAGAACATTAGAGGTGATGGCATGATGCTCATTAGACATATATGAATAGGATTTAGGAGCCCATTGCGATGTAACAATTAAAGATGAGCATGTAACAGAATGTTGTGCAACGAATGAGATAAAACCTTGATGCTCAAGATGCTTTATTTTTCATTGTAAAGCATATCAATTATTGTCATTATGTCCATTGATTCGATGATAAGAAAAAAATGGGAGACCTTGATATTTGACCATTCGACAAGGAGGATAACGATGAGTAGTTGGAAAACTAATCAATTGATGGGTGATGAGCTGCAAAAGAATATCTTGTTTCTTAGCATCAGAATCAAACTTGAGAGGTGTGGGGAGTGGTAAGATTTGGGGTTCACTGATATGAGGACATGTAGAAGACATAGAATTAGGAGGAGGGGAATGAGACGTAGAAGGAGAACAAGCATGGGTTTGAGAATCATCTTTGAGATCTTGGATTTCAGCTTTAAGAGACATAATTGTTGATTCCATAGCCTGAAATAATCTTGAAATAAAGAATGTATAAATTGAATTGATTCTAAGATGGGTTGATTAGATGGAGGATCGTGAAGACTAGGGTTGTCGAAGAGACGATCGAAAATGGCACTGATTTGAGTGGGTGGCATATCCTTAGGGAAAAACATGGTGTTTAAGGATTTTTGAAGAACCTCTTTGCAAGATGAATGTATTTGAAGCAATTAAGACAAAGAGATTTGACAGAACCTTAAAAGCCATGATAGAGAAGACAGTATGCCAAAGAAGGATCTAAAAGACCGATCACGAATGGGGTTCACCAAATGATTTAACAAAAATAAATTTTTGTAAAACCATAATTGTAGAGTCATAACGTAAAGATAAACAATAAAATAAAGATTTGACCTAACAAATAAGCAATTGGAAATTGAAACCCCAGGTGCAAGAGAGGGAATAAAAGACTTAGATAATTTTGTAATGAATCCTGAGACATCGTGTTGGGCTAGAAAAGGGTTGGAACATGAGGAGGATACTATTGTAACGCAAACCACACTCAGAAAATGTACAGAACTATTGGAATACTGTCAGGATTAAGAGTGCCTGGATTGGGTCAGGGGCACCTAAGCGCTAGAGTCTACTTCTTGGGGCACCTATGACTGCGAAAATACTCAAAAACTGAAGTTTTGTTATGTCGCAAGCTATTCACTAATGCCTTCATTGTTGATCGCCTATATGTCACTGGAAGATCGTCGAGCTCACTATGTAACCTACAAAATAAAAGATCTATTGAAAAACCCCAAACCACATCAAATATTTAAAAAAAATGAAAATGAGGATTCGGATTGACCAAGGTGGTCACTCGACAGATTGAACTTACGACCGAGCATTGCACTACATCTTAGAATCCATGTAGTTATGCGTGCTCACGTGCGCCTGTGTGTGTGTGTGTGTGTGTGTGTGTGTGTGTGTGTATGTGTGTCTACGTGTGTGTGTGTGTGTGTGTGTGTGTGTGTGTGTGTGTGTGTGTGTGAATCATTGTGCCTTATGAAGCTCTTGTAGCAAGATGCCCCAAATAATGAGAAATAGACTAGGTATGTAGACAATGTAAGTAGATGCGTGTATGTAAAAATTAACTTCCCCTCTTATGAAGTGTATGCAGAATAATGATAGTCCCTTGTCTTTTGAATGGTAGCCAGAGTGGATGTTTTGATGCTCTTTAGAATGCCTTTGGATGCAACCTTAGGTGATAGTATTAGATGTTTAGAGATTGGTCCTTTATTATGGCCACATAGCTTTGTATTTATATGATTCCCTTGTTTGAATTTTGCAATTAACATCTAAAAGGCCGACCACCAAGAAAACAAGATGCCCAAAAGATAAAAGAGGCCCAAAAGGGGCAAGTAACATACAAAGATTTTGGGGGCACCTAGAGGGATGAGGGCACATGAGCGTTGACGTCCTGGTTGGGAACTGGTGTCTAGAGCCAAGAAAGATAAAGTAGTGAAAGCCAGACTGGGTAGTGGGGTGTGTAAGACCACCGAAAAATAAAGAAAACAAAGAGGCCAAAGATAGATGTCAATTGTTATTTTTCTCACTTAGGAATCATATGAATAGTGGTTAGTACCTATAAATGTACCTATAAATGTAGATTATATGAATCGATGTGATTAGTACCTATAAATGTACCCAAGCGGGTGATTTAGTGTCTACAATGAGTGAATGAGTGGGGTTTTACTTGTATTTATACTGCTCTAAAGGTAATGTTTCACACCAAGGCTAACACAGAGGAAAAAAATATATTTATAGAAAGACATTCATTTACAAATTTGACCTTTTAAAACCCAAGAAGAAGAATGACCAACATGGGATAGGATTGACTATCGATCATGTTCCTATTGGATGTTTTTTTCTTGCAACATTGAGTGTTAAAACAATGATTTGAAAAATTCTGTGTTGGAGGGATGAAGTGTTTTTCACTAATAAGAGTGCTCCTTTAGATGTTTGAGAAATAAAAATGAGAGAGTGCAAGCCTTATGATATAGTAAGAATATGTTTGAGCTCATTTTATGTGCATAAGTCATGTATAAGAGATATAAGCCAAAATTAAAGTATCAAACATCAAATGACCAAATTTTAATGTCTACATTCCCCCCCTTTAATTTAGCAAATAAAAATTTCTAGGTAAACTAAATGTGCACCTAAGTGTGTACATACACATGTCTTTTCTCAAATGTTTAAGTGTTCGAGTGATGTTCAAAGAGCAACTTGAAAAACAAGAGTGTAGTCAACGTCCATATTATGAAAGTAATAATTTGACTTTGAAACTTGAGATTGAAATAAATAGCAAATGAGTACACCTATATATGGAGAAACTAGTTTTTCCCTGTGAAGATTAAGGCTTCTTAGTGAAGCTCTTTGAGTAGATTATACTTCTGGTTGAGGCATATCGAGGAGGAGATTCTTTCAGAAAAGTAGAGAATTAGGGGTGATCAATCCTTAATTTAAAAAATAAAAACTAGCCAATGAAGTAGGAAGCGTAGTATACCCAACACTCATGATTGAGGAGCAATACACTATATTCTACTTGAAAAGGGATGACTGCCATGGGTTCGCAAGGAATGATGCCAAGGTCGACGGATGTTACTAAATCCAACATACATTACCCATTCCAATTGAACCACACCACTATAGATGAATCTAGACTCCAAGTTTGTATAATCGAAAGGGAACAAAGTATATTCATGCCCCCACCATACTTGTAGTAATTGATAATATTGAATAATTGAAAGAGAACACAAGATACGCCTCCATAATGCTTGCAATAATTGAATTTGAATGAAAACTATATATGTCGATAAAATATTCAATAAATTGTATATATAGTTGGATTGTACCAATCATCACACCCCCAACATTTGTAACAAAATGTAGTATAATTGTACTAAATTTTGTATCATCGTACCTAATTAATTGTCTGAACCATTGTGTATTATGTATTTTCTTGACAATTAATGAAATTGGCTTCCCAAACTATACTAGACAAAATAAGCAAGCAAAGGACAAAATTGGTAATTGATCTTGTCCAAATTTGATAGTGTTTTCTGTCTTTAAAGTTAATATCTTAAACTAGCTATAACCATATATTACATACTTGTACCTCTATTCATCATGACTAAACCATTGTGTATTATGTATTTTCTTGTTAATTTATGAAATTGACTTCCCAAACTATACTATACAAAATCAACAAGTAAATGAAAAAACAAAAATTTGATCTTGTCCAAGTTTGATAGTTATTTCTATCATTATTTAATTTTATATCTTAAACTCATTGTAATCATGTAGCATGTACTCATACCTCTAGTCACTGTATTTTGCATTTCATATTTTTTCTTTTTATCTGAACTTAAACCTGTATTTAAGTGATAAGCCCACAAAATGCCCCCTCTTTTGAGGCGAGGGATATAGAATTTGGTAAAAATTATAACACATGAATACATAATAAAACTCAATGCATAAAAATTGAGATAATTTATTATTCACAAAGAAAGAAGTGTACATATATAGTGTAATGATGTCATACAAAAGAGTCAACATTTTCAACCACTAAAACCTAATAATATTATGATTTGTTACATTCTAAATATAGAATGTAATTTACTCACGAATCTCTCTCACATCTCATTATTTCAACCAACAAATACAAAATGTAATAAAACTATGATTTGTTATTACAACTCATAATGCTACATACAATAACACACGAACATGTGATCACTAACAAGATATTTCTAACATTCTCTCCCTTAGTGTGAGCATGAGTAATCACACCACATGAATTGGACACATAAATGCATGTCCATATATGCTCTAGGTATGCAATTTGTTGTTCTAGATATGTGTTGCACATGATTATATACATACGTAGCAGAACTATTCACGCTTTCCATTTTAGTGAATGTTGTCTCTTTCATCAGTGAACCACACTTCCAATGATTATCTACATATGAGAACTCAAAAATTACCACTTTCAATTACAATGACTACTGAGCTTCTCACCAACTAATCGTTGTAGAAGTATGAAAAATTGATAATTATTGTAGTCATTTGCTGTCATATTCATCTGTTTATAGTAAGAGTTTATTCTTCACACAACAACAATTAAAACACTAAAAAACACAGAAAAGGAAATGATGAGGACTCTGTCCTCGTTGTCTTTGTATATAACCATCATTCTGGATCACTTCCATTCTACAAATAACATAACCCGTGGGGGTAATTACCAAACCATAACGCATACGCGTTATAATATGTACACTCAAACTTTATAATAAAATAAAAAATCAAATTTCTCCATCGTTTTATTTTCCCCAAACGTAAATTTCGTTGCAAACCCTACACTTGTGTTTTCTCTTCAACCCTTTTTCTCCTAAAAAATTATGTAGATCACGTAGAAGGTTGCATCGAGGTGGATTCAACGATGCCACAACGAAGAAGAGGTAGGGAAAATTATTTTCTCTTAATTGAAATCAAATTTGGTAATTGTTTGATATTTGTATTATAAATTTTAATAAAATACATGTTTTTTATTCTTACAGTTCCTCCACAACCACAACAAAACCTTACAAATCCTCATAGCCCTCCTAGCCCTCCTACAATTATTGTAGATCCTCCAGGTAGTCAGGAGGATTTAGTTGCCCATATAGTGGAGAATAAGTTTGAAATTGAGGAATTGATTAAATTAATGAGGGATCCCCATTCCAAAAACCCCCACCATGCCTCGCTTGCAAACACATTGGAGGCATTATTGGCTCAGGTTGATACGACAATGAGTCAAATTGATCGGTGGACATCCTATAGAGAGTCTTGTAGGGAATATTATGCTAATAAATTATCATATGCAGATGTAAAATAAAAAAATTACAAAAGACCTCATTTGTGCATTATTCACGGACCCTAGAACCAATTTTCTAGTTTCGTTGTCATGCAAACACTTTCCAATCCACTGGTGCAATAATAATTTGATAAAAAATAATTTTTGGGACCGATGGTGGATGGTATTTGATATACCACCTTGCAATAACAATGAGGTTCCATTATAATTTTTTAGGAAACTCTATTGTGAGTTTATCCTCAATGAGATCCCCAACTATTTTGACTACCGTGAGTTTTAGGGCCGAGGAAAAGGCTCTGCATAGGATAGACCAGGTGCACAACATGCTCATATTCAACATGCTAGAGTCCCCATACAAAATCCCCTCATCCTGAGATTGTCCCTGCAGTAGTGAAGGAGACAATAGAGATCGATACATCGCACGCGCTTAAGGCGCTCTCTGATACCCTTGTCCAACATATTAGGGAGGTTTTTTGATACCAATGTTGGTGGAGGTAGACAGAGGATTCCTCCATGTAGTAGAGTATGAGGCCATATATTTACACATCTTGTGGTAGCATATGCATTGGACTGGGTGAGGATGATAGTTTCATGCAGACTGGTGTTGGTGGAGTTTTCGGTGGTACACATGATGATGTGGCTATGTCTGACACTTTTTTGAGTGATACATTTGGATTTCAGACATCGATGACACCTTCACATGTATTTTTATGTATTATTACATGTTACAAAAAGATTCGAGTACTTGATGTACATATACATATATGTTAAATTTTCAAAATAATTGTATTTTAACTTGGTCAAATTTATTAATTTACACATATATATGTACATGTATGCATTAATATTACAGCGCGCGAGAGGGACGTCATCATCCCAACCACAAGTTGCGAGCACCATGCCAATGTATACATTCACAGAGGTAATTTAGAATGTTAAATTTGTAAATTCACGTATGTAAATATATATAACTTTCACTCAAATATATGCTTATATGTATGTTCTTTATATATATATTATTGTATATATATATATATATATATATATATATGCTCAACTAACTTGACATGATATATTTTTTATAAAGTTGATGACCACACAAGACACTCCACCATCTCTGCAAGGAGTAGACAAACTTATTGTCACTATGATTTCATCTGTGCAACAACTCACTGAGGTATAAAAATTATGTATTTTCATGAACTAGAGTGTAATTCATATTATGCCTAATTATTTAATAATTTCAGTCATTGTAGCATCATGTAGATAGTCAACGTGAATGCATTGTGTAAAAGGAGTTTCCTGCGAATGGTAGCAACATTGTACATATGATTCATAGGCGTGGCATGGTAAAAAAATATTTTTATTGATAAACTTAGTTAAAATATTTTCATTATGTACTTAGTTGGCATAAATTTTTAGATCTGCATTCAAAAAAAATATTGTTAATATAGTTCTACAAGCTAATTTTGATGTTTGATTTTGTAATTTTATGTGTATGTAGGGTTCAACCCCTTCCATTTTTGCTTCGAGGGCACAAACTCCTTGAGCTCATCATTTTGACACCCTAGTTCGTGATCCAGTAGCTCCCATTGACTCTGTTGAGCGTGAGATGCAGATTCAACGTGACCGAGAGATTGTGGTAAGTGTGTGTACATGTAAATAGTTTCATTAGCATGGTATTATACATGTTGAAAACTTATACATAAAGTTTTGACAAAAAAATTGTATGCATTTACAGGTTCAACTACAGTTGAGTTTTGAGTGTAAGAGGACTCGTAGTCATGTCATGGAGGATCCCAAGTCATCTCATAGATCTCCATCTACATCTAAGGGAGATCCTTCTTCGAGCAGGGAAAAGAGAGGGATACATTTTGATGAATAGGATATATATGTCTTATGACATTTATTTTGTATGCCTATGTGCATGGAAATGTATGCATGTTCGACATTGTATGTACACCTATATGGCATTGACTTGGTATTATATGACCTATTCACATATTTGTATTTATTGCATGTTAATACTATTTGGAACTCGATATGTTTTTATGGTCTTACATTTATGAGATTATAATTATATCTAGACTAATATGATGTGCACTTGACAATATATGACATTATGGATATTTTTTCATTTATTGGTGTTGTATACTAGCATTTTTGATGTCTTATGACCTTTTGTGTGTTAGTAGTTCACATACATAATATGCATGAAACTTTGGAAATCAAGTCATAAATTGGTTAAAGCAATATTTATATAACATATAAAGAGTTATCTAATCAAGTAATTATTCATTCAATTTATCAATGTGTACATGTGTATATATTCATGTTCATATGTGCACCAAAAGCTTAACTCTCATAATATGGAGGTGCAAAATATATGTTTAGAGAACCTTTTCTAGAGGAGGTTCAAAATTTTAATTCAAATTATAAGATATATTATTGAATTTTTATATTTTTTGTGGTTTCATAATAATAATGACTAAGTATCCATATTCATTATTTAAGTGATTTCATCTCTTTCAATAAAAAATGATAAAGAGCATATTTACCAAAAGTACAAATTTATCACCAAGAGTGAGAGAGAAAGTAAGAGAGAGAGAGAGAGATAGAGAGAGAAAGAGATAAAGAGGGGAGAGAGAGAGAGAGAGAGAGAGAGAAAGCTAGAGAAGCTTGGTAAGGAGAAAAGAGAGAGCACGAAAGAGATTCAATGCAGGATGTATAATTTCTTTTGGTTTTATGATCAATTTATTTGAATGAAAGTGTTGATTTTTCTCTAAGGAAGATGGCTAGATATAATTCTTCATCCATTTACTCATGTATTTGAGAAGTAACTTGATGCAGAGAACAAACAAGTTTTGTTATTTTTGCACCTTTAACTAAGTTTTAACTTCAAAAATAGTCTTCTACCTTGTTCTTTTCACACCATGAAAACTTTCCAAGTGATGAGAATCAAAGTAAACAATTATTATTTTACTCAAACTCCTAGACTGTCATGTTTTTCTTAGATTTTCACAATGACATTCATGATTTCATGTTGGGAATATACCACAAGGTTCCAAGACTAAGTGATGGATGTTTTAGACACCCTTTAGGCCCCTTAAGGTGTAGGAAAAATATGATTTCCCATCTCTAAGGCTAGACCTACTTTCTACCACCCCCTCCTTCTACACTAAACTTTGCTCCTTGTATCCCTTCCTTGAGGGTTTTTCAAACTTATTTTCTCACTCAGAGGGTTTCAAGACTAAATCAAGAGATTTTAGGATACCCTTTTCCCTATTTCACTTTCCCAAGAAGTTTCAGGTTCAAACTCAAACTTTAAGCATTTGTTTTGACTAAATTGTTCTTACAAATTAGGTCTCCTCCTGATATAGTCTTGTCTACAACAAACTGGTATAGATTCAAGGCATATAGGGGCATAAATAGTCTAAACACTTATTCAATAGACTAGACACTTGACACCAACCCTTAAACCATCTAGACTCCCTACATACCTACTCTAAATTTGAATTTTTGAATATTTGGACTCAATTTAACATTATGAAATGAACCCTAGAGACTCTCTAAGGACCTCAGGACCTCCTAGATTAACTTGAGAGAATGAGAAAGAGAGAGAAAGAATAAAGAGAGAGATGAGATGCCAGAGAGATATAGTATATATATAGAGAGAGAGAGAGAGAGAAAGTTGAGAGAGAATTAGAGAGAGAATGAGAAAGAATGAGAAGGACATGGCAAGTGAGAGAGAGAAAGAGATTTACCTAAAATTGAAATCCCTTAAGACCCTTCAGAAAAAAATGGAAGCTCGTGGAACCAAATATACTTCCACACATCAATGACATGGTAAATGCCAGGGGAGGATTTGTTTTAGTGCCCAACGATCCTGGTGCTTCCTAGCTACGTTCTGGGCAGTAGTCCCTTAAGATCCCTTGAGAGAAAAAAGGCTATAAGTTCACGGGTGATTTCTCGGTCTCCATGGCACCTTGAAATGTTTCATCTAAAACAACACCTCTATGTTGATACCCTCTACAAATGCTATGTCTTAGTTTTCCCCAGCTCAATTTGGTCTTCTTGTTTTCCATTATTTGTAATGGTGTTGAATACTCTAGTTTGAGTCAGTGTAAGGCTGTCCAATGCAATATTTTACAAATGGAAGCTTGTGGCACTAAATGGACTATGCACCACAAATCAGGGTGACCTAGTAAATGATTGGGGAGGCTTTGTTTCAGTGCCCAATGATCCTGATGCTTCTAGGCTACATCAGTCAGGCATAGTCCCTTAAGAGCCCTAAGAGAAAAAAGGCTATAAGTTTGATGGGTGATTTCTCGGTCTCATGGCACCTTGAAAGGTCTCATCTAATCTACACCTCCAGTTTAAGACCCTATACAAAATGTGTCTCAGTTTTCCCCAATTCAATTTAATTCTTCTCATTGTCTTATTGTTTGCAACGATGCCAAATACTCCAGTTTGAGTCAATGTAAGGTTGTCCAATGCAATATTTTCAAATAGAAGCTCATGGCACCAAATGGACTATTCCACATGTTGTGGTGGCCTATGGTAAATTCTTGGGGAGGCTTCATTTCCATGTGCCTAATGATCTTGGTGCTTCCTGGAAATGTCAGTCGGGCGTAGTCCCTTAAGATCCCTGAGAGAAAAAAATGTTATAAGTTTCTACGGTGATTTCTCAGTCTCCATGTGGAACCTTGAAAGGTCTCATCTAAACCTAAACCTCCATGTTAATACCCTTTACGAATTCCTATCTTGGTTTTCCCCATCTCAATTTGGTCTTTTCAATGTCCTATTGTTTGCAATGGTGCCAAATACTCTAGTTTGAGTCAGTGTAAGGCTGCCTAATGCAATATTTTACAAATGGAAGCTCATGGCACCAAAAAGACTATGTACACACATTGGGGTGGCCTAGTCAATGCTTGGGGAGGCTTTTTTTGGTTCCCAACATCTTGGTGCTTCCTAGAAAACGTCGGTCGAGCGTAGTCCCTTAAGATCCCTAAGAGCCAAAAAACTGATATAAGTTCACGAGTGATTTCTCGGTCTCCACGGCACCTTGAAAGGTCTTTCTAAACCTACACCTCCATGTTGATACCCTCTATGAATTTATGTCTCAGTTTTCCCCATCTCAATTTTTCTTCTCATTGTCCTATTGTTTGCAATGGTGACAAATACTTCAGTTTGAGTCAGTATAAGGCTTCCCAATGTAATATTTTACAAATAGAATCTCATGGCACCAAATAGATTACCCACACATCATGGCCTAAAATGCTTGGGAGGATTTTTTTGGTGCCTAATGATCCCAATGCTTCCCGACTATGTTGGTCATGTAGTCCCTTAAGAGCCCTGAGAGAAAAAATGTTATAAGTTCAATGAGTGATTTCTCATGTCTCTTGGAACCTTGAAAGGTCTTGTCTAATCCTACACCTCCACATTGATAACCTATACAAATTCATATCTTGGTTTTCCCCATCTCACTTCGGTCTTATCATTGTCCTACTATTTGCAGTGGTGCCAAATACTCTAGTTTGAGTCAGTGTAAGACTGCCCAATGCAATATTTTGCAAACGAAAGCTCATGGCACCAAAAAGACTGTGCCCAAACATTGGGGTGGCCTAGTAAATTCTTGGGAATGTTTCGTTTTGGTGCCCAACAATCCATGTGCTTCTGGAGCAACATCGGTCAAGGTGTAGTTCCTTAAGATCCCTGAGAGAAAAAAGGTTATAAGTTTGACATGTGATTTCTCAGTCTCTGTGGCACCTTGAAATGTATCATCTGATCCTACACCTCCATGTTGAGACCCTCTACAAATTCCTCTATCTTGTTTTCCCCATCTCAATTTGGTTTTCTTGTTGTCCTATTATTTGCAACAGTGCTAATACTCCAGTTTGAGTCAGTTGTAAGGTTTCCCAATGCAATATTTTGCAAACATAAGCTTGTGGCACCAAACAGACTATGCACACATTGGGGTGGTTAGTAAATGACTTGGGTGAGGATTTTTTTGGTTCCCAATGATCCATGGTGCTTCCTGACAACATTGGTCATGTGTAGTCCCTTTAGATCCCTAAGAGAAAAAAATATTATAAGTTTGTCGGGTGATTTCTCAATCTCCGCTGGCACCTTGAAAGGTCTCATCTGATCCTACACCTCTGATTGGGACCCTCTATGAATTTATATCTCAGGTTTCCCCATCTCAATTTGGTCTTCTTTTTGTCCTATTGTTTGCAATGTTGCTAAATACTCCAGTTTGAGTCAGTGTAAGGTTACCCATTGCTATATTTTACAAACAAAATCTCATGGCACCAAAAAGACTATGCCCACACATCAGGGTGGCCTGGTAAATTATTGGGGAGTTTCATTTTAGTGCCAATGATCTTAGTGCTTCTTGAGCAACATTGGTTGGGCATAGTCCCTTAAGATCCCTAAGAGAAAAATAGGCTAAAACTTTGACGAGTGATTTCTTGGTCTTTGTGTGAGCACCTTGAAAGGTCTCATCTGATCCTAACCTCCATTTGGGACCCTCTATGAATTCCTATCTCAGTTTTCCCCATAATAATTTTCATTCTTCTCACTATCCTATTGTTTGCAACATGCCAAATACTCTAGTCTGAGTCAGTGTAAGGCTGCCAATGTAATATTTTGCAAATGGAAGCTCATGGCACTGAACTAACTACGCCACACATTGGGTGGCCTAGTAAATTCTTAAGGAGGCTTTCATTTTGGTGCCCAATGATCTTGGTGCTTCTCAGGATCATTCGGACATAGTCCCTTAAGATCCTTGAGAGAAAAAAAGGCTATAAGTTTTCCAGGTGAGTTCTTAGTATTTGTGGCACCTTGAAAGGTCTCGTCTAATCCTAGACCTCCATGTTGGGACCTCCTTTCCTATCTTGGTTTTCCCCAGTTCAATTTGGTCTTTTCATTGTCCTATTGTTTGCAATGGTGCCGAATACTCTAGTTTGAGTCAGTGTAAGGCTACCCAATGCAATATTTTGCAAACCAAAATTTTTGGCACTAGTGGACTATGCCATGTTCGGGGTGGCCTATAAATTCTTGGGAGAGGATTATTTCCACCCAATGATCTAGTGGTTACCCAACAATAAGACTTGTGTGTAAGTAGGGCCAGTATAGGTAGGAGATAGGTGTGAAAGAAGAACTGAGTTTGACCAAAATCCTTCAATGTGAAACATACTAAAGGGTTAAATTACATGGTAATACACTATTAGAAGGGAATTTTTGTGTTGATAACCCTATAAAATTCCAAGACATTATTTTGAGCATCTAGAACAAGTACTAGGAACATGTTAAAAAGATATTTCATACAATATAGGTGGTGAAATGATAATTTTTGCTTAGTTGAAATGAGAATTTGTTCTTCTTATTTATTTCCCTTAGAGTATCTTAGCTTCAAGAATAAGGAATTCTCTACTAACAGTGCCAACCACGTGAAGGTGGAATTTTTTTGGCACCACTAACCTATGTAAGCATGTTAGTAAGAAATTAAATAGAATTTTAAAACCTACAAAATTTAAACAAAATCATTAAAGTAAATATTCAAATTAAATTAATGTAGATGTATATCTAATCTTAAGTGAACATACCTTTGGAAATTCAATCCAATGAACCACAAGGATCAAACTCTAC
Organism: Taxus chinensis; assembly: GCA_019776745.2. Classification (NCBI taxonomy): domain Eukaryota; kingdom Viridiplantae; phylum Streptophyta; class Pinopsida; order Cupressales; family Taxaceae; genus Taxus; species Taxus chinensis. The sequence continues at coordinate 267,846,389 of CM034146.1, read as the reverse complement.
TCTTGACAGTAGTGAGAATTGTTTCATGATATGGTTCACGAACCTTCCAAAGATTCTTGTTTGATGGCCTACCTTGATATTTGATCAACTGAATATTTGTTGCAAGAACCAAAGGTGAATAGTGAAGTATCTTTCTATGTATTTCATAGTCTTCAAACAACCAAGTATTTGATTTTTTGATAGGATATCGTCGAAGCCAAGTTCTAGTGACTACCACTGACCCAGTGGGATACTCAAGGTTTTCACCATCAATGACTGTGGAAGTCAATTTTTGTTTTCCCTCTACACAATGAGACAAGAAGTAGTTTGTTCCCTCTTCATTAAATTCTATCGTAATAACTGCAAAAACATGCCCTACATCACAAAGTAAACTCAAGTCAAATTTAAAATATATTAAGATATTATCATTTAATAATTTATAAATTTATAACATGACATGTATGTACCTTATTTCACTAAATCAAAGACTTGGTCAAAGTCAGGTGATGTTGTCATATGATCTGAAGACACTATAAGTTGTAATGCTCATGGAACTTGATATGTGTCAAGTGGAATTAGAGGTTTACAAGTCCATTCATCCACCCACTGTTGTGACTCACATTCATTCCACACAAAATCAATGCATGATATACAAAAACATGTCATGCACCTAGTATGAATAGTGAAAGAACTTGCATTTGAACTATGGAATGAGTGCATATCACTTGATCTTGTAACTGTCATACAATCTTCATAGCTTGCCAAATTTTCTTCCTCTATCAACTAGAAATATATATGAATTGTTGAACTCTCTTGAGATTCATGGCCCATGTTCTTGTTACACCAATCAACAATGTTTTCTACACCTGTAAATTTAGCACCATCTTTGAACTTTAATTCTTCTCTTGCAAGGGCTATTTTCACACATGCTCCTATACCATCATGCTCTCCTTCCCATGTCCTGCCTCAGTAAAAATCTAGATATGTTGTACACTTGTTTTCATGTGCATCTTGCTTAGCCAATAAAACATCCATGCATTCTTGAATTGTGATGTGTAGTTATCTGGCCAAATGTAATGTTGATTGAAAAAATGTTCCTCTTAGCCAACTTCACATTAAACAATTAGAAACACCCTTGCACATTTTTTCATAATGTGTCTGATCATCACTAATGTAGAAATTATACTCTCTTAATATTTTTGATATTATTCATTGATTTCAGGAGAGTGCATGAATGTTATATGCACGAAAATAACAACTTGCAATGAGTTATAACATTATGATTGAACCTCCATTTATGGATACGATGAGTAATTCTCTATGAAGTCAACTACTAAAATAATAGTACCAAGTGGGAATGTTTCCTTCTTAACTTGAATTGTTCATCAAACCATCAAGCTCTATGTGTGTGCCTTGCATACTCATAAATAATTTCCTCTTTGAATTTGACCATATATTATGATACATGTAATTGTTCTGTAACAAGCTCACACCTCTTAGATTATTTTCCATATTTTAATTGATATGCCATAGATTTATATTTTCTAAAACCAACTAATTCTTTTCCTATTGCATGTGTACTCTCCTCATGGATACAAAAATGTAATTTTGGTAAAACACCATATACATTGCACATTCCATCCAAACATGTTTTTTTATACAAAAATTATCCAATTGATCTTTCACAAAATATGGTAGGAATAAATTCCCTTGCAAATTTTGGTGGGACATTTAATCCACACTCCTACAACATGATGTCATTATGCAAAACACAACATACTTGACAAAAAAACATCATAATGCATTGAAAATTCAACATGATGCCTACAACAATAAGTGGTATGTGAGTGATTGATTTTCACATAAAAGGGTTTGTTCATTTCAAAAAATATTTGGCTAATGTTAATTTTTGGATTTTTGTTCTTAAACTTAGAGAACACTTATGTTTGATTCATATCCAAGAAAAAAATTTCACGTTGCTTCATGATTACGAGAACCTATTCTTATTTTTACTGTATCTCTTCTATTCAGTGACACCCTTGTGTTCTCATTCCAAAACTTTACAAGTAATTATTTTAGAATATCAGATGTATCCTTGTCTTTATGTGGGAGTCTACTAGAGAATTCCCAATATTCAGTGTTATTAGCTGACTCAAGACTTTTATATCTCCATATTGCTTTCATTAGTGTTTTTCTGTTTACCTTCAAATCTCTACTTTTTTTTCTAATCAAGCATTTATTCACTGTTTTATCACTACTATACAATTAGTAAGTGCACGCCATGTAACATTACTATCTTAGGTGCATTTGTTGACACCTACATTATGGTATGCTTTATGTATATTTTCAACAATTTCCACATTTTGATCATCAATATTAGATGTTCTTAGCCCTAGGGTATTTATTGTAGGTCTCATCTTAATTAATTTCATCAATGTAACAAATAATTGACATCTTTGTGTATCATTTAATTTCTCAAAGTAATTATCCCAAATTCCCATAGCTTTTCTTCTCACATTTCTTTTAGACTTTTTGTTAGGCATTGGTTTTATAATGTTTTCATTAATTTCAATTAAGTGAATGGGTTTTCTATGCAAAATGGAAGGAGGTGTTCTTAGAGGTAAAGATTCATTAGCAAGGTTACTTTCTTCATTCAGTGTTTCCATGCAAATTTTAGGATTAACATTTGGATTCTGATAAAAAGGTTAGATTTTATCATTCATACCAAATTATTTATCCATAACAACATTATCATTCAATTCATTATCAATACTCATTGAAAAATAATTATTCTCCTCATTTTCATTATGTATTTCATCATCATTTTCTAAAACATCAGGTACATTTGACATAGTAGATGTACCTTTCCCTCCACGAAGTTTTCACATCCACTTCACTTTATTTATTTTTAATCTCTTCTAATTGCTCTAGTGTCTTTTTCTTGACCTTATTCATGTCCTTACATCATTTTTTATCCCCCATGATTAGTAAAATATATATAGTGGGGTAGGGGAAAACCTCCACTACTAAAAATTCACGAAGGAATGTACATGAATGTGGAGAGCAGATAGAGTGGGGATAGGAATCCCGTAAAAGAGGTAGAAAAGGATGTTGGAGGGTAGGGATATATAAAAAAGGAAATAAGTATCATGTTATAATGTGTACACGTTTCCTTTTCCCATTTTTCAAGGTAAATCTCTTGGCTTGGATCCAATTTTGATCCCCAAGATTGAGGCATGGACCTACTAAAACACAATAAATAATGTGTTTTTTAAGATAATGGTAAAATGTGTCTTCCTTGATAATAAATCCCACAAAAATGATCAAAAAATTATTAAAACTATGACTACGAGGTCAAATAAACTTTCTTCTTTTTAAATATATGATTTTTCAAATTTTCTGACTGGTATAAGGTTTCCATACTTATTATTTTCTAACTAGGTCTTTTTATAGCTCTTTTTTTGAATTTATACATGTCTATCTTTCATCGTGTATCTTTTGTTTCACTCATTCAAATTGAATAAAAATTACATATTCCCAAACTAGGACTAATTCTATACATATTCCAAAAATATATAAATTTTGATATTTTTTTAGGTAGTCAGTGGAGGCAAGGTCGGCTATCCCTTATTTTTCAAAATTAAAAATTTTTGTACTTGAAAAATCATAAAAAAATAAATACTCACTAAAAAAATATTTCCCAAACTACATGCTCATATATATCTTTCTACCAAAGGGTTTTCAAAAATACTAAATAGTGCTAAAAAATGGGGGGGGGGGGAGGGGGGGCACGACCGACTGCCAACTATGATTTTTAACAAAAATAGGAGAACCTATTGGAATTTTAGATCTTTAACCCACTTACAGTTAACCATTTTTTTTAAATAGTAGTTTAGAAACTAGACTCAAAATGCTACAATTCATGTTGTTATAACATTTTCAAAATTTGAGTGTAACTATCTCAAACAACCCGTATAAGTTGAAGATTTTTTATTTTTCAGAAAAAAGTGTCCACTTAAGACCCCCTTTTAGCCCCCCATTTCTATGCACTTACCCCTGTATCTATTGCCACTGGTTACTAGTATCAAGTTTAGTGATTTTGGCACAGTTGGTTGACACTAATGTATTGTGTGGTCCCATCGATATTAACTAAAGAGAAGTTGAATGTGCTCCAATCTCTGTTGCCTCCATCTTCCAGTGTTCTTTTCTACTTAACAAAAATGATCTTAAAGATCACATATGAAATCCTCCCCTTTGAATTCTAAGACATTGGGTACCACTAAAAATGCATCTATGAGGTTTTTTGAGACTTTTGTGACTCACAAAATGACTTAATATTTGATTATAACACTATTCGACAACTTACAACACTTTATTTGATGGACATGACATAAAACGAATATTAACACATGACAATATTACCTCTGACGATGACATACATATTTGATTTTAACGATATAATGAACGACTCTATGAGAAAAATACAAATTATATTGGATAGCTAATAACACATAAACACAACTAAAACATTCTAATATAATTATTAGTTATGATTAGAAATTTAACCTATAAAACTAAACTCAATACTATGAGACAAACTATGAACTCTTAAAACTTTTAACAAATAGATACCATATGACTTGTTAGCTATGACTAAACACAAACTAATACATTATAGTCTCCCCAATACTAGATTGTATAACTTAAAATTACACTTCTAACAAACTAAATGATGACCAAAAAAGATTCAATACACACTATTTGATTCAATAACAATAATAACATGAAGTAATTATAACTACAACCTTTTTGAGATCATTATCCCTACTGCATGGTTGTGAGATCAATTTTCTGGGTCATTAACCTTTGTAGGTGTCCTTTACTTGGTTGATATTTCTTTTATAATGGCTCCTCTCACCAAGAATGTTGCACGATCTTTTGTCCAATAGAATCAATTTACTCTTTATAGTTGTTTGTGCACACTAGTTAACTATATCACTTGAAACATCAGTTTAATGAGGTTTCCCTTCATGGTTTATTGCTCTATCCATGTTCACATGAGATAAACGATCCACCTACCCATTCTAGGATAACAAATGCACAAAAGATGTATAGAATGTAAGTTGTCCACAAGTTTAAATAACCAATACAGATATCAGTGCAAAAAAAGAAGGATCCAAACATACATAAGAAGAGACTCCAAAAACATTTCTATAACTGTGAATCTAATAGTGAATGAAATGAATGCGTAGGTGGAGATCTTCACAAATTATAGTTTTGGACAACCTTATCCAGCATGCACAAAGTGCTACCCATGCTTCCCAAACAGAAATGACAAAACATTTCGGGCAACGATCGACGTATTCTTATTTAAAGCAAATTATAGTCGTTTTACTTACATGTAGCGCACATAGAGGAGTGGTGGGGATGTTATAGTCGAAACCAATAGGTCTGATTGTTGAATCCTAATAGGGGATAAAGTTTTGGTCTTCTAATTTCGAATTCGGGAAGCCGACCACACAGTTTGTGTGTGTTGGTTACGCTTAGCTGAATTTACAAGGTCTATGAATAACAACTTGTTTGAAAACATAATTACACCCAAAGATCTGTCAACACTTAATAATGGCTAGAGCTGGATATTATCAACACAATAAATTTGGTGCACACTCTTGTATATAGATGTGCACAAGTAAGAACTTTCACACCACCATATCATTTTAACAACCAAATCTTATACAAAAGGAAAAATATTAGGCACTTTCCTTTGTACGATGCACTCTTTTTGTTTCTCTTTCACACTTCTACTCTATTCTATCCTATTTCACACTTTTCAAAAAATAACTTAACTCCTTTTCTAAAGTAATTTATTGGCACTATATGCTTACAAATTCAATTACCAAAATGTTATCTACTTAGACACAAAATTAATATCGTTCATTTATAGAGTAAACAAAATTATAAACTCTCATTAGCTTTCTCATACATGGGACAACGAAGAATACAAATTGTCCCTCCAAAAAAATTTCTACTTCATCACAAGAGAAAGACCGTTAATATTCTCTAATACCAAATATAAAATTTGGTCAAGAGTTGAAGACATGAACGCGCAATAAAACTCACAATGCATAAAATTTGAGATGTTGATTCATTATTCACAAAGTGAGAAGCGTACATATATAATGTAATAATCTCCTACAATTGAAGTCAACACTTTCAACCATTCATATCTAATAATATCACAAGTTGTTACGATCCCACTTTACAATGTAGCTTACCCTATAATCTCTCTCACACCTCATATTTTAACCAACTATTACAATAAATAATAACAAAATAAATTGTTATTACAATTCATCAAACCACATACAATAATGCACTAACATGGGTAAGGGCATGGAAATGGAGGGCCAAAAGGGGCTCTTAAGTAGATTTTTTTGGAAAAACAAGAAACCTTAACTTGTATGAGTTATTTGAGATGGATACACTCAAAATGTGAATATGTGATAAGAACATGAATTGTAGAATTTTGAGTCTAGTTTCTAAACTCTAGGTTTTTTTGAAAATGGTTAAGCATAAGTGGGTCAAAAAATTAAAATTATAAGAGGTGCTCCTATTTTTTTCAAAAAACTTAGTAGATAGTCAGTTGTGTCCCCCTCATTTTTAGCATTATTTATTATTTAGTAAACCTCTTTGATGAGAAGTTAGATAGGATCATCTAATTTGGGATACAATTTATTTTTAAAAAAATTAGTGAGTTTTTTATAATGATTTTCCATGTAAAAAGACTTTGAAATTTGAAAAATAATATATACCTAACCTTGCCCCCCTAACTACCTCAAAGACTATCAAAAATTTTATTTGTTTTTAAATATGTATATAACCAATCTTGGTTTGACACTATATATTTTTTATTCAATTTAGATGAATGAAACAAAAGATACACGATAAATGATAGACACATATATTTTGTACAAATAGAGTTATAAAAAGACATAGTTTGAAATAAGTATAGATGAAAACCTTATTGATGTAGGAGCATCACATAAATTTAAAAGTCTGCATAACTTGGAAATTTTGGTTAAATTTTAGTGTGCGCAAGGTTAACAAGGATAGATACGACAAAGAAGTCGTGGATATAATATTTTGGAGGTTGCATGAGAGTGCATGGAAGTTTTAGTCCAATATTTAGGAATGTGAAGTGTGTGATAAAATTGTTGCATAATAGGATTGCGAGGAACTTGCACAATAGTGCATACTATTTTGTCAAAGGATGGGTGTTTTAAAGTTTTGTTGAGGTGCGAAGATTATATGCATGGATTGTGCAATGGAACAAAGAGGAAGGAGGATTGCATTATAGAATAAGGGACAGTAGAAAATGACAAAGGGAGTAGGTATAGGTTGACATATAACATACTTGGAAAACAAGGGGACAAACCACCGACTAAGAAGTTGATAAGGATCTCGTAAAGGATTTTCTCAACTACCATTTTGACATGAAACGGATTCAGAACCAGATGCCATTAATGAGCAGAATTCAAATTCAAGTTTGAGTGGATTAGAAAGAATATTCTAGAAGGAATTTCAAAATGAAGAAAGAGTGGGAATGGGTTCGTATAAAAGTATATCCGACATCTCATTTAGAGAAACTGAAGGCAAAGAGAGATTATGTAGGATTCGGGAAAATATTGTAGATGTCGTTAAGGATTTTCAAGTTAATAGACAAATTAGTCTGTTATGATTGAATCTATTCCATTTTTTTGACTTTGTAAACGAAACATGATTATCTCAATCCCATCCGTTTGTGCACCAATTGGCATCAAAGTACGATTACAACTCTTGGAAAGAAGTTGGGAAGAATGTGCGGACTAATCATTATTATAAATACTTTGTTCAATACTCACATGGTTATTGGTGTGTAAAATTGGTATATGTAAAACTATATATTATGTTTTTTGTAGCAACTCATGTAGTAATATGAGTGAAATATATAGTATGAGTTGTTGGAACAACTTGTACATCTTTAGGAGAGTTGTTTTTGGAGATAGTTAAATCTCCTATTTTATAGGGAAAATATTTCCTATATATTTATAAAAGTAAGCATTGAATTTTAAGAGGGTAAGATTATTATTTCTATGTTTAAACTATGCGAAGATCTTAAAAAAATTCATTTGGTATAAGAGCAGTCAATGTTTCATATGCCTATGATGGATTAGTAAGCATGAAGGGGTCGTTACCATCTTCTATAATTCCGTTGTGTGCTACAATACAATTTTGTTCAAAAGAAGACCTTTGTTGTACTCAGATCTCTCAAAAGGTTTAGACACCTTATGTAAAACAAAAAAATAAAACTTTTTATCACTCATTTCAACATCAATAAATATATTATGATTGCAAATATTAGTGAGAAAAGAGATACTTGGATCACTAAGATCATAGAGTTTGATGTGGATATCAATTCTACTAAATTAATAAGAGGAAGATATATTCATCAATGCATGACAAAGGATATATGGTCTTCTCAAGAGTATGGATGCACGTGTAGAAAACAATTGGTTTTAGAGTATGATAGATTACTAAGCATTGGTGAACTACCTAAACATTTTAGCAAATTCAACAAAATAAATTTCAGGTTGCACAACATTCATTATAAGCTAATTGATGGATTTATCTTCAAGAGAAATGTTAATGGTGTCCTATTCAGATGTTTTGAACCAAAAATAGTTGAAAGAGATCTCAAATAGTTTCACCAAAGTTTCTTTGGTTGTCATTTTACTTTCCAAACCAATATTATCAGAGCTAGTGACTTTTGGCCCACAATGTTTGATGATTGTCACAAGTGGGTAAGGATCTACAAGGAATGTTTATTTTTCATAGGAAGGAAGAAGAAGGAACCCTTTCCTCTTCAACCAATTACAATATATCAACCATTCTATCAATTGGGATTAGATTTCATTGGCATGATGAATCATCTTTCTAGTTTTGGTCATAAGTGGATGTTAACTACCACTAATTATTTTACTAGATGGGTTAAAACATTCCCTTTGAAGGAAGCAACTGATTTAATATTATAGTGGAATTATTGGAAGACATCTTTACAAGGTTTAGAGTCCCTCACACTATAATATTAGATAATGCCAAGGCTGTTTTTGTGCCAAAAGTATTATTATTTCATTAAAATATGATATTTACTTGAAAACTTACTCCAATTACTATCCTCAAGGTAATGGGATTGCAGAATCCTCAAACAAAAATATGATCAATATTTGAAGAGGACAATGGAGGAAAACTAGAGGTAGTGACACATAAAAGTTAAGAATTAATTTTGGGAAGATAGGATCACACCCAAGAAGTTTATTGGTAATTCCATTTCCATGCTTGTCTATGATAGAGTGGTGAGACTCTTGATTTCACTAAAGCTTCCTACCCTTGAGATAGCTCATAAGATAGATTTAGAGCATTGTTGATGAAATAATTTGTTGTGTGGAAAATGACGTGTTTCCACCAACGCTCATGGGGCTACGACCCTCCTTCTTGTTAATGGGAAGGATCTCATTATTTAATGAGGTTCGGGATCACTTGTGCACACTTCATTGAACCTGTGACAAAGTGCTTGTATGAGGTACAAGAGATGAATTTGTAGAAATGAGGATTGAAGGAGAGAAATTAAGAAAGGGAAGGTTATTTTTGTGAGTAGGCAATTGCAAATTTCACACCCAATAACCGGAGTAGTTCAACGTTCAATTGGATAAAAGAAAAAATGAAGCATCTAGCGAGACTAACAAACCAAAGAAACACAGTTCTCTTAGTTCATATATCAAGGATGCCAAGTTCCTTCCTCATCACCATACTTGAAAATTTGCAAAAGAGAGAGAGAGTAGAGGAAAACATGAGTAAAGGAAATGGAAGAATATATATTTTTATTTCTTGTGTTGGTGATACAAAGTTCAACATCCAAAAAACAATCCACAATTTCTACAAAGTAGAAATTCTCAAAAATCTAGGATCCTTTGAAATGGAGAAGCCATTTAAATTTATAGCATTGTGACTTGACCTTTCACTTACCCCCCCTCACGACTCTTCCAGTTCTAATTCTTCTTATGACCTTTCGATTCCCCCTAAAAAGGAAAAGTTAAATATATCTCTTATAATTTTTAGACAATACTTTTAGAAATTACAAATATTGTCACTTAAGAAAATAGGACAAAAAACCATGATTGTGTACAACAAAGAATTAGAAGAAAGGGATATAAGAGGAAAAGGGAAAGGCATTGACCGATCTGTTAAAGAAGATCCTTTTTTTGATCTGAAGCATGATGATCACCATCTTCTCCTTCTGCAAGATGCACATACACCTCGGACCGCTGAAAGAATGTTGAGAAACATTGTCGCAAGACCTCGTGAGGTGAGATCCTGAAGGAATAAGGATGAGATCTTTCCTAGCTCAATTGACTTTACCAACTAACCCAAACCTCTTAGTTCACTGATATCAACTCAACTCACTCATCAAGCTCAACTCAACCAGCTCATTTTAACCCACCCAACTCACTGGCTCACCCAACTCACCGAGCTCAACTCGCTGGGCTCACTAAACTTACTTTAACCAACACACTGATAGGTGATGATGGATCCAACTTGACCAATGGGATGTGATGAACTATTTTGATGAATCAATGGAGTCCTTGATAACCTTTGAATATTTTTCAGTTGCTTAGTGATCCATACTTTTCTCTGTTATGATTTGACATGCTCCTGGGCACAATTGTGATCCTAAAGATGATTCCATGACTCTTATGGAGGTTTCATTTCTCTGTTTTAGCTATGAAATCATCCTAAAACCCTATGAATAATTAAAAAATTTGAAAGATGAGTAAAAATGGAGCCATCTACAACTTTCTGCATCCAAAATAAAGACTTTCTATTTTTAGTAGCTAGGTTTGGGACCTGCTATTTTAGGACTTATCTTCTATTTTGCTCAAATCTGACCTTCTGAACCTTCTAGTAAATTCCAATTCTCCTCTTTTGATGATGTATTTCTATTTTTAACCACTTTCTATTTTTAGTAGGTGCTTTTCCAGACTTGCTATTTTTGGAATATTGACAATTTTACCTTGTTTACCATTCTGCACTATTTTTAAATGTTTTGGGTGATCAGATCTTACAAATTGAGGGACTTACTATTTTTATCATGTGAAGGGGCATGTAATATTCTATTTTTCAAGTGACAAAAATTACCTCATTTTTCGACGGAAACATTATTTTTATATTCGTCTCTTTATCATGATCTTATGCTCAAAATTTCACTGTGTTTCGTCTGCCAAAATGCTTGGAAATCAAAAAAGAAATTTTTGGAGGTAGGGTTTGTAGGCTTGAAGCTGTCATGGCAAACATTAATGGATTCACTTAGCTTTCTTTATCAGATATATTATTTGGAGAATAAAATTCAACTCAAACCCCTTGGTATGATCATCTTTCTTGTTCATTGGTATTGAGAAAGGATTCATGCTTTGCAATAGAGGATGTTCTGGAATAATTTTAAAAGAGTGCTTGATGAATTTTTAGGTTCTTGGATGTTCTTGCATAGTAATAATGGATTTATCATGAAAAAATGAGGTGGGTATGAGTTATTTTTTGTTTGTAGAACTTCTGACAACACTTCTGGTTCATGGGAGAAGAAGAAGAGAAAAATAGTAAGGCAAAAGGACTTAGCCAAATATTTAGTTTTTGATCACCTTAGTATGGGGAAAATTTTCTTGTCCCCTTTTTTACTAAGGTAGAGGGATAAGGGGGGCATAAAAATTTTCCTCTTTCGGGGCTTGTCATGTGTCACTATATGATTGGGTGAGAGGGGAATGAGGCAAAACAATCCATTAAACACCCGGGAATGAGATGCGGTCATATGGAAGACGAGACTGGGGGAAAGAGAGGGGGTAGTTTTATCACCCCCTCCATTCCCAAGGGATAGGAATATGAGGGATAGGAAAATGTGCCTTCGCCTAGCTTTGACAAGTGGCACAACATGATTTGATGAGGGAGAAGTAAGTAAAGAGCTAGAAAGAGGCATTTTATCACTCTAGGGGCTAGTTTGAGGTCATGTGAAGGTCTAGAAGGAAAAAATGGGGCGGGGAATTTTTTTTTCGTACCATCTTTCCCAAAGGGATAGGGAAAAAAGGGACAATAAAATGTGTTATGCACTTTCTCCTAAAAAAATGACTAACTATGAAAACTATACCTACAAGAGAGGCAACTTGAAAGTTTGATTGCTAAAGCTCTCGGAGGTCTTTTCTAGTGAAAAAAATATGAAATTGACTCCAAAAAACCTTTCAAGATCAATGGAATTGGTCCCAAGATCCAATTTTTTCTTCAACCCCCACAAAATCTCATTTTTTCTCAAGACACCAGGGTGTGTCTACTGAAAATGAGTTGTGCGGAGAAGAGCCCAAGTCTTGTTCAAAATATGAAAGTTCCATCATGTAGAGAATAAATAAATGTTTCCAATGAGTACTTTTTTTTATCCTAAATCCATACGGAGAACCCATAATCATCTTCCGAAGCTTAGGTACCTTTTTAGACTGCAAACTCCTTCACCCTCAAAAACCCACTTTCACTGTTCTTGTTCCTAAACCTTTGAAACCTTCCTAAAATTTCATAAATCACTTCCCACATGCTCATAGCTCTTCAATACCACTCTTTGATTATTTTGACCCTTTTTTCCATCCCATAGGATGATCACTAGCCCTGGAATGGCAATAATTAGCCTTTCTAGGCCTGCTAAGAAACTAGCATTTGAAAACACTTCGCTAAATGAAATTCCTGATCTTGTCACATCATTCCAAACAATTGTAATTGCTTGTTCATTATATTGGAAGTAACTTTAAGGTCAAAATGGACATGAAACAACTGACAAAATGACCAGGAGGGGGCTTCGGGAATATTTGGGAATAAAATTTTCAATTTCGGTCTAGTTGTCATGCTTGAAAATTTGAATTTTTATGTTGCACATTTGCATGACAACAACTAGCTCTAGCTTGGGGAATTGTTCTAGATCGAGTGTAATGAGGACATGATAAGCGGAAAATCCAAAATCTCAAAACATTGCATGGACCAATGCCTTATCCATTGGCCTATACAGAGTCACTAAAAATATATACAACACAACTTTTTTTATTAAACACAAACACAACAAGAAACATACACATAGATAAAGGGAAACACACAAAAAAAATAAAAAATGAGAAGGAAAACATGTAACAAAAAAATGGAAATAGTGTAAATCACCTATGCACATGTGGGGGATAACTTGCTTTCATTGAAGCACTTATTCAGACTAAGTGCCTACTCATAAGCATGTATCACCGAATGCCTTTCTTGTGCTAAGATGTTGACAGGTTTGCTGAAGTATGAAACTCTTCGCATCTTCTTGAGAGATATAACATGATTTCTAGTGCAATTGATTGTCCATTCATTCATTCCATTACATCTAATGCTTTGACACACTCTTTATGGATTCTCTTTATTTCTCAGGTTTGTTCCACTTGTTGATTTCACATTGCTGCCATGAAGATGATTCTTGATTATACTTGAATTATCGTTTCCATACCAAGACATTTGTTCTTAATTGTGCATCTCCTTGATGACCACTACTTCCATGGGTTGAATCCTGGCAGATGGTTTAGAAACCTCATAATTGTCACTAGCCTCTTGATTTTTTTGGTTTCTCAATTGGATCAAGAAATCATCTTTCTTGGACTCTCGCTTTTTCAGAACATGCTTCCCTATATAGTGTGGCATGTGCATTTTATCTTTCTCTTGGAAAGAGATTGAGTTCAATATTGGGCATGTAACATGGAAACTGTCATCTTCTTTGCCTCATCCATTTTGGGATTTTTCATCCATTTTTATGCTGAGAGAATCCTTCTCTTGGGCAGAGTGAGCACTGAAAGGTTGAAGTCTATTGAGAATGTTTCTATTTTGAAAAAAATCAGCCTTAAGACCAAGCAACATTCCATCTCTCCATTTTTTTGTCAAGAATTTTTCCATCCTCATGAAAAAGGAATGAGCACAACGTTGAAACTAAAATGTCGTCATTATGGTTTTCCTTTTCTTGATCACCAAGAACCAAGAAATTCATTTCTGTGATGACATAATCATCTCCTTGAATAGATTCACATTCGAGAGGTAGAAACATGTTGTCATTCTCATTTTTCTTATCACCTTCTTCTAATGAGAATATAAGTTTTCATACTCACAAGAATACTCATCACATGGAACCTCATACCGAGCATCAAGAACATGATTGGAAATGTTGAACTTACCTATCAAGAAGTTGTTGAGCATCACTCCTTCTTGATCTACATGACGCGTCTCTTGAATATTTCTTTATTGCAATTTGAGGATCTCATCAACATCATCAACATCCAATGGAGCAACTTCATTTATGATCTCATTCCATGGTAATCACACACTCTCAAAATTTGATTTCATTAACTCATCATTATATTATTCAATCGGCTCCGTGGTTCTTGGACACTCTTCCACCAACATGGGCAGCTCAAGATCATCCTCAAAATTCATGAAAATATTGCAAGATTTGGAATTTTCACACGGGATGTCTTGTGTTAGGTCATTTGGTTTTTGTACAGTATACTTTATTTTTATGATGGGAAGTAGTTTCTTTGTTTTACCATTGAGCGGGATGGTGGCATGTGACCAATCTAGCTATATATCTCCACCAACATCTCAACAGAAGATTTGACCCAAAGACATACCATACGAGGTGGGCATGTTTTCTACACGGATTCTCATTGTGATTTTCTTGTCAAGGAAATCTGCCAATGTTACCTTGACATCCTTGATCTGACGCATAAGGGGAACTTATTTAATTTCCATATAGACACAATGGCTAGATGTAGGGGAAAGGGAGAGGCTGAGAGATTTTGTAACTTATGTAGGCATGACGTTGTCCAAAGCACCAGAGTTAATGATGCAATTGTTTATATTATACCCATTGAATAACTAGGCTATGTAGAAAAGGTTCTACCTTCCTAGAGATGGAGGGTGTGGAAGTGAGACAATTCATAGATGGAGTGGGTTGAGATACACGACATGGTTCTTTGGTGGTGACATCTTTAGGATATTAAAGAAAGCTACTTCCTTTGATCTGTTGAATGAGTTTCTCAAGTTGCCTAGGATGAGTTCTTAAGTACTCATATTAAGAAATTTGGACTTTGGATTTTTTGAAATGGTCAATGACATCAAAAGGTGAGGAAGTGATAGGAAAATCAGGGGTTGTGGCTACTTTGACATAGATGTTATTAGGATTTGCGGCAATTGATATTTTAGGAGAAGTTGGAGGAGACTTGCTTGAAGAGGTAGAAGGATTCTTGATTGAAGTAGCCTCACGCTTCTTCTCAACCAACCCTATGGAAATGGACTTTGATGTTCCTCATTTCATTGATGTTTTTCTCAAAGTTTCCATTTTAGGATTTAATTTCTTATCTTAGAAAGTAGAAGAAGAACCTTCATTCTCCTTTTACGATCGAGTGAACACCACATATGAGTAACTATCTGTGGATTCTTCATCATAAAGTGTGCATTTAGAAAAACTGATCTGGGCGCATGATTCTTCTCCTTCATCTTCAACTTATGATTGAAAAAATTAGTCTTCTTCATCTTCATTGATATCATATATCAAATTGACCAGTGGAGCTTCCAAGTAAAGCCTTTGGGTAGCTCTTATAATCTAGTTCTTTTTCTAGTTTACATGAGGTACTCGTTGAGAAACTTCTTTCTTCAACATTGTCAAGTAATTTGCCAACATTTGTAACAATTGATCAACATTCTCATCTTTAGAACCTTGGGATTTATCCTTCATCAAGGGATTCTTGATCTTACTAGACAATATGAGGTCATCTTCTAGCTCAACAAAAATTTCTTGAGTGTTATCCAAATATTTTGGTTGAACTCTCTGTAATATGAAGCTTACTTTAGGAAATTGAGCATTCACAAAGAACATCTTCAAATTATTTTCCGTAGGAAGAGAAACATCAAGAATCTTGTTGATCAACTTGTTATATTTTTCCACAAAGTTTCTCATGGACTCCTACGGCTCTTTCTTCATCAAAGTAAGTTGAACCAGGAGGCCATTGACATCTTTAGTGGTCTTGAATATTTGTTCAAACTTCTTTTTTAAACCATTACAAACAACAATTGAGTACGAAGGAAAATAGTAGAATCAGTCTGCTTCAAAATATTACAATGATTCCACAAAAAATCATACTGCAACATCTTCATGGTGCACTCCAAGGATGTGATGAAGGTTTTGATATGATCGTCATGACGTTGCTTTCCGTATCCATAGAATTTCAGAAAATTATTTCTTAATACTTGTGGAAGTTCATGTAGAGGTGGAGCCAAAGCCAACGGACCAGTGTTTCGTCCCCATGGCATAGGTGATTATGCGTCCATTTCTTCCTCTTCTCATTCTTCTCCTTTTTCACCTTTAGAAGGAATGAGGATTAGTGGTTTAAGAACCGGTTCTTTAGTATGACCTTCAAGAGGATTTTCAAGATCTTGTCTTCTTGTCGGTACAATGGGAAGTTTGAAATTAAATCTTCATTGTTCCTTGAATGCAGGGTCAACAAAACCACCTATATGATCACCCTGAGTGTAATTTATTTGTTCCAGTTTTTCTCAAGACCTTAAGAAGTAAGGAAACTTAAAAAGTGCATATTTTTCAAAAGGATTGTAAAGAGGCTTTTGATTATTTGAATGACATTTTTTGGTATTTTTTGATTTTTTGATTTTTTTTGTATTTTACAAAGATCTTTATAGGGGCATGAGAGTAGATCTCTTCCCAGTAGAGCCACCAAAAACTATTTGTGAAATAATTTTTCATGTGGAAGATTACGTGTTTCCATCAATGCTCGCAGGACTACGCCCCTCCTTCTTGTGTATGGGTAGGATCCCATTATTGAATGTAACTATCCTAATTTTATCTAAATGTTATGGGGCGGAAAAATAGGTTGAGGATCACAAAGGAAAACGTCACTGACCCTGTGGAAAAGTGCTTATACGAGGTATAAGGGAGGAATTTACAATGACAAGGAGTGAAAGAGAGAAATTAGGAAAGAAGAGGTTATTGTTATGAGTAGGAAATTATAGAGTTCACACCCAATAATCGGATTAGTTCAACATTCAAATCGATGAAAGAAACAATGAAGCATCTAGTGAGACTAACAAACCAGATAGACATAGTTCTTTAGGTCCATCTATCAAGGACACCAAGTTCCTTCTTGATCACCATAATTGAAAAGTTATGAAAGAGAGAGAGTAAAGGAAAACATGATAAAATGAAATGGAAGAATGTATCTTTTATTTCTTTTCTTGGTGATACAAAGTTCAACATCCAACCCACAATCCACAATTGATAAAAGTATAGATTCTTAAAAATCTAGGATCCTTTGAAATGGAGAAGCCATTTCAATTTATAGAATTGTGAATTAACCTTTCACCTACCGCCCTCATGACTCTTCATGTTCATATTCTACTTGTGAACTTTCAATTTCCCCTAGAAAGGACAAATTAAATATCTCTCTTATAATTTTGAGAGAATAATTTTACAAATTACAAATATTGTCACTAAAAAATAGGACAAAAAACCATGATTGTGTACAAAAAATAATTAGAAGAAATGGATAGAAGAGGAGAAGGGAAAGAAATTGATTGATATGTTGAAGAAGCTCCTTTTGCTAATATGAAGCATAATGATCATTGTCTTCTCCTTCTGCACGAAGCACATAAACCTCATATCGCCAAAAGAATGTTGAGAAACATTGTCATAAGACCTCTTGAGGTGAGATCATGAAAGAATAAGGATGTGATATTTCCTAGCTTACTTGACTTAACCAACTCACCCATCTCTCCTAGCTCACCCATCTCAACTCAACTCACTCATCAATCTCAACTCAACCAACTAACCTTAACTCACCCAACTTACAAGCTCGCCCAGCTCACCCAACTTACTTCAACCAACACAGTAAGAGATGATGATGGATCAAACTTGTCCAATGAGCTATGATGACCTATTATGATTAATTAATGGAGTCTTTGACACCATTGGAAGCTTTTCCAGTTGCTCAGTGATCCAGACTTTCCTCGGTTATGCTTCGCCATGCTCCCGGGCACAATTGTGATCCAAAAGATGCTTCCATGAATCTTATAGAGGTTTCATTTCTCTATTTTAGTTATGAGATCATCCTAAAACCCTATAAATCATTCGAAAAGTGGAAATATGAGTAAAAATGGAGCTAGTTGCAACTTTATGCATCCAAAATAGAGACTTTATTTTTAGCAGGTAGGACCAGGACCTACTATTTTGGGACATATATCCTATTTTGCTCAAATATAGCATTCTAAACATTCTCGAACATTCCAATTATCCTCTATTGATTATGCACTAATATTTTAGCCACTTTATATTTTTATAAGGTATTTTTCCATACATGCTATTTTGGGAAAATTGATAATTTTACCCTACTTGCCATTATGCACTATTTCTAAGCGTTCTCGATGATCATAGCTTGAAAATTGAGGGGCTTATTATTTTTAGCATGTGAAGGGTCATGGAATATGCTATTTTTATTAAGTGAAAAAAATGACCTTGGTTTACGACAGAAACATTATTTTTAGATTCAGCTCTTCGTCACGATCGCGTGCTCCAAATTTCATTGTGTTTCACATGTCTGAATGTTTGGAAATTAAAAAATAATTTTTAGAGGTAGGTTTTGTAGGAATGAAGCTTTCATGGAAGCCATTAATGGATTCACTAAACTTATTATATCATATATATGCTCTGCAGAAGAAAATTCAACTCAAACACTTGGTATGATCATCTTCCTTGTTCACTAGCAGTGAGAAAGGCTTCATTCTTGCAATGGAGGATGTTCTTGAAGAATTTTAATTAAGTTCCTAATGAATTTTCAGGTTCTTGGATGTTATTGCATAAAAATAATGGATTTCTCATGAAAAAATGAGGTGGGTAGGAGTTATTTGGTGTTTTTAGAACTTCTGACATCACTTCTAGTTCACAGAAGAAGAATAATTGAGTAACAACAAGGTAAAAATACTTAGCCAAATTTTTAGTTTTTGATCACCTTGGTATGGGGTGAATTTTATTTTCCCCTATGTCCCCAAGGGATAGGGACAATGGGCGAAGAAAAATTTGCCTCATTCTGGGCTTGTCATATGTCACAGTATGATTGGGCGAGAGGGGAATGAGGTAAAACAATCCATTAAACACCTGGGGCTGACATGGGGTCATATGGAAGTCCAGACTGGTGGAAAGAGAGGGGTGCATTTTATATTCCCATATATCCCTAAGGTATAGGGATAAGAGGGACAAAAAATTCACCCTCACTTGGTTGTGACAAGTGGTGCAACATGATTTGATGAGGGGGAAGTGAGGAAAGAGCTAAAAAGAGGCATTTTAGCACTTCAGGGGATGTTTGAGGTCATATGAAGATCCATGAGGAAAAATGGGGTGAGGTGAATTTTATTTTCCTCTCTTTCCTAATAGGAAAGACACAGGAGGGACAGTAAAATGTGCCATGCACTTGTTCCTAAAAAAATTGACTAATTGTGAAAAAATTACCAGCTAGAGAGACAACTTGAAAGTTTGATTTCCGGAGCTCCTAAAGGTATTTTCCAGTGATTAATTATTTCAAATGTACTCAAAAACACCTTCCAAGATCAATGGAATGGGTACCAAGATCCAATTCTACCTGTAAACCCCTCAAAAATATCCTTTTTTTTCTTGGGACAGATAGGTGTGTCTGCTGAAAAATGAGATGTGTCTGCTAAAAATGAGATGTGTTGAGAAGCGCCCGAGTCTTGTGAAAAATTTCAAAGTTCCATCATATAGAGCATCCTTAAATTTTCCCAATGATTAATTTTAGTCTCCTAACTCACTACTAAGCTCTCGAAATCATCTATCAAAGCTTATGTACCTTTTTAGACTGCAAACTCCTTCACCCTCAAAAACCCACTTCCACTATTCTTGTTCATAAGCCTCCAAAACCTTCCTAAATTTTATTAAATCAATTCCCACATGCTCACATATCTTCAATACCACTCCTGGATTACTTTGAGCCTTTCATTCCATCCCATAGGATGAGAACTAGCTCTGGAATGGCCATAATTAGCCTTTCGAGGCTTGCTGAGAAACTAGCATTTGAAAACACTTCGCCAGATGAAATTGCTGATTTTAGCACATAACTCTAAACACGTGTACTTTATTTTTCATCATCTTGTAAGTACCACTAAGGTCAAACTAGACATGAAAAAACTGACAAACTAACTAGGAGGGGGCCTCAGGAAGACTTGGGAACACAATTTTCAATTTGGGTCTAGTTGTCATGTTTGAAAATTTGAATTTTCATGTTACACATTGGCATAACAACAAACACCATGATGCCAAAACCATAAAGATTAAATATTTGGTCAAATTGGAAGAGATAAGAGATACAACAAGAGGTAAACTCTAGGATCACCAACATTTTGTGAAAAAAGGGTTTGACAAAAAGTCTCATCCGCAATAATTCAAAAGGGGATAACTAATCCTAAGTGAGATGCAGACATGGATAAAGCTAGGAGACATAATAAATTTGAATCTGTTTAGAGTGGCCCATACCAAATCATTACTTATAAAGCAAGTACTTCCTTTGAGTTGGGAAAAAATTATGGTGGATTGTTGTCTATCCCATTCAGTGGTATATTCCTCAAACAATACCCATAAACCATTTGAATGCCCTTATATATAGTGTGTAGTCCCATTTTTTTGTTCCTTGTTCTTTTATTGTCTCTTAGTTTTCTTGTTGCAACTCTAATTATGGGTGCTTAATCTAGATCTAAATTTGTGAATCATAAGTGTTCTACCCAATTTTACTAGTTAGAAATTACCAAGAAACCCCCTATTTTTACTAATAAGTTGTGTTGCACCCCTACATTTTCTTTGGGAAGATTTATATGTTTTTTGTTTTTGTACATAAGTTTTGTTGTGGCATTCCTTCGGGAGCTATTTGGAGATTGTTCTTTAGTGTTTCAAATTGAGATCTCAAGAGTGAGGGTTTTTAGGATAACAAACTTCCTTTTATGATAAATCAAATGTTTAGTGTGGACTCTAGCTCCTAATGGATGCTAAGGCTACCATACTTTCCATTTTGTGGGAAGATGACCCATTTGAGTCGCTAGAACTATTGCCAAAATGATCATATTTCTTGTTTTGAGTAACCAATGAATTTCGCTATTCATCACATCATTTTCATGTTTCATGATCTCTCTTTTGGTTTTTTATGATATGTATAAGTTTACAACTATATGCATATAGTTTTTGGGAAGAGTTGTAAACATTGGAGCATTCTCCCCTCACTTTTATCTTCTTTACATGTGTTTTGTAGTTTGAAGAGTTGGTGACGATAAAATAGAGTAAACATTGGGTTGTTCTTGAACTCTTTTCATGAAGAGGAGGTCGTTCTAAAAGTTGAACTAAACATAGATTTAATATTGAACTAAGTCACGAAGGGATAACCCAAAACACAAAGACCTTTCATTGGTGTCATGTGGAACCAATCATAAAGATTTGATTCCCTAGAATTCGATGAGAATCGAGTAATGTAGAAAGATTAAAAATGCATGATTAGACCATATGGCCTAGTCATGGGTCAAAAAATGGGCCAATCACTGAATGTCGTTGTCTAGGAGTTTGAGAAGATAGAGTGGGAATGGTTCGTGACAGGTTAGAATCTATAACCAATGAGATGTTTCCACATGGAAACCAAACATTGGATGCCACATGGAATTATAATGGGTTGTCGTTCCTAAGAGGGAAGGTTTTTAGTATAGAAACAACCTTTGACTCAAGATCCCATAGTCAATAGGAAGGGACAAGTGGAAGGTAAACATACTAAGTTAAATTTGATGACCTTGTGGCTGTAATCCAAATTTCGGGTTCAGATAGCCCATCAAAAATGAGAAGGGGACACATGGCTTCAACCTTGAGTAGGAATGATTGAAGAATATTTACAATAAAGAGGAAACAAGTGGAAAAACTATCTATAAGGTTAAAATTGATGGTGTAGTGGCCTTCAATATGCAAAATGAACTAGGTTGTTTTAAACGGTCATAAATTTTGATACACGTTTATAAATTAGGAAATATTGGTCTCATTAGAAAGATCTTGGGGAGTAATCTAACTTAGGATTGGTTTGAGTTGTTATCATCTATGTTTTAAAATTTAAGGGAACTTATAAGTGTTAGATACCATTTTCCTCTCTGTTTTGAATCATTATAGTTAGTGGTGATATTTTTTTATCAGGCATGTCCTCTCCTAATCGAAAAAATGTTCTAGAATATATCTTGAGGTGGTTTGATTATATAGTTTCATTGTCCAAAGCATCTTCGTAGAGATCCAAGATCATTGTGAAGGAGATAGACATGATAAAAGGAGATATACTTTAACATATTTTATATCCTCCTCTCATCTTTTGTATTTCTTCCCCTTCCCTCTTCTCTCTTATTTTTCTATAAGTAGCTATCATATCACATTGTAAAGGGTTACTCCTCCTTGAATGTAAAATTAGTTTTCTCTTTCGAGGACTAATATTTTGAGTGCATTAATATTTGGTTTTTACTTTTTTGAATGCATTAACGCCTTCTGTCATGACTATAACAAATTGTGTATATCTCAAGTTTTAACATAAGTCTCATAGTGGCTCAAATGTTCCCTTATTATTATTTTATCATTTATTACCTCTCTATCATTCCTTGTGATTGGTTGTGTGCAGTGTTTGCATGATTTTAATTCATTATGTTTGATATAAGTGGAGAGAGAGAGAGAGATTCAAATTTAAATACAATTTTAATATGGCTTATATATACCCTATAGAATTGTATTTTTTCCTCTTTGTTCTTATCTCATATAAGGAGAGTGATCCGCTCACTTCTTGGTGCATCACCATGTTTATTTTCTATATTTTTCTCCCCTTTTCCCTTGCAAGTGATAGATTAGAGTAGGATAGTGATAACATGGATAAATTTGGATAAGAATTTAGCTCTCTCTAGAGGTTTTGCTTAAGGATCCGTTCCCACACCTTGGAGGCATTCTCATTGTTGTTTTTGAAACACCAACTATCATTTGGTGATCTTGGGTACACATTTTCAACAACCAACATTTACACACTCATGTATCTTTTGTTTTAAGTATGTAATTTTGTTCATACTTAAATGTGGGGATGTAGACACCTATATTTGGTTCACTTGGGACTGATAATACCGATTTTATCCCTAAATCATGACTTGCGTGCATATCTCTATCTTAAATGCCTATATTTAATTCCATGCATAACTTGGTCTCCTTAATAACACTACTTAGTTTCTCACAAAATATTCTGCATCAATCCATAGCAGTCCATCACCTTCAATTTTCATGCCCAAAAGCTTATAGAACCTCACTTATTGCCTATACAGGACTTCCAAACAAGGACCAAATCATCCAACAATTTGGTTTGAAACTAGTAGTTTCATTCCTAGCCACCCCACAATCACTCTCTAAATTTAATATCAATCTATGGGATGTTAATTTCCTCAGGGGTCATCTTCAATGAAAAATTATACCTACAAACCCCTATATAAGCAATTTAAATGCATGTGATATGACTTTTTCCCATTTAATAATCCTGATATTTTACCACATAAAAATCCTCATAATATCTTTTAAACAAAATAAAACAATAGTTCAAAGATTAAACATAACACAATGGGGAGGACTTTGTGTGCCTCAAGTAATCCCTACGTGACACTTTAGATATGCATATCTAGGAGAGGTCTATGTGTGGCTCAGGAAACTCCTAAGTGATACCAGAGATTCAACACCTCAATCTATGGCTACATTATCAGGAGGAAATATGTAACAAATAATCTTCTTGCCTTGGCCAGGAACCATCTTGGGTTATATTTTATGTACCCCAGTGAGGAAACCCCTCTAGAATGCCCCTCTCCAATGCCCACCACTTGCCTTCACTCGGTATCAAATAACAATTGGTTGATCACACATATTCATCTGGGTATTAAAACCCCATACCACAAGTTTAAATATAGTACTTTTTACCCGGCTTGGTTTTTCAACCAATATACCCGTTCAAACAACTTTAGTTATTTACTTTACCAATATTAATATATTTTCCAGATGGTACCCATTAATTACCCTTCTCAATACATGAGAAGTTCTTTCTATTTAATCCACCCTATATTAAAGGGCTCTCTAAATGTATAAAAATATTTCATGCTCTCCCATTCCAAAGTTTTTCCTCTTATTTATAATTTTCGAGAGGTGGTTACAAACCATCACACCTCTTTATTAAATATAATATTACTCCTTTAAAATTTATAAACAATTCATACCTAGATAATGATAATCACTCTTTTATCTTATTAACTCTTTATTCACTCATGTTACTTTACTTTTACACCCATATACAAATAAATTGGGGTGTTTATTTTATTTATTAGATATTACCATTACTTACATACACCCATAATGGGTTCATTATATAAATTTTAATCCTTCTTTTAAAAGGAATTTAGGAACTCTTATAACTCTTTTATTTTACCCCTATTTTAAAGGGGTTCCTATGTACATGTCTCTCACTTATTCAAAATGGGTCTTCTTATACATATTTCTTTAACATTTAATCCTTTAATTTTATTTTTTTTTCAATTTTAATTTTATGGCTTAATCTCTTGATTAAATCTTTAGAAATTAACTCATTTTATTTTAATTATTTACTAACTTCTAGAACTTAATATTTTATCAATGGGGAATTTATCACATAACAATGCACTTATTTACTCACATGGAATTACTTGGCACATTTAAGAGCACTCATTGCAAATATCATTCCTAAATCATTCCAATATCTACTAAATTCGTAAAAAATAGTAGCGAACTCAAGGATTAGCCCCTACACAAGTTTGAAGCACACTCAACTAAGTTAGAGAGTTACACTTCCCAAACTAGAGACCATCCAATCCAAGTCAAGATAAGAATGCCAACCATTATTGCATTATCAAGTGATCGAATTGTCAAAGCTAGTTGCATATATATATATATATATATATATATATATATATATATATATATATATATATATATATATATATATATATATCACACATGACAGGTAGAGAATTACATGTGGTTTGAGGTCTCTTAAGAGTATTGCTAATGTATCTAGTGTACATATTGCACTTCAACCCAACTGATAACTTTTTGTAGGGTAGCCTACTCATGTTTAGGGATTGAATTTATTTAAAATCATACAAATGGTTTTGCACATATGTGACACCAAATATTTCAACGAAAACCACATCACAGTCAGTTTCAAGAGCACAAAAAAATGTAGAATGCCATCTCATCACCATACAAAATTATTCACCATCTATGGAACCATTCAATGATTGTGTAAAGCCGTAACAGTTTCATCCCTATTTATTTTGCACTCCTAGATTTATAGACAAACAATTGGAGATCATTTCTAGCATGTACAACCATACAACACTACTAGATCAAATTCCCGGGTCTGTAATCAGCTAAGTGCACCCTCTTTCTTGTGTTTTCACTTTTTTAGAAGTTGCTTATAATATTTTATCTTGTAAAGTCTAATAATAATATACTCTAATTTGTGAACTAATGTTAAGTAGTGAAATCTAATAATATACTCTGATTTAATCCTAAGATAATAATAAGAAGAAATTAACACCACCTTGTTTATCTAGGGTCAAATCAAATCCACCTATGCATGTGTCTGGATGGCCTTTGTCGCTTTGTAAAAATGTAGTCTCAGGGCTCCCTAAACATGCAGCATAATATCCATCTCAAATATAAAATCACTATCAATCAAAGTGCAAATTAAATTACTATTGAATTTTCAACCTTACTATTTATAATCAGTTGATTTTTTAACCTATTACTATACACTTCTTTGATTTTATCTTGCTTCAATTAATAAATTAATACCTCAATCCTATTAAGGTGATGTCTTGAGTTGTGCTTATCGTATTCTCACATCATTAACACTGATGGGACCATTATTCCTCCTTCCATTTTATAGTGTCATTTCAATATTTTATACAACATTAGTTGGTTTACCATGCATTTTCTCACAAACTCTCTATCAATTATGTACAACACTACAATCAATATCTATATTGCTTTGTTCATTGAATAAACTTATGAAAACCATCAACTCAATATGTTTCAATCACTACTATCCATTTCATTTGGTTCAAATGATTCAAATTTGTTTCATGTTTTCATTGAAAGGTTGTTCAGATTTCTATTCATTCCACCATCTTGTACAAATAAATACAAGGAGATAATTTAATGACACAATGGTCAAATCCATGTATAAGGATGCACAAATACTAGAATTTCTAAATTCAAAAGAAAGCACCACCACAAATTAAAAAATTAAATCCAACACAATGGTCAAATATAAGCACAAGAATGCACAAATGCTAAAATTACTAAATTCAAATAAAAGAAACACTTCATTTATCAAAATGTAGGGGGAAATTAACGAATTTAATCCTATGTACTATTGATGCCATATAATGCACAATGTGGGCATGAGGCATTACTACATTTCAACATTGCACAAGGTTTTCACATCTGAGACTTGTACCCATCTACAACGGTTTGGTCTCGTGACTAGAAGATTTTTGGGACAACTAGACATCCATGTGATACCCTTTCTCTAACTCTTTTTAGAAGGCTTTTAGGGTGTCTAAATATCCCTATGACACCCTTCCTTGGTTCTTGGACCCCCAATTCCATTTTATTCCTAACTACTCTTTCAAATTGAGAACTAATCACCCTCAATCCTCCATAAGAACAATTTCAATTTTCTAGCCTCTAAACACTTCAATGCCTATGACACTTTCTCCATATCTTTATTAGCTAGTGATTCACATTATTCCTCACACTTTTATTACCCTCCCCATGCACCCTAAAATTTCACTACTAAAACATTATTAGGTATGCTCTTTTTTCTCCTTTGAATTGGAAAATTGTATCCACTAGATTAAAGGTGAGGGTAGGGGGGAATGTAGTCACATAAATTTGGCACAAAGTATTATTACATAGCACTTTACCACATTATACATATACGAGTCTTAATCAATGAAACGAGAGTTTAGTGTCAAAGTTCTTGTTTGCTATGTTGTCGTGTGGTTTGATTGATTGGTTTTATGTTATCTTGTTTCAATGTTTTACATTTTCTTATTTCATGGCACAAAGATCTTTGGCTTATGGTATTGATTGAACTGACTATTTTGGGTCCCTATACAGAACCTTGAAACAGTTTCATGAGAGTAATGGTTTCTTCCTTCTTTTCTTTGGGGTACTTTTTGACCATTGGGATTTGTTGTATTTGATTTCGCCTGTTATGGTTTGGGTTAGCATTGCATGCAACTAGATTCAAATTTCAAAGTGAAAGAATCCTATATGTACAAATTCTCTAAGAACATTTCTTGTCTAGTTACTACCTAGCCATCATCTAGCAAAGATCAAGGAATTATCTTAGAAAATATCACGAGCACATCACAAAGGGGTAGTCACAAAGTTTTAAACATTCTATTTTGGCATACACGGTTTCAATTAAGGCATATTCTATTAGTTAGGCCATTATATATTTTGAGGCACAATGGAAAAACGTAGGACAAACGAGGTAGTTTACATACACTAATGTACCATGCACTGGGATACCTGCATGAAGATTGAAATTTAGTGCAATGCTCAGTTAAATTCAAATAAGGTCGACCATCGCGGTCAATCCAATTTAAGAACATAATCTTATTTTTTATATATAATTTGTACTTAAGTATATGGTTGCATGAAGTTTGGGTTTTGTAAACATAAATTCAAATACGAGCATAATAGGGCATCTAAATATACTAACAACTTGTATAGATAGAGGTGAAGCAACCCAAAACATTTAGGAGTGTATTAGCAACAAGGATGAAATTGTCAATGTGTAAGAAAGCACCAAATGGTTTAGTCCTGAGGAACATAGAGCTACACTAAATTGATGGGAACCTTCTTAGACTTGCACACAACCCATATCAACTCATGATACATTCAAATAGTCTTCTGAATTTTCTAAGTGATCTCTCTAACCATAGCTGCACCTGTACTTTCTTATTGAATGATTGTGCTTGCGAACCCTAGTTTTTATCGTAAATTAAATGTATATGATCTAATTATTCATTATTCGTGTAACAACATAATATCAGACTAGTAATAAACACTTATTATTAATTTTAAGGTATAATCACATTCCAATACCAATAGAAAATGAAATTGTAGAATATAGAGTAAAAATGATGATAAAAGGAAATATGGGCATTGCACCTACAAATTTGGTTGTAACAAAGATCACTCGTATAATGACAACTATTTTTTGTATTAAATTTGATATTGTAAAAAATACGATACACTATTTAGGGTTCCTCCCTTTTGTATTCAACCCCTAGAAATTATAATTAACCATGGAAAATTGATGGATTAATCCTTCACTAACTCAAGGCACTCCAAATATAACGTAATAAAAATAATTCTAAGCACTAAAATTTCGTTGTGTTTAGGTACACAACACTCCCTCCCTTGGTCTTAGAGCCACATAGTTAATGGACACTTTACCGATGACTCCTTCCTCACCCTTTCCAAGGAGTATTTTGTTTCTAATGCCATGAGATGTTTGGGCATTTTTTCCATTGCTTTGGGTTCCTCCATTTAAGAGAATAAAAACCATTTTTATAGGAAATTTGATACTCTTTTATCATGTCAGTTGTGATATTTAAGTGTCACTTCGATTCATATTGGACAATAATTAAAATTCTTGAGGATCCCATTTTCCTTTTTAGGCTACTCCCTCATATTTATGGAACTATGTTGTTAAGAGAGCAGAGTAAAAAATTTCTCTATGGATTACTATAATCCTTTCACTAGCTCGAAGGTTACATGTTTGCTCCAAGTTCCTTCCAACTAGTCATGTTTATTACTCTCTATATTGCTTCCATTTAAAGCTACATATGCCTAGTTAAAATGTCTTCTAAGATATTTTCTTTGGGTCAACATTGAAGGCTCCAATGGTTTCCATAGGGTTGCTTCGCATATTTTATATATACCTAAATAGGTAGGTGGCCTCAACATATTGAATGTCAAACTTCAAGGTAGCACTTTTTGTGTCAAATCAATTATTCTGATTCATTCTCTGAAGGAGATGAAACTCAAACTATTTTTCTTTACAAATGTATTTTCTAGGTATTTGGTCAAGGAAAAAAACACGGAAAGGTTTGGATCTCCATTCTATCTTGCTCACTGAGGTCCTAATCAAAATTGTTGGTTATTTTATGGTTGATAGTAATTAGGAAGCATGATAATTAATTAAGGATGACTAGAAATGGCCTGGTGAGATCCCTTTTCACCAATACCAACCTTAAGTAGGTTATTATTTACTCTCTCCACAACATGTTCAACTTGAATCTTTAAGTGCTTGCTAGAAGGTCAATTCATTTACAAATACTTAGGGAAGAAATTTATTCAAAACTTGGAAACTAATTTTTCAACCTAAGAAATCACATTTCCTTTGGTGTATTTTGCACAATATTTTCTCTATGGGTAATTGCCTTGTTCATGTAGGGAATACTAACCTTGTATGTTTGATCTGCCAACATCTAGAGTTCCTCAAGCATCTTTTTTGGTTCTACAAACATGCTTAGTAAGCTTGGAGGTGAATTCATACCCTCTTTCAACCATTTTGCACAAATTTATTCTCCTAGAAAATGTGCCCATTGTTAGAGGAATCAACCTTGCTACTTGCATAATTTAACTAAATTTGGCATTATATTTCATTCTAAGATTATTCTTCATCTATGGAAAGAAAGGAACTGCAGACACCCATAATTTGGATCGAGCAATTTAAATACTTAAATTGCGCTAATTATCCCCTTTCCCACAAATTGACAACATATCATCAATAATGCACGTTTTCTCTTCTATTACCACTGATTAATTACATTACGCTAATTAATTAACCCTTCTATCACTCAAGACACTGATTAATGACCTTCTGTTAATTAGTGTTCCCTTCTATCTAGATTAATTAATTATTCTTAATTAATTGACTTCCCCTTCTGTTAAATTAATAAATTGTCATTTATTGGATTGAACTCCTCTCATAACCCAAATCATGCTAACTTTCCTCTAAAAAGCTTCTATAAGATTACACCTACCTATTAATTAATCACTCTTGATTAATTAATACACCCCCCTCAACTCACATGAATCACTAATGATATATTAATCTCTCCTAAAGTAAACTTAAAGTATGTTTATCCCTAACTAACCTAGCTTTTCTATTATCCCACATATAATAGGATGCAAAGCTTCTTCAAACCAAAGGGTTATATAAAGAAGCCTCCTCCTACTTTTTCTTCTTACACCTTTGCATGCATATAGCATAAACTATAGGCATTTTCATCTTTGAGCATCCTCCATTAGTGTTGAGCTAAGTATCTTCATCTTGCATGTCATCCATCCAAGCTTTGAGTAATATGGAGAGAATAAAAATGGCCTTGTATCCATGTTTTGATGAGACTCCATTCTCAAACCCTTGGGATCAAACAAACAATCACATTTTGATTGCTAAGGATCTACTTAGGTCCATTCCTAGTTAGCTTTCAAAGAGTAGAGAATAATTATTAACATGTTATTTTGATTTCCTTCAAAGTTCTATGCATGTTTTTGATGTTTAGTCTCTTTAAGCTCTTAGCATAATGATCTATGTTTAGTTAGCTTTTTTTTGGAACTATTAGGTGTTAGTTTCAATTCTCTTAGCTTAGCCAGTTAAACGAAGAGCGTTCACTCCCTTGTCGGACTCATTGTCCGCAATCTTAAAATAACTAGATGCAGTACACATAGTGACATATCCTACAATGATACCCTTTGACGATAATGCCCCTAAACCTTTGCGGTATAAAGAACATGAGTATTGTGACTTCGACCATGTCAAAGGACATAATATCGACAAATGCTTAAAACTACGCCACTTCGTCCAAGACCTTATCTATAGGGTAGAGATAGAAGTCGATTCACTAGAATCAAAGCAAACGATAAATCGAAGATGGGAATATTCAAGGAGCCTTTCCCAAAACATGGTAAACAGGGTGAGAAAAGGCCGAATCAGGGAGAGTCTTCACAGAGCTTCAAAACCGCAAACTATGTTTATACCCAAACTGATAACAATTAATATGAATCACTTATTAGATGTGTTCGCTCTTTTAACAAGCGTGTAAATACCATTAGGATCAAAGGAAGAGATTATGTTGCGGTAATAAGGTGCACTCATCTCGCGATCCCAAAACCTCCTCTTTCTACCCCTTAGGATATTCAGTATAATATCCTAGACCAACTTGAGAAGACGTCTGCAAAGATTTCAATCTTAGATCTTCTTAAAATATCAAATGTACATAAGGACGTCCTTTATAAAACTCTCATGGAGTTAGGAGTGTCAACTGAAGTAGATCCTTCTCACCTACACGCTGTGGTGGAAAATATTGGGCCAAGTGAACACATTACATTTAACCACAATGAAATCCCTAATGAAAATCATACGCATAACCTTTCTCTTGACATAAAAGTATTTGTTACTCACCGAAAGATAAAGAGGGTGCTTGTGGAAAATGGGTCGAGGTTAAACATATGCACGTTGAAACTAATTAAACAATTGGGATGCATAGAAGAAGATCTAGAGTCCCACATTATCACCATAACCGCTTACGACAACGTGAAGTGGGAATCATATGGTACAATAACACTGCCTATGGAAGTAGGGCCCACTTTTCACAACACGAAGTTTCATGTCTTAGACTTGGAGCTTCCATACAATATGTTTCTTGGTCACCCATAGATTCATGCCATGCAGGCCATACCATCGACATTCCAGCAATGTATCAAGTCAAAACACGAGGGACACACTATTACTATTCAAGGAGAACTAGAACCCTTCGTCCACTACAGAGATCTCAATAGCTTTGTGTGTAAGGGAGCATACGAATGTCCCTCCGCTGATATTGTTTTCCCCCTTCACTATGAAGCTCATGAGTCACATACAGATTAAAGCACACTAAGTTCTTATGCTTACAATGCTTCTACATCAGTATCTCCCTTTGATTCTTGGCAGATGAAGATTCTTGAGTATGGTTGTGGGGTGTATAATATTCAATAGGATCTCCTAGTCTCAGATATATCCTTGTCACCTCAAACAAGAGGCAAACCCAACTACCGCTTTAAATGACCTCGAGATAAACAAACAATTGGGTCATTCTTACCTAGTGGTCTACATGTGGAAGAGAAATAATTGGACCCTACTACAATCTGGGTCCCCAAGAACACTAATCCTATCTGTTATAAAACTCCAGAATACATAAAATATAGTAGAGTGATGTCTTCCATGGGTTACAAAGGACTCGGATGTGGATAGTTTGAACAAGGGATAAGGGAACCATTCCCAACTCCACATATCAAAATTGAAAGATATGGTGTCAGTATTCAGCCCTATGGGGCGCACCCCATGGACCAAGTTACTACCTCCTCTAAATGCGAGGATAGGTCTATTTATTTGGATAACAATGCAGATTACCACCATAGCCAATACGAGGATCTTGCCTCTATGAACCTTTTCAGGGATACCTCTATCTTTACCATAACCCTTGCTAATCAAAAAATTGACCTTGTATACCCTACCCTTGTCGATTGGGACCAACAATGTCACGTGTTGTTGGACCTCTTTGCGAACGATGAGGCTATTGCAGAATTTATGGGCATACGTGACACTATTCCTATTAGATGCCACAAGAAGGATTTATCCATTGACCTGGATACCAGCGCGTAATTTGGGGAGGAGGATGAGCTTCGTGGTCAACAAAATCTAAGAAAAAGTGAGGGAAAAATTTCCTCTATAAAGCCTCGGAAAAAATATAAGTCCAAGTCACACACTGAAAACCTCTTTGAGGCAATGACTGACGAACAAATAAAAAAATCAATGGACAAAAGAAGTGACCATGCTAAGGGTGAAAATATCATTGAGATGCCCTTAGAAGAAGATATCAACCTAAATCCCGATCCTATGTGTATGGAGGATATGTCAAATATGCTTGTGGAAGAAACTATTAACATTAATATTGGAATGAAAGAGCAACCAAGGATAGTCTAACTGGAAACTTCACTTTCAACACAAGAAGAAAAAAATTTCACTATGCTTCTCAGAGAATTTGTGGACATATTCACATGGTATTATGTGGATATGACAGACTTAAACCCATCTTTGGTGGTGTATATCTTAGTTGTGCATGTAGACGTGAAGCCCATTAAACAGAAGCTATGGAAAATATATCCACAAGTGGCCCTTTTGGTCAAAGAAGAGTTAGAAAAACTGTTAGAAGTAGGGTTTATCAAACCCACTGACTAATCAGAGTGGATATCTAACGTAGTTACAATTCAAAAGAAACCTATTGGAATCAGAAACTGCACTGACTTTTGAGATATCAACAAGGCATGTCCTAAAGATGATTTTCCCTTACCCAACATCGACATGATTTTCAATTTGAATGCAGGCTATGAAATGTTATCTCTTATGGATGGCTTTTCTGGCTACAACCAAATCAAAATAGCAGAGGAAGATTAGCATAAGACGACCTTTACAACCCCTTGGGGGAAATTCTATTATCAGGTAATGCCCTTCAGCTTTTAAAATGTTGGCACAACTTATCAAAGGGCAATGATCGTATTATTCCATGACATGCTTAACAATATCATGGAGGACTATGTGGATGATATTTTAGGAAAATCAAAGACAAGAGAAGACCATCTTGAGGTCTTGCGGTGCATTTTTTAGCATCTCCGAGAATATAAGGTCATGTTAAATCCAAGGAAGTGTGTCTTCAGAGTGTTATTAGGGAATATATTGGGCTTCATTGTATCAACAAGAGGGATCGAGGTAGACCTTGCTAAAGTAACTGCTATTACTGACATGTCTCCTCCCAAGAACATAGAGCAGTTGTGTAACTTGCAAGGAAAAATACAAGCCATCTGCCACTTTATCTCGCAGCTTGCCGAAAAATGTCTCTCCTTCACCCATTTTATTAAAAAGGATGTTGACTTCATTTGGGGATTAGAGCAAGAATAGGCCTTTGCCTTGCTCAAGTAGTATTTGGAAAATCCACCAGTCCTCATGCCGCTAACCCCAGGAAAGTTGCTTTTGTCATATATATTTGCAACCTAATTTTCTATTGGTGCCTTGCTTTCTCAGTGTGACCTAAGCCAAAAATAAAAAGTAGTGTACTATCTCAGTCGTACCCTGATTGCATATGAGCTCAACTATCCCTAAATAAAAAATGCTTGTTTGGTCGTTATTTTTACCTTCCAAAAACTTCACCATTATCTATTGAATAACAAAACCAAGCTTAGATCCAAAGTTGACCCACTCAAGTCCCTGTCATCAAAACCCACCCTGACTGGTAGGATTTCTAATTGGATCATCCTACTAAGTGAATTTGACATTGAGTATGTACACCAACAGTGAGTAAAAGGATAGGTGTTCGCAGACCAGCTAGTGGAGGCACCTTTACCTGGAACAGAGCTGGTATGTTTGGACCTTCCTGACACATTATTAATGTACATTGAGGAATCTATTATATGAAGGGTACATTTTGACGGATAATTTACTTTCCATGGTTTAGGAGTAGGTGTAGTGCTAATCACTCATGTAGGAGATTCCATACCTCAAGCCTTCTATCTCAAATTTCCATGCACAAATAACATTGTAGAATATGAAGTGCTCATTGCTGGGATGAAAATGGCTATAAAATGGAATATCCACTACCTTAAGGTTGTTGGTGACTCATAATTGATTATCAAGCAAGTCAGTGATGAATACAAAGTCAAGGATGACACACTCATCCCATAGAAAAGGTTGGTAGAAACTCTAAATGAATATTTTGTGTGCATCACCTTTGAAAAAATTCCAAGGGCACAAAATAGGTCTGTAGATGCAATGGCAACAGTGGGTTCTATACTATGAATTCCACAAGAGAACAATGATATGCCATATTTTTTTTAAAATCTACGTCAACATGTATATGACATGCAAGAATCGTGCCTGACATGTGAAGTTGTTGGTGCCTTTTCCCCATTGTATGAACCCATTTTTAACTACCTCCAAGCGGTACCTTTCCTCCCAACATCACTCATTCTGAAAAAAAAAGCCTTATCCACAAAATAGCTCATTACACCCTCCTATGAGGAACCGTCTACCATCATGGCTATGATGGGAATCTTTTGCGTTGTTTAAATGCAGCAGAGTTAGTACGAGCAATCAAGGAGGTACACAAAGGAGTGTATAGAGCCCATACAAATGGGATAGTTTTAGTAAAGAAGTTGTTAAGGGTAGGCTATTACTGGCCTACCATGGAGACATATTTCTGAAATTATGTAAAGAAGTGTGTGTTATGCCAGAAGTACGGGAACTTCATCCATGTAACGTCGCAACCTTTACAGCTAATCACAACACTGTGGCCATTCTCTAAACGAGGATTAGACATGATTGGGAAGCTTACCCCTACTTCATCCAATGGTCATACACACATTATAACGGCCACAAAATACTTCACCAAGTGGGTGGAGGATGTTCCACTGACATATGTTACAGGGGATCAAATATCAAAGTTCATCATGAACCATCTCATCTTCCGTTATGGCATTCCTTCCGTCATTGTCACTGGCAGTGGAAAATCTTTCAAGAACAAGACAGTGAAAGCTCTATGTCAGTGCTTTTAGATATGATTAAAGTGGTCCATGCCATATTACCCTTAAGGTAATGGGAAAACAAATGCCTCTAATAAAACACTTATTCGGATCATGGAGAAGATGGTGAGTAAAACAAGTTGCAATTGGCATTTAAAAAATTCACCCTGCCCTTTGGGCTTATAGGACTTCCATTCACACCCCTATTAGTGTGACACCTTATTCCCTTGTGTTTGAGACCGAATCCACCATCCCCCTGGAAATAGAGCTTCCCCCTGAGAATATCTCTTAAGGACTATCTAGATAAAGATGAGGATTACAGAGTGGCTAGATTGGAAGAATTGGAGCTACTAGATGAAATGCGCATCCGCGCACTCAACCACCTTAAAGTGTATCAGAACATAGTATCATGGAGCTACAAGAAAAGAATCATACCTCGTCAGTTTTAGGTAGGAGATTTGGTGTTGAAGGAAAACCAATTCAACACAGTGAAGGAGAGAGAAAAGATAGGAAAGTTTGAACCTAATTGGTTAGGAACCTATGTTGTTGTGGCCAAATTTGTGTCAAAAGCATACAATATTGCCTATCCTGATGGAGATGAACTGCGAGAGCCCATGACCGCCATGCAGCTCAAGTGGTTCTATGTTTGAAACTTAGCACAAACATTGGAAAACAAACAAAAAAGTAAAAAAAACATGAAAAACAAAAAAATCTAAAAAGAGAAAGAAAAAGAGAAAACAAGTCATCCAAATGTGAAAACCACACAATTGTGTCACTTTGGATAGGTCCCTTGGTGAAAAATGATTTCCGGCGCCTTGGGAGGATTCATTGTTTACAAACATCTCATGTCTGGGAGGGTACATTTGCTTAGTTTAAAGTTAGTTCTACACCTACATCTGAGATTCTTTGTGAGATTATCCTGTCAAAGCCTTGATCTGGCTGGTTCTCCTCTTGTAAATCGGTGAAGAGATTGCCTTTGTATATTCCTACCTAACGTTGGGGGCATCTTCACATCTTCACCTTCTTGTTTATAACATGTGGCATCTTCCTTTGTACATTCCCATCTAATGCTAGGGCTTCCATGTTTTTTGGTTTCCTGTACATAACTTCGGAAAACTGTTAGAAAACACAAAAACCTTCAAATATGTTGAAAATCACAAAAACATTCGTATATTGTTATAAAAACCCCCCAAAAATAGAAAACCAAAAAATACAAAAACAATAGAAAATTGTTTCGCAAAACTCCCAAAAACAACACAAAACACATTGAAAATAGTCTTACAAAAACATAGTAGTTTACTTGTTTTATTTCTTTATTTGTGTGTACATTGTTTGTATAGTTTTGCTTGATTGTACATTTGTATAGTGTGTTGCTTAAACATACCTTTTAGATTGATCTTTTCTTGCTTAGATTAGATTCATTCTTATTTGTACATATGGAGTGTGTTTTTGCATGTTTGTGAATGATCATACATAGTTGTGTTGTTATGTTGTTTAGTGTGTATATTTGGTAGATTTGTTAACTTCTGTTTATGCTTGTTTGTTCATTTCTTGTACATTGTTTGTTATCACATCATCATCTAAATCATCACATCTAACATCATATATCAATAAAATGCTAAGTTTACATCATACATGTATGCTAAGATAATCATCACATATCATATCATTAATGGGGCAAGAGGGGTTGCAAATATCAAAATCTATCCCCCCACGCTAGTATAATAAAAATCATCACGTGGAATAATAAAAAGCATCTCATTTACAAAACAAATGATATCGTCTAAGGATATCTCATAAATAAAAACATGGATACATATAAAATAACATCATAATATAGAGTCTAATCATCATAATCATCATACATGTCAAAATCAAGTGTCCATATACAATATGTGTCTAAGATATACATCATTAGGATAAAAAATGATCCTTCATCATGAGGTGTAATAAAAATGATACATCATATACATCGATCAAAATTGAGCCTTCATATCGAGGCATACATACATCCGTGTGTACAAATAATAAGAGTCATGTCTGACTCGATCCCTCATGGGGACTAGGTGGCCTCCGAAATGGTGGGGGTCCCATCACTTGTGGACCCTGCTAGCCTAACTGCTACCCTATCTACTACCCTCACGACTGCTCAAGTGATATGGTGGATGCCAATGGTTTCTGTGATCTTGCAAACATCATTTGCTAATTGTAGCTAGGTGCTCTCTAGCCCTCTGGGACAACCTCATATTACAAATATCTATAATAATATGCCCTCCCATTGGTTGTTGCCAAATCCATGTGCATACGTGGTGTCATCGTGACTCCATCAGTACGTTGGAATGAGGCCACCTCTGTGGAGAGTCTAGCAATCTCGTCCTGTCCCACTACTTGCTCAACTTGGAGTTGATCTCACTCCGCTATCACTGCCTGAGCCTATGCTCCTGCGACACTCAGTTAATCCCTTTATGTAGTAACAATTTGTACTTGTGCTCTGGCCTGGTCTCTCTCTGTAGTCAACTGATGTACCTGGGCCATAGCCTGCTGTAGTAGGCCTTTAACCTACAACATCTAGCTACAATCTATTATATCTACGCTAAGTGTACTACTCCATCACCTCCATCACCACCACCCCCTCCACCTCTTGACGGACTATGTGGCAAGCTACCAACCGACCCCTTTTATGGCACTAGTCTTTGCGGTGGACCCTGTGGTTTTATTCTTTGAGGGGGCACCTGCTATAAGGGTGCATGTATCCCAACCGCTATACCCACTCGAGGCATCTGTATCTATGGAGCAACTAGGATCTGTCTCTTTCTGGACATTTTCCTTTGACCTTGTGTCTGCCCCTGTCCACCGCCACCATCATGGCCCTCACCATCAAATCCATCATCATCATTTGAGCCCTCATCATTGTCACTGAGCTAATCAGCTGGCAGCCTAACCCTTGCATCCCACGCGGCTTGCAAAATAGTTAGCTAGCGAGGTAAAATTGTCATGTACCAGGGTCCATACTCTGCTGTCACTCTAGGATCCCTAATATGTCTGAAAGGAGCCCAAACATGTGCTACCATCTAATCAAAGCTAATATGAGCCCTAGTTGTTTGGATCGGTGACCCCATATCAAATCTTTATGTAGCTCGATGTGCATACCACATCTAAGGACCAATTACATCCTACACGACACCAAACTGTCGCTAACATTGGTCCACTTGGTAATACTCCATGATGTATCCCCAGTTGCCAATCAGGAAATGATCTACCATGGCTATGCTTAGCTCGTGTGCATCCTCTGCCCACATATACTGTCGGTAGGGCCTCTACACTATCATATGCTACTTAATATCATCAAATAATCTGCGGTAATGGTAGGTATCTCCCATGTGCCCGTGGATGTCATCTCGAACTAGGACCCATCCCATCACTGATGGCTCATATGGATCCCAGAATTATAGAATACCTCTAAGGTGACCAATGACTATGTGATCCCACACCCATATCTATAGCAGCGTGGAAGGACCCACGGTCTTCTGATTGTGGTATGTAATCAGGTGCAAATCTTAATATAGATGTGTCAGCATGCACTAGCCCCAACAATATCTCTCACCTTGAAGCAATCCTCATATCACACAAATGAGGCTGAGTGGAAAAGAGGTGCCTGTCTTGTCAGTAAGCATGAAGCCACTGACAAGATCCATCAGGTACATGGGCATACGATGTAGCCCTGGATTTGCAATACATTGGTGCAGTTGCATTGTCATACCTCGGTGAGGTAACTCATCATGGCCAAAAACCTTGATCAGGTAGTCTGTAATCTCAGTTCTATCACTAATATACTCAATCAACTACCCTTGGATAGGCACATGTAATATGTGTCAAACATCCTCTAATGTGATAGTTATCTCTCTAGTAGGGAGCCAGAAGCACTGGCTCTCGTTGTGTCATCTCTCATCTAACACTATGAGTAGGTCGTGGTCTAGGGTAATCTGTGGCATCCACACCACATGCGCTAACCCTGTGACCTCTAACAAAATATCCATCATCCGCCTAGCTCATGGATAGAAGCTGACCTTTAAGGTAGCTAGACGGCCATGTCACTCTCTAGTTTGTAGCGCTGATCGTCGTCTCTATAAAATAACACAAACTTGTTACGAATTTCTTCTCTTCTATCTATTTTTTTCTATTATGAACTCTCGCCATCTCACTCGTAGGTCACGATATCTCACGGTAAAAATTGGTAAGGGTCTGGTACAAAAATGAACTATTCACGATGATTTACCCCCGCAGAGGGGTATATTTAGTTGTTTTAACCCACCGTGTTGACCCGGGGCATGATTTACCCGTCGTGGTCATTCTAACTTTTTCTTCGGCCCGCCGTGATAATTAGTTTTATGAAATAGTTATTTTAACTCATTTTCACTACGCTGGGGCATTTTTGGCCACCTAGCACCCCTTTCTTCTCCCTGGGGCATATTTTATGCTTCTAGGCGATCTTCTCCACAATCATTTCTTCTCAAAAATTGAAAAATCGTCAAAAAATTTAAAATTCAATATTTAAAAAATAAAATAAAAAAATCAATCACCAATCCTAAAAATTGTAAAAATACAAACATTTGCAAGAAAAAAAATGGTAACAAGCTCATACGCGGCTGAAATTTGTGTCATGCGCATGGTATTCATTTCATATCTTGTTGGTGTTTTCACGTGTTTTATAAATAAACGACTCGCAGATCATCTGGATCTATAACCATTTACAAAGCTAGATTGTTGGCTTCATTTGTACTTTGGGGCACAACGAGTTGCCTATTACTATTTCATCGCACACAATGCTTTATCATTAGACCCTACATCCTTCATCAATTCCCCTCGCATGTATACTTTCTTGGGGCATCATTTATAACCCTTTTCATTAATCACGAACACATGGGATCTTTAGCTTGATAACAAAGCATTTGTGCAACCGTCTTAACCGTTGTTGGTTTGGGTATGTATGTTTGTACTTGTTTCCTTGTTAGGTAAGCTTGTGTACCTTCTCGTATTGCATTGCATTTTGTATATTGCATTGAGTTGGTGTTTTCAGTAATGGACGATTGTTCGTATTATGGCTTTTCATGTCATTCTACACTTGTGTCGTATGCTTATATTTTTAATAAGGACCGATGATGTAGATCACTGGCAATATGATGACACAAAAGTTGTTTAAATACACTAGATGAAAGCTAGTTCTTTTCTCTCTGTCTTCATTTTTCTTTTATATCAGTCTCTTATCAACGCTATTCTTCTTCTTCACTTAGGACATCCTGCCCCTCCTCATTCTTCTATTTGTTTCCTTCATCTTTTCAATCATCGATCGACTTCTTTCATCACCCCATCGACACTCGAGGGGACATCCTTCACTCCACTATTTTTTCTTTTATCTCTTCAAAATTTACGTGTTTGTACTTGTCTACTATTTTTGAAGTGACATCGTTTACACCACCCCAAAAAGGGGCAAATGTAGACACCTATAATTTGGATCAAGCAATTTAATACTTAAATTGCGCTAATTATCCCCTTTCTCGCAAATTGACTACATATTGTCAATAACACACCTTTTCTTTTCTATTAACGCTGATTAATTACATTACACTAATTAATTAACCCTTTATCACTCAAGATGCCGATTAACGACCTTCCGTTAATTAGTGTTCCTATCTATCTAGATTAATTAATTACTCTTAATTAATTAACTTCCCCTTTTGTTAAATCAATAAATTGTCATTTATTGGATTAAACTCCTCTCATAACCTAGATCATGCTAACTTTCCTCTAAAAAGCTTCTATAAGATTACACCTACCTATTAATTAATCACTCTTGATTAATTAATACACCGCCCTTAACTCACATGAATCACTAATGATATATTAATCTCTCCTAAAGCAAACTTAAAGTATGTTTATCCCTAACTAACCTAGCTTTTCTATTATCCCACATACATTAGGATGCAAAGCTTCTTCAAACCAAAGGGTTATATAAAGAACCCTCCTCCTACTTTTCTTCTTACACCTTTGCATGCATATAGCATAAACTATAGGCATTTTCATCTTTGAGCATCCTCCATTAGTGTTGAGCTAAGTATCTTCATCTTGCATTTCATCCATCCAAGCTTTGAGTAATATGGAGAGAATCAAAATGGCCTTGTAGCCATGTCTTGATGAGACTCCAT
Organism: Taxus chinensis; assembly: GCA_019776745.2. NCBI lineage: Eukaryota > Viridiplantae > Streptophyta > Pinopsida > Cupressales > Taxaceae > Taxus > Taxus chinensis. The sequence continues at coordinate 267,804,293 of CM034146.1, read as the reverse complement.
TCTCAAACCTTTGGGATCAAATAAACAATCACATTTTGATTGCTAAGGATCTACTTAGGTCCATTTCTAGTTAGCTTTCAAAGAGTAGAGAATAGTGCTTAACATGTTAGTTTGATTTCCTTCAAAGTTCTATGCATGTTGTTGATGTTTAGTCTCTTTAAGCTCTTAGCATGATGATCTATGTTTAGTTAGCTTTTTTTTTGGAACTATTAGGTGTTAGTTTCAATTCTCTTAGCTTAGCTAATTAATACATGGATACATGAACAATGCTATTTTTAAATATCTCTCTCTCTCTCGACACTTGTTTTTCTGTCACTAATAAAGTGTAAATCATTTCTAGTTTAATGCTTCATATTCAAGTGCAAATTAAAAAATTTTACTTCGAGGTGTAGCACCTCTAGACTCTCTTAGACAATCAGGATAATGCTTCTTTCATTGTTAGCAGGGTTCCACAAGATTCTCCTTAAATTGACCACCATCCTCTTAAGGTTTGTGGTTTTGGAGCTTGTGAAATACTTCGCTTACATAATAGACTTTAAAGTGGCTAACTATGTCCATGACATCCTTCATCAACCCATAACTCTTGGGATGGTTGTAGGTTTGTGTTTTTAGATGCGAGTATATGGGGGGCTCAATGACATGGAAAGTTTTCTAGTGTGCCTTAGCCATATCTCCTTACATGCAGGACCTAGATGAGAATGCCAAAAAATAATTAAGCAATGATGATTGGGAGCCCTTTCCCAATTCTATAGATTTGGTTGTTGGAGGGGTTGGAGTTGGGGTGATAAGTTAGATAATCGTCTGCCTCTACCAAATGTATTAATCACCCTTTTAACTTAGTTTCTCGTGCATTGTTGTTTTGTGGTGCCCTCTAAATTTTTACGTAGAGAGACATTCTACAATGGCATCCTAGGGGTGGTGGGCTTTAATGTCATGAGTATGTTCACTTTTAATTCCAATCTTAAATTTGACGTGCATTTGACCACTATTTAGAAGTCTTCCATTTTTAGAATATCAATTGAAAAAACATATTATTTTGTTTAGACAATAGATTTTGGAGCTTTTTTGTTACACGTATTATTTTAAGCCTCACACATTAATGTATATCAACATCATTTCTCGCTAGTCATGGAAAATATGCCATAAAGGAAATGAAATTACTAATAATCATGATATGTGAAAAATCTAAAATAAATACTTTATGATTGATATCTCTTAACATTTTTTGTATAACTGTATTCAAGTCTATGAGGCACTATCGTACTAATAAGCTTTTTTTTAAATGATTAGGAAGGGAGGGGGAAAAAGAGGGGAAAAACTTGGCCATCCACACTTTTAGCGACCATCATGAGATGCGAAGTTGCTTAAAATGATTACCATTTCTCAAAACCTTATACATACACGAAATTAAGATAATTATTATTAGAATAGCATTCACATGTATACAATGCAATGTGAACGTTGAATGGTGTATGTTATTTGATTTAGAGGGGTAGTTAATTATTTGGGTGAAATTGTAGTAGTTAATTAGCCTCTTTGTACAAGATGATGGCAACAAAGTTGCATAAGTTGTGCATTCAGCTTATTGGAAATGGATTTATTAGGCCAATACTTTAACCATGTATTGAGGTCAAGTGGAAACCAAATGTGCATTGTCCGTGAAAAGAGTTAAAACTTAACAATAAAGCAAGTCAGTGACTACCTAGGAAGAAATTTAAAGTATGCAATGCCTATCCATTCCTACTTGATTGGAGTAAATCTGCATAACTGATTTGGTGTAATGTCTTGATTGTAGTAGTCTTGCACCACTCATGATTTGGTGCAATGTTTTCCTTGTATAATCTTCTCCTTGTGTCTTTGGACAGGATAATTGTGCCCATCATTTCCCACATGTTTAAAATAAGTCCACTCCATATCAATGGTGCAACATTTTCCCCTGCTGATCCCTTCCTTAGGAATTTGATTGAGACTATATGGGAAGAACATCGCCAGATGTTTGTTGGCAATCCATTCCCACATATTTGGAGTACAACTGCATCATTGATGTGATGAAATGTTTCCCTTAATGGTATTCTTGTGAATTTTTACAAATGTCCCTAAAAATTACCTTTATTTGGACTTCATTTGGAATCTTCTGAGATAAATTAGCAACAACAATGTAGGCAACTGCTACACCAAACATTTTGTCCAACTCCAAACTCTCCACTTCCCCCCACTCATTACCATCACTTAAGAGACTCGTATCAGTTAATCTAAACTCTGTTTTAGATTAAATTAAAAATTGTTATAATTTTCAATCCCTATTTTGTTTCGTTAATATTGTTATGGTGATGATTAAATTAAAAAATTACTCAGGTAGAGTGTGACCTAAGTAGATCCAAATTCCCAACTGGAAACTCCTTTAAAAGAGGACATGATTTTCACAAAACCACGTTTTTTGAAATCCCTAAAGCCCATGAAGATGGTCAATGGGTAAAACAGAGTTTAGAATAGTTTTCTAATTAATTTGCTTCATTCATGCAAAGTGACATGATTTTTGTGTACATGGTTCAGAATTAATGAGCTAATGGGATCCATTAGTTCCAGATACACCACATACAGACCGCCAAAATAATGAAGGGGATTCAGAATCTTACTACAAATTGCCCGAATCTACATCTTTATGATTGTTTAACCAAACCCTTCACTCCCTTGTTCTAAATCCAGATATCTAAACATGTACCAGATGGTGTATGGGATAATTCTTGGAGAGAAGTTTGAATTTGAACCCAGTATGCTCATCTTGAAATTTTAATCTTAACAACAAATGAGATACATTTTCCTATTTTAGCGATGAGATTTTTTTCCTATTTTAGATTATTAGTAAAAATTTAAAATTGACACTGGGTTGGTATGCAGAATTTTCCAACATATCTCACTTATTATCTTGTAGGGAGGTTTTTTTATCAAGACGATTTCTAATCATAAGAGACGGTGAAAATCATGATCTGTCTTCAATATTTCAACTCCTCATTATAATTTTTCCATCCAAACTCTCCTCCAAATGGAAAAATAAGGGATGACACTAGATGAGAGTCCTAGAATAACTCAAATCAAATATATAAGATATAACCTAATGGGAATCCATGCAATGCTAGGCGAGAGTCCAAGCAGAATAAATACACCTTGAAATCAAACATTTAACCCAGAAGGGAATCCATGCTATGCAATGGGGTTGTATGTATTTTAGAATTCCTAATTTGGCATTTCCATGCAGTGTTATGCAGAGTGATCTTTTCCCGTGTGGAGAGGATTTTAACTGCAGCTCCCCAATTGTTCACGAATCAATAATGGAAAAAGCAAAACTGTTAAAAATAATAGCAAAAAGTGAAAATGCTCTTCAATATCATGATATTTGCATCCTTCCAATGCTTAGATTTCTAGTCTAGAAAATCCAATTTTAGAGTATTTTTAATTTCTGGAGGTGAGTCTTTAGGTGGGTGACCTTGCAAAACCAAGAATGGTGCCCTATAATATTCTACAATGCAATTGAACTCCTTAAATCTGAAGGAAAAATAACTCGTGTGCTTTGAAATGGGACTTCCATTTACTTCATCTATTTGGAGCTAATTGGGATTTACCTTTTCCAACATGTAAATCGTTGATTCCCACTGGTTTCTTCCAATCAAATCACCAACAAAGACTAAATCACGGTTACATATCCTGTTGAGCATGTTGCTTGCATTGAAACTGAAATTGCAGAAAAAGAAATGGGATCAAACCCAAAACACATCTCTAAATACAAAAGCTACTCTATGTTTGGATTGCCTTGATCCTATTTAGCATGTTGCTTGCACTGAATCTAAAAATGCAGACAAGGAATAAGGATCAAACACAAAACACATTTCTACCTACAGATGTCAATTCTATGTTTGGATTGTCTTGAATACTGTAGTAACATTGAATAATGTAATAACATTCAATCTAATAATTGGTGTATTCTCATATAGATTATGAATTTTATTGCATTGAGTGTGGAATTGAACTAAAGTTTTAGATTGGAGGCATAATATCTCTTGCAAATCAAACCCAATTTCGCCATGGTATTATCTAAGAGGAATTGGGGAAGAAATAAGTGCCTCACCTATCTCTATAATTGGTATGTTTCTCATAAGTAATGCATTTTACTTTAATTGAATATGAAATTCAACAAAGGATTCAGATTGTTAATAGAACATCTGTTGAACATGATAGATTGAATCTCAAATTTTAATCATCTAGAAAAACAAGAAAACATGTTTGATCTTAGTCTGTGAGTGGGCTATATTGTGTGCATTGAATGCAATATTCCATCAAAGTTTTAGATTGAGAACATAATATATCTGAATAGATTAAACAGAGTTTAACCATTTTATCAACTACAAGAACTTGGGAGGAAAGCAAGACTAACCTTGGAAGATTGTAGCCTAAAGGTTGTCATCGCCATTTCATGAATAATTTGTCGGGCCTCCCGTTCTCATGGCAACGAAACCCAGGATCTAATGAAAGGGAAACTGGTTGATTGGTAGATAGGATGTGAATCATCCTAAACCCATGTTCCAGTATATATTTCACATTCATTAAAATTCCGAGAAAACTTCTACCAGTGAATCTCTGAGAATCTCCTAATATCAATGCTTGTTTCAACAAAAGAAGAATTTTCCATGAATATATTTAGTTGACCATCTTCTATATGTAACAGAAGCCCAATAGAGTTTGTATTGATGTCAAAGTAAATGAAGCAAAAGAACACCACAATGACCAATCCAAATCCAAATATACTCCCACTCCAAACTTGAGAATCTACTTTACAGTATAACCGTTTGAAGCTCTTGGCAGGGCTAAAAGAGGACTCCATGGCTCTAAAATTTAAAACCCTGACAGGGCTTCTTGTGCAACAGTCTACTGTAGATATATGACCCTCTCCCAATGCTAAAACCTAGAACAAGACCATAAATAAACCTTCTCCAAATTTCCATACCTATGAAACACCATTAACGAATCGTTCTGTGAAATTCCAATCCTAGAACAACACCATTAACAGACCAATCTGTGAAATTCCAAACCAAGAAAAAACACTATTAACAAACCATTCTGTGAAATTCTAGCTAAGAAAAACACCATTAATAGACTATTCTCTTGAAATCCAAACATAGAAAAACACAAGCAACAGATCATTCCATGCAATTCCCTAGATAAAATACCAGCATAAAAAAAGATCGAAATCTGTCAAAAAAGAAATATTCATGCATACCTAGTGCATTTGGGATTCTTGATATGAAAGCACTGCACATGCCCACAAGGCTTTGCTTCCCCGTCCAGTGTTTGGGTGTCAGAATTTTCCCATCTCCCCACGAGAAATAGACCCAAAAAAACATTTGTTGCACCATAAACATTGCTTCACACTGACTCACATTTGGGTTTTCTGCAGTTTGCACTAAAACTAAAGGAGGTTAGCTAATCCTAGAATACAAAAACCCCCATATCTAAGCACTTGATTAAGATTTCACCAACTTTCCAACTGGTATTACTTCGTAACGAATTCAAACCAAAACTACCCACAACCCAAATAGGCATGTTTTATCATACCCACAACTCAGTTTTTTTTGCCTCTTTATGACTTCCAGAATAACAGTCCCTGCATCTATCTAACTACTGAAATGTTCCGTATTAATGAATTATTTTTTTCTCTACCCTCAATGATGATTGATGCAATAACTTTCCATACTGGTTTCTTTCCGTCCAATTCTTGTGGATTAAGGCAGACCAAATGATTGAAAAAACTCTTGAGCAGTAGGCAAAGTAAACAAGAATGATTCCAACTTTAATTTTATTTTCCAAGATCACGATTTACATGCATTTATTTTCCAAAAAAAAATTGTGGTCTTCAGTTACAAGTATTTGTCTTGGTGTTACTCGCTTTTTCTTCTGGTCGTTATTCTCATAAACTATTTTCCCCATTGTTGATTATGTTTTACTGGGTTTTCCTTTTAATGCAGTAAACGTTGGGATTGATTACATTTATGCCACGAAGCTCTAAGTCTTCAGTTAAGAACGGTTTTTTAGATGACAGGTCGCGAGATCGAATCTTGGGTGTCGGTTTGGCCTTTGTTCTTATGTTCTATAAAGAGCAATTGATTGGTGCTCTGCACAGAAGATCCATGGCAGTGTCGCTTAATTTTCATTCAAAAGACAGATCTTACCCTAACAGGAAACCTGCCCTGGATATTCAATTTTGCCCTGACACATGTAATAAATCTTAGCTCCAGACCAAAGGTAATCAAACCAAGCAGCGCAGATACTCAAATCCGCCAGAATTGAAGTCGGGTCAACTTTTGCCTGCTTTAGAATTTTGAGCTCCAGTTTATTCTGATGAAGCTCGTCGCATACAGATTTATACTGACAATCACTTCAATTCCTTGTTTGCATGCAAAAACGTTAAACCACCTGTCAATTTTAATCGCATTGAAAAAATTGTCGAAACGGACATCAAATTTAACATAGAAAGATGATGTGATCCGGTCCTCAATTGAGCCACTAAAATCCTTGCCTTACTTTTGATAACAGCCCCAAGATAAGCTTTTTCATCACACTCCCAAGTGGGATTGAATTCTGTGATATAATGTGCTTTCTTACGACCCATATGTTCTGTCCACATGGCAGTCCTAAACTTCTCCATCACATAATTTTTTATTTCCCTGTTGTTGTCAAGACACTTCTGAAAATTGATGCCCCATTTGTTCATCCATTTGTTGTTTTGTTTCATCCAGGTTTTCTTTTTGTGCTCTAGATTATCCTCTGTAACCATTTTGGGCCAACAAAGATCGTTCATGCTTTCAACTTTTTTCAAATAGCTTATCAGTCGAGTTATTGCCGATCCTTCCATCGGGAAGGTACCCGCTTCAGCTAACAAGATCTCATAAGGAACTGTTGATTTAACTTTAAGAGTGCTTGTGATTAGATGTTTCTAGATTCTTTCTAATTGTCGTCATCCATGCTTTGACACGTTGCTTCCCCAAACCTCGCAACTGTAAAGAGCAACCGGAGTACCCAACAAATCACAGAGGGTTTTCTTAGTTTTCCAGTCCCAAAGTTCAACGTTCCTACACCTATTTTGAAGTAGGTAAGATGCTTTCCAATCTCCCTGTATCCTTTTTGCTCTGCAAGTCTCCTAGCTTATCTTGTTGTGGAAATCAATCCCAAGATATTTATATTCAATAACAATTTCCAATGCACTCCCCTCAAAAAGAAAGTTAAATTGCCTCTCTTTTCTTTTCAGGGAAAAAATCATGATTTTTGTTTTGCTAATGTTCACTTGCATCCTGACTCCCTGGCAAAAGAATTTTAAAGCTTTTAGATGCTCTCTCAATCCTTGAGTTGTTGCTGAAATTAAGATAATATCATCGAGATATAAGAGTAACTTCACCACATACTTGGCCAACTGAACACCCTCTCCTTCGGTTTTACGTAACCACTCTTCAAGCTTATCAATGTATAAACCAAACAAAGTGGGAGAAAGAGGGCAACCTTGTTTGACCTCAATGTCACTACCAAAACATTCAGACATACCTTCTCTGGTTCTGATTTTAGCTCTGACCTGCTCATAAAGTCTATGTACAGCTGCTCTAAGCTCGTCTGGAATCTCAAGTTCCTCCATCCTGTGCCACAGTTTGTCTCTAGGAACCGTGTCAAAGGCTTTCTTAAAATCAACAGAACAACAAAAAACTTCATCCTATTGGGTATCCCATACCTTTTAAATCAAGTGCCTAAGAGTGATGCAATGATCAATGGTTGAATGTTTAGATTGGAACCTTGCTTGTCCTTTTTGTTCTTTTGCCCTCTCAAATAACTTACCAAAAAGAGGATTGATCATAATAGTGCGATAGTTAAAAGGAAGGCCAAAGTATAGAAAAGAAAGCCAATTAGTGAGTAGTTTGTCATTAATCGATGTTTGTTTTGTTAAAAAAATTGAATCCATTTTCGCAAAATGGCTCTCTGTTGATAGTTCAGCATCTTTCATTTCCAAATTTGCAGAGCCTACAACTGCTATCCAAGAATAATATTGTTGCGTTCAAAACCATCAACAAATTCAACTGAACGAATTATTTTTCTGCAACCATATTCCCGCTGTGTAGAACTATTCAAATGGATCACAACGGTTATCCCAATGCGAAAGCGCAGCAGCTTGTTAGTAAAAAATTTCTTCGAATTTCAATTCTTGCACTATTAAGTAATAATAAATTTGAGGGTTATGATTTTATAAATGGCAGATTCGTTTGATACAAGACCTTCAACAACGACTGCAGGGCTCCGCAGTTTATCCACAAGTAGTACAAAAATATTTTCCCTTCCCTTCAATTTTTTCATTGTTTCGCAATTCGTGTGAATTGATGCTGATTTTGCTTAATCGTAACTATTTTGCAGGCTATCGCGCCGCTAAATATCCCGTTTCAGCTCTCCTTTATAGGGAGAATGCAGTTTCGGATGGCCATTCTTCCAATTTTGCTCAAAGCTGTACGCTTCCTAGCTTATTTTCACCTTCACGGTTTTCCTTCAAAGATTGGCATAATTATTTTAGATGTTTAAATTTGCTCAGAAGAGAACTGAAATTTAGCTCATCTTAACCTCTCTTCAGGATTTTCCTGTTACGTTAGCTAGAAAACACTGGAATTTAGTCATTTTTAAAAATATCATTTCATGATTTTCTTTATATATCAGCTTATTTATTTGAGGATTTCAAATATAGTTAAATTAAAAGCGAAATGAAGGAAAGCAGTCAAATACCAGAGAAATTTACCTTCATTTAGTAAGCTCCTAGCTCATTCTATTTCCACTTCACAGTTTTCCTTGAAAGCTTATTTTAGATATTTTAAATCTATAAACTTGGTTAAAATAACAGTGAAATAAAATAACAGATAATGTTTTGGCTCGTTTTGATCGAGTTCAGGGTTTCCCTGTAAAGCTTAGCTTAATTATTCGCGAACTGAAATTTGTTAAAAAATAACTAAGAGATTGACTTAACCTAGTAGGCTTCTTAGCTCATTTGACGCTCTTTCAGAATTTTATTTTAACGCTTAGCTTTTTTATTTGAGAACTTTTAATTTAGTTAAAACAACAGCGAAATAAAGGAAAACAGTGAAGTAGTAGAGAAGTATACCGAAATTTATTCAGGTTCTTAGGTTATTTTAATGTCAGTTGACAAGTTTTCTGTAAATCTCAGCTAAGTTATTTGAGAGCAGAACGTTAAATTTAGTTAAAATAACGATGAAAAAGATAAACAGCAGGATAACTGAGAATTTGCCAAAAATTAGTGAGCTTCTTAGCTCATTTTAACCTCAGTTCATAGTTTTTCTTAAAGTTTAGCCTAATTGTCTTAGATATTTAAATCTAGTTAAAATAAAAGTAAATAAAGGAAAGCTATGGAACAACAGAGAAATCTATGTGTATTGATGAACTCTTTTATCTCATTTTAACCTCTCTTCACAGTTTTCCTTCAAAGCTATCATATATTTTTTTAGATATTCAAATCTAGTTAAAATAAAAGTGAAATAAATGAAGACTGTAAAATAACAGACATTGACCTGAATTTAGGGAACTTATTTGCTCATTTAGACCTCACTTCATAATTTTCCTCTATAGCTTCATTCAATTATTTCAGATGTATAAATCTGGGTAAAATGGTATTGAAATAGAGGAAAGCAGTGAATTTCACTTAAATGTAGTATGTTTCTTAGCTTATTTAATCCTCTCTTGACGGTTTTCCTTTATTTTATATCTTCAAACAAATGAGGCATAATGGACATTTAGTCAGGCCAAGGCTCTGTGTTGCTGGACCCAGTTCATGGCCCTGGGCCTCAGAAATAACACACCGTTGGAAGTGGCCTTAACTCTAAAATGTCATACAATATCCAAAACTTTATAGCTAATGTTTATCAGATGTCTTGTATATAGGTAAACCATAGTTGAATTTTTGGTTTCTTGTAAATCTTTTGTTTTCTTTTGATATTTTGGAGCCAATTGAAACGAACATTGTTAGCATAAAAAAAATTGAACTGCACATGAAGAGGTTTTTAAAAATTCCTTTGGACGTGCAAGAAGATGCTAAAGTCTGTAGAATTTTGAAATTTTTTGATTTCATCTTCAACAGATCAGATCAATAGGATGTTCTGTAAAATTGGGCATTCAGTTAAAATGTATGTTAAAAAACATAATGATAAGTATAATTCTTATTTTTGCTAATTTTTAAAATGTATGTTATAAAACATAATGATAAATATAATTCTTATTTTTGCTAATTTTGTTTACAATTACATTCATTTGATTTTCCAAGAATTGTGTTATAAACATGAAATGTTCGCCCCAGTTTTAGTTTTAGTCACGAATTCACGAACATATTCTTTAAACTTTGATGTACATTCTTTAGCTTTGCAGGCAGTGAAGCAGAAGAAAATAATTGAAGAGCAGCAACTTAACATTAAGAGACAGATGGAATCAGAAACAGATTTACAACTAATGTTGGAGGTGTGTAATTTTTTTTATCAAGGCCACTAGAACTAAAATTATGGTACAAGAAAAAATCTCTAAATTGGACTACATTGAGTTCTGTGATAGACCATGTGGTCAAGATCCAAGTCCAGTTGTCTATGGTGTGGTTAACCTATTAGGTGCTTTAGTTTTTAGCTGAGGGGATAAGTAATTTTCCTCTGTTTTCAGGATACTGTTGAATAATTCTTAAATGCTCGCAGGTAATATCCAAGTTAAAGCCTTAAAGTTATCTTTTTCAGGAATCTGCAGACATGTATGCAGGGTTGGAATTTGATTATGCCAAGAAGCAACAGGAATTTGAAAGTCTGAAGAGCAGATTTCATAAGGTTGTACTCAGTTGCGCTTCCATTCTCGGGTCTGTGAGGTAAGAACTCACTTTGAGTCATGTAACTATAAGCGTTGAATAGTAATTTAGAATCCAAATGTCCTTAGAAGTGGTGGAAGATTTTATGTTTCATTAACTACTTAATGTTGCATTGTATTGATAAGAAATTGATGAATGGAATACCATATAAGAATAAAATTGAAAAATGCTTTCGTTTTTCTTCAATTGGAGTTCAGATAAAAATTAGAAATCTGTTAGAGAAACTGTCAGCAATTTGTCTGGACATAGTATAGAAAACAATTTTAATTCTTTGACGTATGCTTAGTTTCATGTCTTGGAGCCAGAAATGCTAAAGAGAAAAAGATGTCTTTTAATTCATTTTGACAAAAATATGCTGATGCACATTTCATATGCATAATATCTTAAACAACTCGGGGTATTGTATATGGAAACATTAGCACAGATTCTTTTGCTGTGGGGTTCTCTTCAAATACTATGCTATATATTATATGTGGAATCCAACTTTCTGATAAAGTTCATAAGTTGTTTCTTACAATGAGACAAGATTTCTGTTTTATTATGCAATAAAGGTTACAGAATGAGCATATTGTCTCTAATTGTAGATTATTTTGCTGTATTGTAGAGCTTTGTTGCAGAGAGATAGAGATTTACCAGAGCTAATGGTGCTTCTGCAGAGTAAAGGTGATAGAAAGGGTTTTTTTGCACCCTACAAACAAAAACATGCACAGATGGATTTCTTGATGCTTTTCAGCATTTTATGTATTTAGTAGAGTGACATGAGTGTTTTTTGTGGTAGATTTTCTGTGTGTATGTGAAGGGATCATTGTTGAGGCAGCTACCGAGCTACTAGATTCAGGCCACCAGCACAACACTGAATCAATGTCCGTGACCTTATTATTATTGCAAAGAATATCTGAACTTCCAGCTGGTATGCATGTAATCAGTTCTGAAATCATCTGCTAGAAAAATATTATTCTTGAGCTCTATCTTGAATATGCATGCATACTTGTGCTACAAATAAGTTTTTATGCTAGATATGTTATTCATGGATTTTTGACAGGAAGGAATGCACTGATTGAGCTTGAAATGGATCATAACAAAGAGAATAAAAATGACAGGAAAACATTGATTTGGGTATGTATCTTTGTGATTTCCTTCCCATTCTATTTATTGGGAATGAAAACCAAGTCCAGTATCATAACATCCTTCTATTCTATGCTTTTAAGGCACTGGTGGTGTTTTTCTGCAAACAATCCAGTAGTCGCCAAAACATAGTCATGATTATGCTGGTAAGGGTGTTCACCCTTTCAATTATTGTATTTGGTTCCATGTATATCTTTTACACCATTTTGTGATTCGCTTTTTAATTTAACAAATTAAAAATAATTTATTTGTAGAAAAGTACAAATTAAAGGGATGGGAGCTTCTGTTACCAATAATACAAGGCGATACAATGAAATATACAAACACTTAGGATCTTTTTGAAGAAAGAATTCTAGGAAATATTTATAACATCTGTTCTTGTATGATCCTCGTCCACCTAGCTTCTAATTGATGGTACCTGGAAATTTAAGCAGGTAATTTAAGATGTCAAGAATCTACCAATATGCACACAGGAGACTTGAAAGGAATGCAAAGAATAACATAGCTCAATATATTGTTGATACCCTGTTTGAGATAGATGATCTCTCATTCAAGTCCACAAAACTTCATGATGCCCTCGAGATTATGTCTGTCTACATATTCATAGAAAGACTTCCTGCTGATCTTCACCAATTACTATATATGGGGTATTTATAAAATAAGAAATAACATGTTTCCCCTCTTGAAAAGTGCCCTCAAAGATTCACATATGCTGCTATAAGAATTTTTCATTACTCCATGTGTTGAATTTTGTTGTTGATAAGACATTCAGTAATTATCCTGGCAAAGTTACTTTCTGTAGACTTCAAGGAGTATTTTGGTTTGTAGAAATGACACACTCAAGTACCTTCTGGAATTTAATCACTTCTTTACTTGCTAGCTTGCTTCTATATTCTGTTTTGTCCTGTATTAAGATACTGTTGGGGGTAGACAGCCCAGAAGATTGATCTTGATGTTGGGTGTCTCATACTCATGCAAAGTTTGGGATGGAACCATTGTAATGGGGGTATGATGGGTGGTTTTGTTGCATTGTTCTTCTAGAAGGAGCCATATACACTATTGTCATTGTTTATCAAATTATCTACAATTTAAATATGATGGTTTCCTTCAAGATAAATAATCTGTGTACCAGGATGGGTGATCTACTTGGCTTTGCTATGTTGGATATCCAGCGTATTGATGTTGGTATGGTTGCTAAAAGGGAGTGGTGGGAACATGAACCTGATTATTAACAGTTGAGATGATATTCTGACCTGCATGGCTAGTGACATGGGAGGATTGGGCACCCTCCGATTCTCGAATATGTCCCACCAAGGTAGAGATGACATTGTTTGGCACGGGTTGTGATGTTGGCTTAGGAGCCTGACTCGTAACGGGCTCCGTTGGAAGGGGGTAATACCCCATGATAAATTGGTTCGTGTTGGGATTTTGTTTGAAGTTGCCTGAACTTGCTCAAGTTACGTGAACATAGCTTGGCTGGAAGTGAGGGTAGAGGCATGAGATTGTAGCCTGTTCAATGCCTCATCAATGACATGGAGTCAATTAATAGCGTGATCAAATTGGGTGGTCACCTTGTCGTAAAGAGTTTGTAGGCGAATTTGTGGTCTGGCCATTACTTGTGGGTAAAAGCCTGTCTTGCTGATTATAGTTGCGTTGTTTGCATCAGGATGGCCATCAAAACATTGGACAGGGTCTCGAAGCTCCTCTAGCAGAGCATGGAATGTGAGCCGAGGAATGTATGTGGATGAGCTGTGGACTGACTGTCATCTATGTAGTTATCAACCCAGCTAGAAAACAATGGATCCTGCTGGGTTTGAGTGTAGTTGATTTTGGCGTCAAAGCCTAGAGGTCTATCAAAACCCCTTTATTTGGAGGGTGCATGAGCACCCACATAATAATGTGAGAGGAAGAAGATGAAAAGAAAGAAAGAAAATAAAAAGGATACGAGAAAGAGCAAGTCTTTCATGTTTGGTTCACCAAATTTGTACGCACTAGAAAAGTGCAAGAGCTTTCCAGGCATACTATAACTCTTGAGGTGAGGCCGAGACAACCGATGTGAGTAGGATGTGGTGTGAGCAGCTAGTGATTTGGACATGAGTGATGTGCGTGCTTAGAAGGATGCTCCAACCTATACCAAATATGTTCTACTGCCCTAAATTGCTCGTCTAAAGCAATGAACTGGCTAAGCATGCAAGTCTCAACGAGAGCCAAGTTACCTTAGCTCCCTTAGCTCCTGATTGATGTTGGTGTTTGGAAATGGAGCGAAGTTGGTTTGGATCGCCCATGGAATCTATATTGTTCTTTCAAGCTGGTCTTGTCCGGAGAGGGTTATGCAAGTGAGGGAGTGAAAAAGAAATAGGACGAGGTTAGACCCGAGAATGAAGAGATGACTCAAGTCCTTAGGTTGGCCTGCAAACATTTTAGGTCACTAATCTGTAGGCGAAGTTGTTTGCGTGTTGGCAAGGCTTGTGCATCTAGTACGCACAATTGTTCAATGATGAGGTTGGGTGTGGTGGTGGAGGGAAAGAATTTGCATCTCAGCTCAGAGTTACGTTGTGTTGTATGTTGTCCCACTCATGTGGAGAAGGAACATGCGGGAATACCCTTCCTGGATGTACTTGGTTGTCAAGTCTCATCCAAAAGGGTGCAAGGGGCTGCCCTATAATCACACTAGCTAGATTGGGAGCTATGCGTTAGGTTGTAGCTTGTCCGGGAGCTGTTGAGGTGTTTTAGCTTGAACAAGTTCTGTGGAGGTATTGATTTAGAAGCGTTTTAAATGTGGAATGCTTGCTAGTTTTGGTGTGGGTAAATCAGAAATTACAGCATTGTTATGAAAGCTGATAGTGGGAGAAAGCAGTTTGGTTTTGTAAGAAAGAAAAGTGTTTTTCTATAAGTTTGATTGTGGAAGATGTGTTGGCTGATTTTTGGTCACAGGGCAGCGAGTTTGTTGTATGTTTTTGTGTCTACAAATGGTAAATTTGAAGTAAAATGCTTGCTGGAATTTATCTAATTGAGGCAGCTATTCAAATCTATTCAATGCTTGCAATGAAAATCACAAAACAGGTATAGACCTAAGCACTAGTGCAAATTTTATCTTCAGATTTCCAAATATTTAGAATGAATGCTCACTAAGAATGTCTTTCCCAACTAATTGAAAATGAGATGATGAGATTTAAAGTCTACAAATGCAAAGAAATCCTTACGTAAATGCAAATGATGAGTAGATCTATCACTTTTTTCTGATGCAAATGCAAAAAGATGAAACTTTCTCTTTCTCACTCTTTGAATGACTTTTAAAGCAATTTTTGATTATCTAGATTCTAGATGCAAGAATAAAACTAATATAATTGAATCTAAGATCTGATCTCAGGAGGGAAGAGATATCTAGAGCCAAGAACTGGATTTATCAGACAAGATCCTAAATTTTAATCCTAGTCTACTTCTTTCTCTCTTCCTCTTTTTTTGGACTTCTTCTGATTTATTTAATAAGAAGAAATGCAGATCTAAATTTAGAAATCAAAATACAGAAAGAAAAATGAGAAACCCAACCTTTTCTATGATGAAAAAGAGAATGGAAATCATATGAATGTCACCCTTAGTTTGCTACCTCTTTGTAATGTGCTCAATCTGAACCAAGGGGAGTTCAGCAATGAAGGTGGTGGAAAGGCAAACTAGATGGATACAAATGGGAAATATGCAACAATACTGTGGCTAGCTCCAGAGTGATCAAGAGAACAGGCTTGGTCTCCTTCAGAATTTTCTTCTTTGATAAAAAATAAAAGCTGAGCTATGGATGAGATACAAATGACAATAAACACCAAAGGTAGATGGCGATCCTTTCACCTTGACCAACAACAATTTTCGCTAGTGACTTTGACAAAAAAATCTTGAAATGGCTCTCAACTTAGAAGAATCTTCAAATCTTAATCTCTGAAATATGAATTCTACACCTCCAATTTTTCCAACCCAGAAAATGGTCACACCATTTCATTTTCGAAAAGAGTGGCAATTTTCAAAGTGATGTGATGTTGACAAAATCCAGGTGTGAGATCAAAATTTGATCAATGGTTGTAATTGGATGCAAGGGAGTGAAGTGAAGTTCATAGGAAGTGATTTGGAGGCGATTTGGATTGATTGGAAAGCAACACAGAGGGATAAACATGAAATCGGAGTAAAAAAATTTCAAGATAAAATTAAAATGCACATGCAATGATCATGCAACCTCCGGTAAATTTAGGTGGTGGTTGTGCAATTGTTGTGGTGGTTGTTGAGTTTGATAGTTAGGTAATGCGACCACTATGGCGGTTAGCAAAGGTGCCACAAAAGTTTGCAAGACCTCCATGACAGTTAGTGAAGGTGCTGTGGCAGTTTTCAAGACCATTGTGGCAACTGCACTAACTGCTGGGCAGTTGGGATGCACAAAGGTAAAATGCCCCTCTAGATGGGGGGAAAGATGGAAATCTTCAGTTTTGGCAGTAGGGAACTGTGCTAGGGAGCAATTTGAGCAAGAATAAGCAAGAAAAACAAGTGTAAAGGACACAACAGGGTCTGAGCATTTTTTATATCGTTTTGAGGCCATAACATCATCATTAGATTTATCAAAATATAGCATCGTGCAAAATTTAGGTGCGTACAGTGGTATTATAGAATCATTCTACTAGAAGAAGTCATTTACATCATTGGCATTGTTTATTTGCAATATAAATATGAAGGTTTTTTCAAGAACAATATTTTTGTGTTTGTTTTACATGGTAAGATGATGACATGGTTGGTTTTGTGCCCAACACCCCGAGAAGCCCTATGTAGTTTTTGAATTCTAGGTTCTTGCTCCTCATTATCCTTCAAGAACACAATGTTTCTGCATTCCTATCCCTTTATGTTCAAATATATTATTTTTATATTCTATGGGTCAACTACGGCTCAGAACTAGGCCCTCCCTCGTGCATACTTGGATGCTCTACCACTTGAGCTACTGGCCCATTTGTGACTAGGAGTTTTTGGTAGGCTCCTTGTTACGATTTGGGTGTGGCTCATTTTCTACAACATCCCTTTGGGAGCCACAATTTTCCATGGACCAGCTAGGAATCAACCCTAGGGCCTCCCTTGTGCATGCCTAGGTGCTCTACCACTTGAGCTACCGGCCCATGTTTTGACTGGTGCTTTTTGGTAGGCTTCTTGTTACTATCCGAGTATGGTTCATTTCTTCCGACAGTTAGTCTTGTAGCAATTGACAACAATTCTACTGGCTACAATTCTGATTTTCATGTTATGGGAACATTACATGTGATGGAGGGATGACTTGTGAAGGTATTTTTCCTTCTGATTTTGAACATATAAAGCTATTCTAAATTTGTGACAAATGTTCTGATTTTGAGCAATGTTTTGTATATGAATATGATCAATGATCAATATCATGAATGATGTGTTTCAAACACCTCATTCATGATTATTGATCATGATCTAAATTTATTTTTAATATTTAATAATTTATTTATTTTACGGTTATTAAAATATAATATATTAATTAAATTTTCCGTATTTTAAGTTTAATAGTGAAGTTTTATTTAATTAAACGTCTACCCTCTGTGTATGCTCTCACCTCACACCATTTATTGCAAACTTGGTGATCAGAATTAGAGATTAATGTGTAGGACTAACTGTTTAATTTTTTTGGTTAGTTATGTGTTCGTTTTTTTTATTTTAAAGTTTTAAATTGAATTTGTTAAAAATTTAAACGTCTACCCTCCGTGTATACTCTCACCTCGCACCATTTATGGCGAACTTAGTGATCAGAATCAAAGAATGACGTGTATGGGTTAACAAATTAATTTTCTAATTTGTATTTGTTGTTTCTAATTAAATTATTTTAATATTTAGCTATGTTTTAAAAAATATCTCTTATGGTAGGTTATTGAATTAATCCTACAATCATGACATCCAGTTCAGCTTCAGTGGGGCAAGAGGGGGAAAATGTTTCGGGTGGTATGGCAGTGAAAATGGATCCAAATTATCCTTTATAGAGACATGTGGAAGTGGTAAAGCTTGTTGCCGGTGATGGTGTCCGTGTTTGGGCGTGTCCCCATTGTGTTGCCACATTTAAATCCTCATATACCTGTTTGAGAGCTCATCTAACTGGGGGATCGGGGACGGGTATTAGATCATGTAGGAAGGTGAAAAAGAAAACCATAGCCATGTACCTAAAAGAGCAAGAGGATGCAAACATTGAAGCAACAAGAGCTCGCTCTAGAATTGTTTCTTTATAGCAGAGGATCATGGGAAAACCACCAACCTCAACACCATCATTTCATCTTTTCTTTGAGACTCGTGCTGAAACTATTCTAGATGATGACCCTTTTGATGCAGATACCTCAGGGCCATCAAACAAAAGAACAAAAGACCCATTAGAAAAAGCATTTAACATTGATAAGAGGGATATTGCAGATGAATTGGTGTCTCGGTGTATATTTGCATTTGGACTACCATTCAATGTCTTGAGATCACCTTATTGGCAACAGATGGTGAGAGGCATTAATGAGGCACCACAGGGGTATACCAGCCCTAGCTATAATAACGTTCGCACTTCTCTTTTGGCAAAAGAAGTGCAACACATTCAGACATCTCTACAACCAATTAGAAATTCTTGAACTAATTCAAGAGTCTCTATTATATCAGATGGATGGAAAGACTCCAGAAACAGACCTCTCATTAACATTATTGTAGTATGCCCTAAAGGGCCAATGTTTCTGAAGGCTGTTGATTGTGAGGGAGAAGTAAAAGATGCCCAATTCATTGCAAATATTCTCATTGAGGCTATTGAGTCGGTGGGTCCGCAGAGGGTTGTCCAAGTCATCACGGACAATGCCAAAAATTGCAAGGTATCAGGATTGATAGTAGAGGGTAGGTATGAGCACATATTTTGGACACCATGTGCAATACACTCCCTGAATCTAATGATGCAGAAGATTGATAAAATTGCATGGATTGAGCAAATATACACGAAGGCAAACGCGATTCAGATGTTTGTCACCAACCATCACATGTCTCAAGCCATATTCAGAAGATTTTCAAAGTTAGAGCTGTTGAAGGTAACGGAACAATTCATTTTAAATTTAATATTTGATTTTAAATTTTTAAATCAATTTCAAATTGTGTTGTTATTGAATTGTTTCCATTCTGTTTTAAATTTTAATAGGTTGCTGAGACTAGGTTTGCCTCTCACACACTCGTCTTGAGACGACTTGTGAAGGTGAGACGTGCTTTGAGCATGATGGTGATTGATAATGTTTGGACCCTCTGAAGGCAATCTAACACAGAAAGAGCCCAAAAAATAAAATCATGGATCCTTGATGAGCATTGGTGGGGAAAAGTTGAATATTTATTGAGTTTCACAAAGCCTATTTTGAGTATGATATGATTTGTTGACAAAGATAATGCTTGCATTGGAGAAATATATGATGGCATTGACTCCATGCTTGAAAAAATCCATGATATCATATAGGCCAAAGAGTAGGACCCTGAGGAAATTTTTTACAGTGAAGTTAAAAATGTGATCGTGAGAAAGTGGAACAAAATGACCACCCCATTGCATCTCCTTGCTTATGCTTTAAATCCCAAATATTACAGTAGTGAAATAGTTGGGAGAGCAGGTAGACAACGACCATATGATGACCATGAGGTTGCAAATGGGATGAGGTTAGCATTCAGGAGGTTGTTTCCTGATCCAGCTACATCACTTGCAGTCCGCCAGGAGATGTCGATGTTTGTAAATGGACAAGGTAGCATAGGAGAGATAGAGGCTATTTGTGACAAACCCACCATGGATCCAATCACGTGGTGGACTTATCATGGCCATGATGCCAAGTTCCTATGACCAGTTGCGATCAAATTGATCTCATAGGTATAAAGTTTGTAGCTTGTTATTTGATATTTTAATTACCAATTACGAATAATTCAAAATTTTATCATTCTTTTTTTTAATTAATAATATTAATACTTTGTTTTTTGTGACAGGTGGCTAGTAATTCTTCTGTAAAGCACAATTGGAGTACTTATGGCTTCATCCACTCAGCCAAACACACCATGTTGGCATCGAAGAAGGCTGAAGATCTAGTATACGTTCATTTCAACTTGCGCCTCTTAACCCACAAGACGCAAGAGTATATTAGTGGTCCTAACAAGCTTTGGGACCTCCAACCTGAAAACACGGACTTTGAAGCTTCTACTGCTTGTTTGGCCAATGTTTCACTTCTTGGCGTCGATGAGGAACTTCCAGGGAGTCCTTCACAAGGGTTCGAAAGTGGAGCTAGTGGGAGTGGAGTTGCAAGTGGCATCCATGAAGATGATTTTGACGATCATCTAGATGATATGTTCTAGAAGTTGAGAACTTGAATGTATTATATTATTTACTATCATGTTTTGAACAGTATGTCATTATGAATCAATACAAACTCAAGTCTCAATTCTCAAAGTATTGAAAATTTCAATTTTGTTTTTGTGTTCTATGAATGATTTTAAGTTGTACGACTCTATGGGTATTAAATTTCAATAAGTATGCAAATGTTTCTTTAAAGTTATAATTTATATACATATTTATATATTTATATACATATACATATTTATATATTTATATTTATATACATATACATACATATATATATATATATATATATATATATATATATATACCCAAAAGCGTATCGTACCCAAGATTTTTTAAAATTTTCCGTATCAACGTACCGTACCCGTATCTGTGTAGTCTAGGTCAGGGTGGATATCATCTTTTCCAGTTTTCCCAAGGTCTGTAGTAATCTGCACATGGGAAATTATCATTTCCCATAAGTCAATAGTAATCCATAAAGTGGATATTATCTTCTTCTCAATGTTTGAAATAACCTATCTACATTATAGTATCTTTTCTCATGGGTATGTAGTAATCTCTTGAGGGAATGTTATGTTCCCCTATGTTTGTAGTAGCCTATCAGTAGGATATTCTCTTGAGTGAATGTTATGCTCCCCTACGTTTGTAGTAGCCTATCAATAGGATATTCTCTTAGAAAGGGATGTCAGACACAATGATTTGGCTGAATCCTAAATTATTAAGCCCCAATTCTGGCAAGAGAATAGCTATGATGGGTAATGGATGTCTAGTACCTACCTCCTGATGGGTTTGATTACCAGTCATACTCTTTGCTATTCATATTAGGCTATTAGGGTATAGTGGGAGAGATATAAATCCATATACATGGGTCTCTAGGGATAACTTCCAATCCTTCCATGTGGATCTAGAGGAAGATCATGACTAGACCTCAGCTAGATGCAGACTTGACCAGGCGAAGGGTTGAAATTGACTTGGACTTGGCACAAAGATTTTTTTTTTCGTACCATGAGAAATTAACTTCCGAGGCATCCATATAAAACCAAATTAATTTCAAAAACATGTACCAATAACAAGATATAATGCAATTACTCAATTACATGTGATACACAAAATGGTTTTGCATTGAAAATTCTCAAAACTGTTTACTTAGTACAAAATCCATGGATTACATATCCATGGTATGAGATACATTAAAGATAGACAACCAATAAGAGGAAAAACTATGCCAACACCACTGAATCCAACCAATTTAAGTCCTCATTGAATGTTTCCTCCATAAACTCAATGATTGTTATATTGGATCAACTTTCCAGTTGAATGGCCTCCACATGGGTTCCCTCTAATTGTTTGTGATAGAGTCTAAGGTTCTAGTTTACAAAAACTACATCTCTCATCTACATTTGATGTAATATAGTGTACTTCTTAGAGTGTTGTGCAGACATATGCCGATTGCACTCATGTCTAGAAACACTACATCATGGCTCACTCAATACTTCAGTGGAAAGCTTTTGAAGCTAAGGATTTTTGGACACCATAATCCTCCAACAATACACCTAGAAAGCATATGTATAATTATTATTATTAATGCAAGTTACTGAAAAGAGAGAACTATCATAATTAAAATTTGGAAATGCATATATTAAAAATGTCCTTCCTTTGTCTACCATTCTATATGCAAGGAGGCCTTCTGCTCTCATAATTTTACAAGTGCAATGGAATCATCTTGGATATCTTCATCTGCAAACATGTTCTGTATGTACTGTTGGAAGCCTTAAGTTGACTCTTCATTAGAAACACAAGAACAGTCATAAAAGGATGTTTGGTGAAAGTAGTACGCAATTGTGTGTAAAGGATGTTTGGTGAAAGTAGTACCCAGTTGCATGTAAAGACCAATGAATTTGTTTCTGCCACCTACTATCACTGGCATCCCATATTGGACAGTGTTTGTAACTTTGTCCTGCCTGCCTTGATAAAGATCTTTAACTTTTATCCTTGGGTCTGCACGAGGCCTCATTAATATAACCCATAGGGTGTCTATCCCTATCCACTAAGTTAAGAACCTTAACTAAAGGGTTTGAAAACTGTTCCACCTCTCGAGTTCTGCAAAATACCTCATCAAATACATGCTTTACAACATCAATACCATTGCCTTCCCTAGCACAGGGAGAAGTTCTCCACTCTTTGCGCACAAACATTCTTTGGTTCTCCTTTTGATCATAGACAATCTGCAAGAAATGAAATTTGTGGCAAAGTCTATAATGACAGCTTGAAAAATCTTTTCCTTTGATCGTGTGTTTCCTCATCAAGCTAAGGATCCATGGATGGTTGTTGATGAATCTAGTTATGGACTTTGCTTCTCCATGACTAGTTTGACCCCCTCAAATCTCCCAATGTCCTCCAACATCATATCTATATCATGGTTTGAACAAGGCTATTAAAAATAGTGGGGTATTTTTCCATCAAAATTCTTTTATCTGTCACATAGTTTGAAGCTTTATGCGTAATTATTTGAACAACGTTTTCTAATCCAACCTCCAAGAACAACTCTTCCAACAGATCATAGAGCAACTTGGAATTTTACTTTATTTTATGCATGAACTGATTTTAAGAATGCATAAACTCCATTGGGAAGTCCAGAAAATTCAAAATCATTCCATTTTTCCATCAACTTATCTATTAGACTTTATGGTACATCCATCTTGTTCCCAGATTGTGTGTGTGTCGTCAATTACTTTGTTCACATCCTCCACATTATTCAAAATCTCCCCTCCAAGAGCCTCATAATTAATGTGTTTGAACCCTGCACCACAAATAGAAGTTGCATCACTCATTGTCTCATATAGTATTGAAATCCTAACGTGAGGAGATGACACCTCCCTGATTACAACCCTCATTGTTTTGCATATTTTTTTTACCTTTGCCTTCCAAGTTGGCATTAATTTCAGCATCACATCTTGTGGAACTTGTTCACACAGAATCACATCATGCCCCTGAATTCTTGCAAGGTGATACTTAAACCGGTTGCTTCCATCATGTATATGGCTGCTACAATGAATGCATTCTACCACCCCTTTTATTTCCTGGTGTGAGTCCATGCAAGATCCTAGATCTTTCTTTCCATAGATTTTTTTTCTTAGAAAATATACATGGTTGTATATTTAGAGTCTTTTGGGGGTAGAAAACCAAAAGAAAAAGCCTGAAAATCCCCTTGCGGATTGAAATCGATCGTTTAAAAGAGCTTTCCGATGCCATTCTGTGTTTAAAACAAAAATGCTCAATTGTAAAAAACATAAGATAAATTTTGAAAACCAAGTCTGTAACTAAACTTCAGAAAATTTGAACCTCTCCCATTGAAAACGAATATCTTCATCAAATGTGTTGTATTCCAATGGTGCGGATGATGGTGTAACTGTAAAGGACATTGCTTCTGCATCCACCATGGTACAAATCCCAGGAGATACCAAAAAGGGTTGAGACTTGGTTTGAATCCCAAGTGAACTTGAGGGAATGGATACCCCTTAGTCCTCGGCACTAAGCGAAAGAAAGTCAATTATTCATGCACGGACACCAATGGATGCAAAATTTCTCTCATGGATCTGGTTGTTTCCTATCTTCAATCAAAAAGAAGAAGAATCGGTTCCTCTTAGTTACAAACAGTGGTATGTGGGGACGTGCCCCCTAGATTTTGGTGATGTCATGGACATCTCAAATGTTTTAGATACATGGGACTTGGAGGGGACATTCCCATATTTCTTAATTTAAAATAAAATAAAATAAAATTTTCTCACGCTTTTACTTTTTAAAAATCTGTTATAGTTACCCAAAAAATTGAAGTCTAATCCTGAAAGTACCCAGTTTTTTTTACTAAGTTTAAACCCCTAAATCTCATTGAATAAAGTTAAAATATTTAAAAATTATTATCATTGTTGTCCCCAAAATCCAGTAAATTTCTTGCTGTTTGGGATACCCCATCCCCCTATCCCTTGTCCCTAAGACTTAGGTGACAATGGTTAAAAATATTCTTTTTGCAAAATGACTAGACAGGAATTATAGAACAAAGTGAGCAATTTAAGTCCACATATTGTAAATATCAACTAGTTTCAGCTCTTGCAGCCATCTGGTTTCAACAAAGGACCTGGATTTGGCATTGAATCTCTGAAAGTCTTGGAACTGTGCCTACAATCAGTTCAATGGAAACATATTTATGCTTGTTCTGGTTGTCTCCAGTGTATGTCATTAGAAATACAAGTAGAATCTAAATTAAGTATTTTCCAATGTTAGTCAAGAATCAGTTCCTCTTAGTCAGAAATCTCGTATTTGCATAGTGACCATTTAGAAAAAGATAGAACAAAATAAGTGATTTGAGTCCATACGTTTAACTTGCTGAATCTCATCCAATTTCAGCTTCTCAAGACATCTGATTTCAACCAAGGACTTGGATTTGATGCACGAGTCTCAACAAGTCCTATAGATATGCCTGTAATCATTCCAATGGTAACATACTTATGTTTGCTCTTGTTGTGTCCATTGTATGTGATTGCAAGTAAAAAAATGAAGTCTATAAAAGGGTTGGAGATTCATGCCAAGTCATGGATTGGTATGTTGGGATATTCTTCTTACTCTTCCTCCTTGAATGGATGTTCCTAAATGTTTTTTCCTTCTTTGCTTCTTGGGAATCTTATGTAATTAACACTCTATTTTCTAGAGACATGTCATACTTTGACCACTTGTTATCACATCTATAACATAGACCTCTAACCCCCTTCTTGTCAATTGTTGGATATTAAAAATATTTTGGTCCTTCCTATGTAGCACCCATAGTAGTAACCTTTGGATACTCTCACTGAGGAGCGACGATCCTTTGGACCCTGTTTTAACTCAATTAATTATATACATAATTATATACATACATACAGACATATATATGTATATCTAGATATATATACATACATATGTGTGTGTATATATATAGATAGATAGATATAGAATGTCAGTCCAAAATGAGGTCATTCTTGAAATGCAACTGAATCATCAATTAACCTTTGCACTGCTATTTTATTGGTATCTAGACATATACCTTGACATGCAGGCCCTTCATTTGGTTACATAGAAAATTTGAACATAGATCACATTTTCATGCATTAAAATTAGTCTATTTGCACTCGGTTGCATGATCTGAATCCCATGTGGTCTGGGGGACAACGATTTAGATGAGGGTGTAGATGTGTTGTGGGTGTATGCAAAAGCATTAATGTTAAGCGAAATAGAGGAGATATATAGAATTGGAGTCATAAATATTTTGTGTACATTTTGTACACGACATACTCTTGAGAAAAATGTATGGCTGCTTATCTTCTATCTATTCGCTTACCATCTAAGGCTACAAATGGTTACATACCACAAATTGTGAAGGCACAAGAACTAGTATGGAAGTTAGAACAGTTGAGCTTTCATGTGCTACTCTTTGTCTTCCTACTAATATTTGGCTGGATTTCTAGGTATTCAGTGATCGTCAAATGTTCTAGTATAATGTGCACCTTGAAGGTGGCACTTGGATTGTAGTAGAGAATTCATGTGGGCAAGTGAGTGTTGGAGGTATTTCGCATGTGCAGGTTTGCACGACATTTTTGTGAGGTTGTGCAAGTGCTTTGCAGTGTTGCGATGGGATGTGAGTGCTTCACAGTGTTGTGAGATACTTCGATTGTTGTGTAGCTCTGTGATATGTTGCAAAATGTTGTGTTGGTGTCTTCAAAGTTGAATGACATGTTCCTTGGCAGTGTGCAGGAAGTGCATGATGCAAGGGGCTGCGATGTGAAGTTTGAAGTATAGATCAAGTCCTCTAAGTCGTGCAACATGTTCCTATGTGTTGCAGAGACTATGCATAATGCAAGGGGCTGCTCACAAGTGCTCAAAGCGCAGATTTGTGTGGGGTTGCACAAGTTGTGAAGGCACTCAAGGTGAGAGTGCAAGGTTGTGTGTTGGTGCATGGATCATTCGCGCTTTCTTGAAAAGAATTCATTCCGATTGTATTAAGTTTCAAACGGGGAGGTGTTGCAATCTTCATACAAGTTCATGGAACATGGTTCAAGCGTGGAATCATTTCACAAATCATCTATCTCTTGTTGCCGACTAAGATGGTGATACTTTGAGGATTGGTTGTACACCATGGTGGCTATGCATGCCCAAGGATTATATTGCAGGCATTGATTATCTCTACATCACAAACTAGCTCCTCTCTAAAGGAGTGGATAGTGTATGTGAAGCAGTATTGCTACGTGATATGTATACCCTTAGTTTCGTAGGAAGTGATCCATCCCAAGTAGTATGGATGTAGATGGAGCATGGTTGGAAAATTTAGTTGCTTAATGGTTGCCACTTGCTCTAGAGATGAGATTCTTCATGTTCTTGACATCGAACATAAAATATTGTGGCTGCCTTCGCACCCACATTTACGAGTGGGATAGGTGTTATGCTTCAGTGTCATGTGTTGTTGGTGTGATTGTTGCATTGAGGAAAGTAGCTTCGGGTTTGTGGCCTCTACTTCTATGAATGGCTAGTCCTCAAGTTCCTATGCTCTTGTGTGGACAAGAAGATTCTTCTATGCATGACAATTTGCATTGGAATGGCTGTGGATTTTTTGTTTATTGCATTTTCCTATCTTGTATGGTTGATTATGTTTTGAACCCTGTACAGTCTGGATACGGGTACGGGTACGGATACGGGTACGGGTATGGTACGCCGATACGGCAAATTTTTAAAAATCTTGGGTACGGTACGCTTTTGGGTACGTTTTATATATATATATTTTATATATACATGTATATAAATGTATAAATATGCATATAAATTATAAATTTAAAGAAGCATTTGCATACTTATTGAAATTTAATTCTCATACATTGCATGCAGCATACTTATTGAAATTTTAATTTAATACTCGTGAGTCATAGAGTTATACAACTTAAAATCATTCATAGAACATGAAAACAAAATTGAAATTTCCAATACTTTGAGAATTGAGACTTGAGTTTGTATTGATAATTGATTCAGAATGACATAATGTTCAAAGAATCAAAACATAATAGTACATTCAAGTTCTCAACTTCTAGAGCATATCATCTAGATGATCGTCAAAATCATCTTCATGGATGCCACTTGTAGCTCCACTCCCACTAGCTCCACTTTCGAACACTTGTGAAGGGCTCCCTGGAAGTTCCTCATCAATGCCAAGAAGTGAAGCTTCAAAGTCTGTGTTTTCAGGTTGGAGGTCCCAAAGCTTGTTAGGACCACTAGTATACTCTTGCGTCTTGTGGGTTAAGAGGCGCAAGTTGGAATGAACGTATACTAGATCTTCAGCCTTCTTCGATGACAACATGCTGCGTTTGGCTGAGTGGATGAAGCCATAAGTACTCCAGTTGCGCTCTGCAGAAGAATTACTAGCCACTTGTCACAAAAAGCAAAGTATTAATATTATAAATATTAAATTATTAATTAAAAAAAGAATGATATCATTTTGAATTTTAATTCGTAATTGGTAATTAAAATAATAAAATATCAAATAACAAGTTACAAACTTTATACGGATACCTGTGAGAGCAATTTGATTGCAACTGGTCGTAAGAACTTGGCATCATGGCCATGACAAGTCCACCACGTGATTGGATCCGTGGTGGGTTTGCCACAAATAGCCTCTACCTCTCCCATGCTACCTTGTCCATTTACAAACATTGACATCTCCTGGCGGACTGCAAGTGATGTAGTTGGATCTGGAAACAACCTCCTGAATGCTGCCCTCGTCCCATTTGCAACCTCGTGGTCATCATATGGTCGTTGTCTACCAGCTCTCCCAACTATTTCACTACTGTAATATTTGGGATTTAAAGCATAAGCAAGGAGATGCAATGGGGTGGTCATTTTGTTCCACCTTTTCACAATCACATTTTTAACTTCATTATAAAAAATTTCCTCAGGATCCTGCTCTTTGGCCTGTATGATATCATGGATTTTTTCAAGCATGGAGTCAATGCCATCATATATATCTCCAATGCAAGCATTATCTTTGTCAACAAATCGTATCATACTCAAAATAGGCTCTGTGAAACTCAACAAATATTCAACTCTTCCCCACCAATGCTCATCAAGGATCCATGCTTTTATTTTTTGAGCTCTTTCTGTGTTTGCTTGCCTCCAGACGGTCCAAACATTATCAATCACCATTATGCCCAAAGCACGTCTCACCTTCACAAGTCGTCTCAAGACGAGTGTGTGAGAGGCAAACCTAGTCTCTGCAACCTATTAAAAAAGAATGGAAACAATTCAGTAACAACACAATTTGAAATTGATTTAAAAGTTTAAAATCAAATATTAAATTTAAAATGAATTGTTCATTTACCTTCAACAGCTCCAACTTTGAAAATCTTCTGAATATGGCTTGAGACATGTGATGGTTGGTGACAAACATCTGAATCTCGTTTGCCTCCGTGTATACTTGCTCAATCCATGCAATTTTTCCAATCTTTTGCATCATTAGATTCAGGGAGTGTATTGCACATGGTGTCCAAAATATGTGCTCATACCTACCCTCAACTATCAATCCCGCTGCCTTGCAATTTTTGGCGTTGTCCGTGATGACTTGGACAACCCTCTGCGGACCCACTGACTCAATAGCCTCAATAAGAATATTTGCAATGAATTGGGCATCTTTTACTTCCCCCTCACAATCAACAGCCTTCAGAAACATTGGCCCTTTAGGGCATACTGCAATAATGTTGATGAGAGGTCTATTTCTGGCATCTTTCCATCCATCTGATATAATAGAGACTCCTGAAGTAGTCCAAGAATCTCTAATTGGCTGTAGAGATGTCTGAATGTGTTGCACTTCTTTTGTCAAAAGAGAAGTGCGAACCTTATTATAGGTGGGGCTTGTATACCCCTGTGGTGCCTCATTAATGCCTTTCACCATCTGCTGCCAATAAGGTGATCTCAAGATATTGAATGGCAGTCCACATGCAAATATACACCGAGACACCAATTCATCTGCAATATCCCTCTTCTCGTTGTTAAATGCTTTTTCTAATGGGCCTTTTGTTCTCTTGTTTGATGGCCCTGAGGTATCTGCATCAAAAGGGTCATCAACTGGAATAGTTTCAGCACGAGCCTCAATGAAAGGATGAAATGATGGTGTTGATGTTGGTGGTTTTCCATGGACCTCTGCTGTAAAGAAACAGTTCTAGAGCGAGCTCTTGCTGCTTCAATGTTTGCATCCTCTTGCTCTTTTAGGTACATGGCTATGGTTTTCTTTTCCACCTTCTTACATGGTCTAATACCCGTCCCCAATACCCCAGTCAAATGAGCTCTCAAACGGGTATATGAGGATTTAAATGAGGCGGTACAATGGGGACACGTCCAAACACGGACACCACCACCGGCAACTAACTCTGTCACTTCCACATGTCTCCATAAAGGATAATTCGGATCCATTTTCACTGCAATACCACCCGAAACATTTTCCCCCTCTTGCCCCACTGAAGCTGAACTGGATGCCATGATTGTAGGAT
The DNA here is from genome assembly GCA_019776745.2 of Taxus chinensis. NCBI lineage: Eukaryota > Viridiplantae > Streptophyta > Pinopsida > Cupressales > Taxaceae > Taxus > Taxus chinensis. The sequence goes on along the minus strand of CM034146.1, from coordinate 267,774,307 downwards.
TAATTCAATAACCTACAATAAGAGATTTTTTAAAACATTGCTAAATAATAAATATTAAAATAATTTGTTGACCCATACACATCATTCTCTGATTCTGATCACCAAGTTCGCCACGAATGGTGCGAGGTGAGAGCATACACAGAGGGTAGACGTTTAAATTTTTAACAAATTCAATTTTAAACTTTAAAATTTCAAAAAAACGAACACAACTAACTAAAAATATTAAACAGTTAGTCCTACACGTCAATCTCTGATTCTGATCACCAAGTTCGCCATAAATGGTGCGAGGTGAGAGCATACACAGAGGGTAGACGTTTAATTAAATAAAACTTCACTATCAAACTTAAAATACGGAAAAATTAATAATATATTATATTTTAATAACTGTAAAATAAATAAATTATTAAATATTAAAAATAAATTTAGATCATGATCAATAATCATGAATGATGTGTTTGAAACACATCATTCATGATATTGATCATATTCATAAATCATATACAAAACAATGCTCAAAAAATTAAAAAAAAAAATGCCTGAATGCATGTAAAATACCTGGAAAAATCCTCCTTGATGTTTGTAAACTTGCTTCTCCTTCTCTCTTCCTCCTTCAAGTTCAATCACTCTCTCCTCCAAGCTCTTCTTCTCTCCTCCAAGCTCTTCCTTACTCCTTCAACCTCTCTTTCTCTCTCTCAAGCAAAATATCAAATATAATGAAATATTGAGTGTGAGAATAAAATAGAGGGGTTGGCTGTTTTTATAAGTGTTTGGGGGGGTCGGTTAGGGTTAGGGTAGATTTAGAAAGTGAAAAAATTAAAAAAAAATGCTTTTTTTATGAGTTTTTATGCAAATCGCGTAAAAAAACGCGTCAAAAAAACGCGGGTACGGCCGGAAACGTACCCGCAGGCGACAGGGTACGGCCCGGGTTACGGTTTACCCGGGCCGTACCCTATCGCCTGCGGGTATGTTTCCGGCCGTACCCGCAGCGTACCGCACTCCGTACCAGTACCTGGTACGTTTCCAGGCTGGTACGGAGTGCCCTAGGGCGTTTCCTGACAGTCTAGTTTGAACCAGGTGTTTGCCTTGGCACAAACAATGTGTCCCTCTTTCTCTTCATCTTTTTTCTTCTTCAATGGCCACTGCAAAGTGATAGGCTTCTCCCGACATCTTGACTTTGGGCAGCTTCAGTCTATACTAAATGAATGGTTGCAAGACACTGCGGTGTTTGAGGACTCTATGTTGTTTTTACTCGAAGGAGCCGAACCTCACATACATGTTGTGGAAGGCATCGGTGTAGGATTGGACAGATTGTTCATGTACTTTCTGGAGTTGTTTCCATTGTATATAACAATCATTAGACATCTTTAGGATAGTATTCATCTTGACAGGCTTCTAGGAACGTATCCTAGGCTTGATCAGATCTCTTTATTGTCAAGTTTCCTTCCCAAAGAGTTTGCGCTTGCCACCACTTCTTATAGGGTGAAATAAGTGCAATCTTGATCTTCTCTTCATCAGAAAAGTCATCCATAGAAAAGTAGGAATCTAATTGATCTAACCAACTACCTAATGTGTTTGCATCTGTCATTCCTCAAGACCCAAGCTTGTCTATAGTTACTTGGAGCCTAGGGGGACCCTACCACCAAAAGCTTTACTTGATGATGAGTTTGATGGAACTTCCTGTTTGAGGACTTCTACGAACTAGCTGAACAAAATTTCCATTGTTCCATGAATGCTTAGGTGATTTCATTCTTTATCATTGTGTATATCTCATCTTGCGTTGGTTTTGTCATTGGAACTTTGTTAAAGCTTTTGGAACCTAGGGGGACCCTACCACCAAAAGCTTTACTTAATGATGAGTTTGATGGAACTGCCGGTTTGAGGACTTCTACAAACCGGTTGAACGAAATTTCAATTGTTCCATGAATGCTTAGGTGATTTCATTCTTTATCATTGTGTATATCTCATCTTGTGTTGGTTTTGTCATTGGAACTTTGGTAAAGCTTTTGGAACCTAGGGGGACCCTACCACCAAAAACAAGATCTGATCTGAAAATACCTTCAAGCACACACACAACAAACTGAAAATAGCTGAGAATATCTTAGAATGATCAACCAATACAAAATCTGCAGTCTCCTAGGGCAGCGAACTGCCTATGAGATTCGAATCCACTTTTCACTATGTAAATCAATGTAGAATGCCACGAAATAATTTATCTTAGCCACGACAATATTTATGCATCACAAATACATCAATTATTGAAGAAATATCTGATAAACACAGCTGGAATTAAATATTTATGACAACAGTAGTTGAGCCCAAACCAAGGGCTAGAAAAAATAGCAAATCCTCACATAAATTCTCCAAAGTTCAGATTACGGCCTTATAAATTATGCCGAACAAGAATATCAAACCAAAATAGTGAAATCAGCCCTAGAACATATAAAACCCTCCACCCATGCAAGTCGCCTAGGGTAAGAAGGGGGAAAAACCAGCAATAAACCACTTTGAAGCACTTTGGAAACCCCTATATGGGATTCCCCTCAAGCTTGAGGAGTTTTCGTTCCTCAATCTTCCAACAATGGAGGTTTTCGTCCCCAAAGTTGAGCCACACTAAAGGTTTCGTCTTTAGTGGAGAGTAGGGCACACTGTGCACAAACCCAAGATATCAATCTTTAGAATAAACATGCATAACCTTTTCAAATGAACCTTCATGTCCTTATATATCCTCAAGTGGCGCCAACATCAAAATAGAAGCCCAATGCATAGGCCGACCTTCAAGTAATTCTATTTCTTCATTAACCTCTATGTAGGCTCTCCAATCAAGGCCGACCCATAAGGATTAGAAGTCTTTGAACCAAATAAGAGGCCTTCATGCCCAACTCGCCATTAAAAGTATTTAAAAATACTTTTACGCCATTACATCAAGTAGAATTCATCATCCATTGAGCCAATATTGACTCAAACAAAGACATAATGGGAACTAGAAGAAATATGAATGCAATTCTCATTATGTCCCATTTAGGGGACATTACAGTCCTCCCCACTCAAAATTGCTTGTCCTCAAGCAATTGCAAGTGCTCGGATCCCAAATAAATCTCAGCTTCTCCTTTGGCTTCCTGTTTGTACCTACACATGAAACAAACTCATTAAAGAAAACCAAGGGTTTCAACATCCTTGCTTCCTCATATCTCATGGACATGATGGCAAGTCTTCTTTCTTTCCTTTCAACAATTTTGCAAACTCCCCCCAAGGGATGAATTCTCATATTTTCCTTTAATGTTGTACCAAACACAGCTGTACCCATGCATTTCTCTTTTGGAAATCACGATGTTAGGGGCTGGAAACCTTATTACAGCTGATAGCAACATGAAGAAGGGGCTGGAAATGTTTATGACAGTCACATAGAAGCTTAGGACAACATGCTTGAATGCCCAAAATTCAGTATTCTTACTACTTCCATTCATACCAACAACTTCCAGCTGAGATACAATATCCAAAACTATTAGATAGCACACAAAATTTGTGAACTCAGCCTCTTCTCTTAGTGGAGTACTTACTTCAAGAGTATGCTTATCATTTTCCCCTTTTGATGCATCCTCAATTCCTTCTATGACTGATATATGTACAGCTGCAAATTCATCATAATTGCTTCCCTTTTTCCACATTTCTTCCGGTTCTTTCATGGATCCAAGGGTTAGCAATACATAGATCGAAAAATCAGAATTACAATTCTTACCTTGATGACCCAAACATAACAATTGCATGGCATAAAAATGATGCAAACAATCTCCTCTATGAAGACGATCATATTGCTTGTGTTCCCCATAAGGTTCATTTGATCTTTCCCTCATCCCGACACTCATAATGATAAAATTATCAGCAGTACTGATCTTGAAATCAGAAGTTTCTCCTTTTGCAATACTCACAAAAACACCCATATCCCATATGCGGAAACAAACTTGAAATTGAATCAAAGATGTGCTTCTCACCTCATCATTCCTTGGAGTATGAGATGCATGATAATATCCATACAACAGTGATATAGGAGCTGGAAATGATCCTATATTGATTGCCAACAATGCTATAAACTGAAAACCAACACTTCCCATGACTGAATCCACCTGTATGCTTACAAATGTGCCACTGTGCAAGCTGGAAGTGCATATGACAGCAGTGTTATGATCAAAATTAATGAAGCCATTATGTAAAAACATATCATCCTTGGCTTCTCCTTTACATACCCGAAAATAGTAGATCTTTGTGCAATGCAATTCCAACAAAACCATGCTATGTTGAATCCAAACATTATGATCAACAACAAGATGATTTTTACTATGCTTACCATCTTTCCATATCAAACACCTTGTTGCCCTTGCAATGATGAATGAGGTGAGAAGGGACCAATCCCTGATGGCTGAAAATGCTTTGGAAATTTGGAAACTATCTCCTCTCATGGCTGTCCTCTTATTGATGACAACAAACATATTGTAGGGAAAACTGAAATAGTTGATAATAGCAAGCTCAAAATCCCAAAAATCAATTTTTGCAACCTTCACAATCATACCTTCTTGGCTATGGGCAGCAAGATTGAACCCCATTGGTTCAAGTCTCAACATAGAGCACATAAATTCGACTTCTATCTTTGGAATATTTCCTCCAGGATCATGTGCAAGCCTTAAAATCTGAAGATACTCAAGAAGAGATGGCTGTCTAGAAATAGTGATTTGCTTACCATGAGTTGTCCCCTCATCTTCAAAATCACTTCTCATCATGTTGGCTATAGCAATGGGTGGAATTCCTTTTGTCATGCCAATATTTTCCTTATGTTCTTCAAGGACCAATTCTGAATTCTTTCCTTCCCATTGGTATGAGATGACGAAGGAACTAGCAAGAGTAGCTTCAATGTTAGAAACTCTATTCTTCAAAATATTACCAAGATCCCATACCCTTATGCACACACAAATCTGAATTTGCATCAAGAGGTCTACATGCCTTATGTTGCAAGTTACATCCATCATTCTAGCATGCTTTCCATAATGACCCCTATCTTGATATGACATAAATGGAAGCAACAAATCTGAAGTATACCCATACCTTGGACACAAATATGAAAATGCTCGAGTATGGAGAATGATCATCATACCTTTGGCTGCCATGAAAATCCAACTTATAGGCAATGCTTGGAAGATCCTCTTCCCATTTATTTTCCTTCATCTTCTCGCCATTGTTAGAATAGCCCTCATGATGACCAAAGCAATGTAGTAACCTAGTGTGATGCAATATACTCATGCTATGATCATAAAATAAATCAAGTGGCTTACCCTCAGCTGTTGTTTTGGAATTTACAGCAGGCTGAAAATCCACACAAGTGTCCGGTGAGGTCCCTTCCTCATAAACCTCCTGCAGATCTGATTTTTCCTCCTCAATTAGGGGCTGATCTGTTTTGTCTTCATGCTCCAAAATGACAATTGGATTACCTTCTTCCAATGCATCCTCTTTACCCTTATGCAAATCTGTTTTTTTTCAACATTTAGCCACACATACCCATTAGAAACCAATGAAACATCATTAAATATTAAGGAACTTTTACCTTGGGACTCATGCTCCATGATTTCCCTTTCCTTTGTAGGATCATGCTTCAAAATTTCATCAAACCCTGGTGTCTCTCACAGGTGTTGTTTGGAAAATCAGCCAAGAGCTCTACTTTGACAATGGTGATGGGGCTTTTAGGGCTTCAATGGGTTGTCACCATAAACCTCTCAATGGTTCTTCCTCCTTAATGGTGGATATCTTCCTCCTTCTTTGGCCTCGGAAGGGTTGCTACGAGGGAAGTTGTATCTTCAACTTGCACCATGACTTCCTCTTCATCAAGCTTCATAGCCTTTCTTGCTTTGCCAACAAGATGGGGCTCTTCTCCTCTAGGGTTTATCCTTCCCAAGACCCTTGTGACCTAGGCTTGGGGCTTGATCTTCCCTTGCTTACTCCTCCATCCTACAAACTCGGAAAATGGTAGGGCATCACGAATAACTTCTCAGAAGGGCCCTATATTCCTCATACCATGTAGCAATGTTGTCTACTTTGGATGGCTAAGTATTATTGACTTCCTTTGAAGAGTTCTTTCCACCATTTGGACCCTGAATGGTATGGATCAGCTGAGCCATTTTGGTGGTCAATCTTTCTTGCACTAGGGAAAGCCTTTCGAATCTACCATCACCAAAAATTCTATCTGCCATTTTATCTTCTTGCATGAAACCCTCAGGCTGGGAAGACCGAAGCTTTGATACCACTGTAATGTCCCTTTTTGGGCTGAAAATGGAGAAAAAGGGTTTACCGGCTATCACCACAAGATCTGATCTGAAAATACCTTCAAGCACACACACAACAAACTGAAAATAGCTGAGAATATCTTAGAATGATCAACCAATACAAAATCTGCAGTCTCCTAGGGCAGCGAACTGCCTATGAGATTCAAATCCACTTTTCACTATGTAAATCAATGTAGAATGCCACGAAATAATTTATCTTAGCCACAACAATATTTATGCATCACAAATACATCAATTATTGAAGAAATATCTGATAAACACAGCTGGAATTAAATATTTATGACAACAACAGTTGAGCCCAAACCAAGGGCTAGAAAAAATAGCAAATCCTCACATAAATTCTCCAAAGTTCAAATTATGGCCTTATAAATTATGCCGAACAAGAATATCAAACCAAAATAGTGAAATCAGCCCTAAAACATACCAAACCCTCCACCCATGCAAGTCGCCTAGGGTAAGAAGGGGGAAAAACCAACAATAAACCACTTTGAAGCACTTTGGAAACCCCCGTATGGGATTCCCCTCAAGCTTGAGGAGTTTTCGTTCCTCAATCTTCCAACAATGGAGGTTTTCGTCCCCAAAGTTGAGCCACACTAAAGGTTTCGTCTTTAGTGGAGAGTAGGGCACACTGTGCACAAACTCAAGATATCAATCTTTAGAATAAACATGCATAACCTTTTTAAATGAACCTTCATGTCTTTATATATCCTCAAGTGGCACCAACATCAAATTAGAAGCCCAATGCATAGGCCGACCTTCAAGTAATTCTATTTCTTCATTAACCTCTATGTAGGCTCTCCAATCAAGGCTAACCCATAAGGATTAGAAGTCCTTGAACCAAATAAGAGGCCTTCATGCCCAACTCGCCATTAAAAGTATTTAAAAATACTTTTACGCCATTACATCAAGTAGAATTCATCATCCATTGAGCCAATATTGACTCAAACAAAGACATAATGGGAACTAGAAGAAATATGAATGCAGAAATCAAAACGGCTGAGCTTCCATGTGTGATACTTCGTTTTCTAATCATTATAATGTTGGAATACTTTGTTATAACACACGTCTTGGAGGTGCCATTTGGCTTGTTGCAGCGTGGTGCAGAGTATCCACATGGGCAAGAGAGTGTTGGATGTCTTTTGTAGGTTTTGGGATGTGTCACACATCTGCAAGGTGTTGTGAAGTGCTGTGGGTGCTTCATCATGTTGCGATGGACTGGGAATGGTTGTGAGTGCTTTGCAGTGTTGCGAGTGCTGCGCAGTTCTGTGATATGCTACAAAGTGGTGTGACGTGCTTCATAGTGCTACAAGTCAGTGTTCTTGGCGCTGAATGACATGTTCCCTGACACTGCACAAAAAGTGCATGATGCAAGGGGCTGACACGTAGAGCTCGAAGCATGGATGAAGTCTTTTGAGTCGTGTGGCATGTTGCCAAGGGCTGCACAAAATGCACATGATGCAAGAGGCTGCTCGAAGCACAAACTTGTGGGGGGTTGCACATATTATGAAGGCACTCAAGGCGAGAGTGCGAGGTTGCACAGCTGCACATGGATCATTGCACTCCCCACTATGATCAACTGATATTCTTTTCCATATTTCAAGTATAGTTCATTGAGGTTCATGCCATATTCACCCAAGGCATTCAGCTATTGCGCCCCATCAATAGATTAGCCCTTTCCAATACTACAATATGAAGATAAAAACTAATATATATCTATCCAAATGCGAGTTCAATCTCCTACCTAACCATCCCTATATAGTCAGTTATAGTGCTCATGGCCGTTGCCATTCAGGAATTTATAGTGGTTCAACTTTTAGCACTACAGATGGTGCCTTGGGTTGTATGAAGTTATGAGTGTTTTCAAAATCAATAAGTACCACCATTGTTCTATAGCATAGGCCTCTAGCCCTCTTCTTCTTAGTTGTTGGATGTTAAAATATTTTTGGCCTTTTTTCTACACTGCAGTAATGTGAACAAAACAATATAAGCCTCATATGACCAGTTCAAGAAAGACACAACATATCTCCCGTGATAAGAGAATCATACATATCAGATCTTATGAGCACCAAAGGTAGTTTACAATCAATATGCCATCACTTTGAGTTATCAGAATCAAAATGGGACAAGCTCACAGTCAGCTATCATATTATGCAACAAATATCTAATAAAGAGGGGCCTTTTATCCATCTACATCATTAGAAAGTCAACTTCTTCACAAATGATGTGAATATCCTCCTCTTCAGGTCCCAAATGCAGCACTTGTCCTGCTTTATCAGGTCCCTCATCCATTACAGGTCCTCCTGTGGCAACAGATGCCGATGCCTCATTGGCACCAATCTAAATATCATCATTTTGAAACCTAGGAATACCACTGCTGCTTTTATTTCTTATTGTATTTTGGGTAAGCTCCTCATCATTTTCCACAAGTATCTGGATACTGTCTTTATTACATATTTGCTTCTGATTATCCATCCTTGCAGGGATATTCTCCAAGATTCTAGTAGTATTTCTCACATGTTTTTCAATCAGATCTTCTATCCAATTTGGCAGTGCACCGACATAGCCTTTAGGTGGAAGAGGAAGATTAGGTGCCATGGAGGATATAGAAGAGTGCAAGAGGAAGTTCTTATCCTCCTCCATGCCCGCCTGCAAACCATTTGAACCCTCCATAGTGCCCAGAACCTCAAGATCAATAGAAGCTTCATTTCCTTCAATTATGTCCAGTGTAGAGTACATTACACTAAGAATAGCTTCTCAATTACCACCATTGTTAATCTATATTGTATCTTGTTTCTGTGGCATCTCCAAGCCTTTCCCATATTCCATACCTCTATACCTTGGTTAAAAGTAGGCTTGTCTGATCGCATTCGATTCTTCCTCTGAGATGTCCATGTCTACGCTACCTTCCACAGGTATGTGCCACTCAGGGGCTGGATTTATTCTTGGAAAGTTTCCTGTGCCAACCAAATACTCAGGACAGATTTTGATATATCCTTGCTTGAAATTTTTCTTGAGTTCTTCTTGTGGGATCTTCAAATGAACTTGACCTTCTCATGTAAGATTCTCACCACAATTTCACAGTTGAAGCCAGTAAGAGATATAGCCTTGCCTTGAAAAATGTCATCATTTCTAGCTTTCCAAATAAACTAGAGAATCTCAGTAGAAAAAAGTAACCACAACTTTTGTAGAGAGGAATTTTCCTATCTAAACTAATAAATCAAAATATAATATCCAGCCAAGAGATAGATTTCTCAACACATTTAGACCAGGTGTAAAGAGAAACTTTCCAGACAGTTTTAGCAAAAGGGCATTCAAAAAGGAGTTGCACAATGGACTCTTCTTGACAAATACAAGACAGTAAATATTTCCCATACCAGTTTTAGACAAGACAGAACCAACATCGATCCTTTGATGCAAAATTAGCCATCTAAAACAAGCTTTCTTGGGTTCAATACAAGAGGACCATGACACAACAAACCTATCTTTCCTCCTAGTTGGGAATTTTGATGCCCTTTATGGCATGGCCTAGAGAAGAGTCCCTTAGAAGAAAGTGTAATGCCTCAGCAGAAATGACAAAGAGTTCTAGAACAAGAGGGCACCCTTTCCTAATAGATCTCTGTAGGGTAAAAGAGTCAGAGGGGTCACCATTGAACTCCACCTGTGCAAAAGCATCTCAGAAATGAGTGCTTACAATTCTGGAGAACTTATCTTGAAACCCAAAAGATCTTAACATGTTCTCAATGAATGGCCATTCAATTCTGTCATATGCTTTCTCAAAATCCAGCAGAGCCATACAAACTTTCTGGCCTGAACCAGCAGCCCAATGCATGCCTTCCCAATTGGAGATAATGTTTTCAAGGATATACCTTTCCTCCATAAATTCAGTTTGAGTGACAAAAACGATTTGCTGAAGAATTGGAGCCAGCCTCACAGACAATATATTTGCAAGAATTTTGTAAGAAACATTAAGAAGAGTAATGGGTTGCCAATTTTTGACTTGAGTTTTATCCCCATCTTTGGGGATCAACTTGATCACCCCTCTGTTTTTCCCCCTATCAATTGCTTCTTGGAACACATTCAATATATCCGGGCCCACCCAATGCTTTTAATTTTAAAAAACTCAGTAGGAAACCCATCATATCCAGGATATCTTTCATTCTTAAGGGAGTCAATGACATATGAGACCTCATCTAGGGAGATATCCGAATCCACACTACATGCTTTCTTCCGACTCTCTTAGGGATAATCCTTAAGCAAATATTTTTGTTGTTGTTGATGATCTCATCAACTCTGTTATAAGTGAAACAGTTTTGATAGAAGGAAAAAAGCTTTTTTAATAGTATCAACCTTCAAGATAGACTATTTCGGTATGGGTACGGTATACTAAAACGACAATTTTTTAAAAACTTCGGGTACAATACGCTGTGGTTATATATCATAGTTACCAGGTTCGGAAATCCGATTAAATTCGGAAGGGCAAAAAAATCCGAAAATTCGGAGTTCTCGAAAAAATTCGAAAAAATACGGAAAAATCCGGTTCGGAATATATATACTTATATTATTATAAATTTATATTAGTGTATACTTATATCATTATATATAGACAAATCATACAAAAAAACATCCATCTACCATAATCATCATCATCATAATGATTCTTTCAAAAGATTGCAAGAAGTTGCTTGGTCCAAAAAGGTACAAAAATGGATTTTATGAAAATAAGAAAAATATTGCCATCAATGCGTAGAGCTCGAGAAAATATACACTTTTAGAGAAGACGACACTTGAAACGGAGCCACAAAATGAAAGTTATGGCACATGCAAGTTTTTGCTGCTACATCTTCCTGGACCCTTTCCAAAAATGGCAAATTTTTTTCCGTACTTGCGATTTTTTCACCACAAAAGAAAAAGATGCCAAAAAAGGAAAAAAAAAAAATTGTGCAGAAAAAAGGCCGAACCGAACCGGATTTATTCGGTTGCTTCAAAAAATACGGTTCGAATCGGATTTCATACAAATCCGGCCGAACCTGGTAACTATGGTATATATATAAGCAACCGAAAAAATCCGGTTCGGTTCGGCCTTTTTTGTGCACAATTTTTTTTTTTTTCCTTTTTTGGCATCTTTTTCTTTTGTGGTGAAAAGTATGTATGTATGTATATATAAATTTATATAAATATGTATACAAATTTAAAGAAGCATTTGCATACTTATTGAAATTTAATACTCATACAATCATTCATGGAACTTATTGAAATTTATTATTTCTCTATCACAGTTGAGAATTGATACTTGAGTGACTGTGATAAGATTCATAGGAGTTTTGATTGTTCATGGTGACCTTCCTTGGTCCACTCAAGCACGATCAGTACTTGCTCTGACTATCAGTTTCCTGAAACTGATCATAACTTGTTGTTTGTTGAAAAATAGTGGATCCAAGCTGACAGGTGGGACGATCTAGTTCGAGCACAGGAGAATACTCGCCGAGTTTTGCCAAAGCTATCCAGTATTTTTAATTAACTAATCTGGGCTTCGAGGCGTATCAATAGCTCATTGGGGGTGTCTTTTAGGGTGAAGATTAGCATTAGGCTAAGTTGCTTGGTCCAAGTTAAGGTGCAAAAATGGATTTTATCTTGAAAATTCTTGAAAAATATTGCTTCATCAATGCGTAGAGCTTTGGATTTACCAAAGGTTATCATAAATTTTTGAGAAAACGTTCACCTGAAATGGAGTCCGATTCAGAATGAAAGATTCATGGCACATTAGGAAGTTTTTGCTGCTACATCTTCTACGAAGACCCTTTGCCAAAAATGGTAATTTTTTTCTTTCCTTGTGTTTTTTCCCCCAAAGACATCCATCTTGTGGAAAGAAACACTGTCTTCCTGGCAAGTTCTTGGTTTGTCAAAGGGTACGGCTGGAAAAGTGACCCACAGGTGACAGGGTCAACAAGATCCGATGGTACGGCATAAACTGTACCCTGCCGTACCCGGACCATCACCCTAATTCCCATGTGGGTACATTTCCAGCCGATACCCACAGCGTACCATACCCCCTACCAGTACCTGACATGTTTCCATCGAGCTGAAGTCTCGGGGACCCCCTTTTTGCGTTATCCGTGACCAAGTAAACTAGATTCCCTAGAGTGTGGATTGTTCTTCCAACAATTTTCTTTAACTATTCTCCTATTGTTCCAATCTTGAAAAAGATACACGTTAAATAAAGCATCCAAATTTTAGGGCACCTAGTGACGTCTTGTTGTATGCCCTTCATTCTCATTTGAAATATCCTTCAAGCAGCAAGGGGATGTTTAAACTCACGGGCTGGAAGAGATCGAAGATACAAAGTGAAAATGTTTTCTAATAGCATTTAGCCTGTTCATGGATGGAGTTCAAACTTACCAAGCTGCCTTGATTGCTAGGTGTTTGAGGAGAGACCCAGGAACTTCTTCCTAAGATTGTAAATTCAACAATGGTAAGCTCTGAGACAATAGGCATTGGCCCATTTACATAATGCTCCAGAACAACATGCATGTTTTACCTAACTCCACGGGAGTTGGTGCAAGAACAAGCAAGATCATTTGGTTATTTGTCATTGTAAGATTTGCCAATTTCCATTTTAGCCCCAACATCTTATATAGTTCCTGCAAAAGACATTGAAGTGTTGAACTTGATCCCTGAATAGTTGTTAAAGGCTATGACAATTGGTATAATGCACTATCATGGGTCTCATGAACTCTGATCAGGGTAACCAATCATAGTTTTTATTTTTCAAGACCCGTTATGTCCATATGGAAACTAAGTGCATGCCTTGCATTGTAAGCCATATTAGTTTGAGTAAAACACTTATCACAACTAGAAAGCATCTTGCAACACCTCTTTCCTAGCAGTTTCACCGGGGTAGGCATCATTTATCCTTTACCATTCAGGACTCACCTCTGCAACATGGTCTCCATCGCAATGAGGAAGTGTTGGCCACACTGTAAAGCCTCTCATGTTGCTTAGTTTAAATCTTAACACCAATTCTAGGCAGATCCTGTTAGCAGTAGCGGGATTCCTTTGGGCTATTATGACCTTGCAGTTGCTTGTGCATAACTAATACTGGAATATCCTTGGCAGTATGTTAAGATTATTTAAGGGGATGCTTAGCAGAACTTTCTGTTCGTGCAAGAGGACTCCCGCATGTCGATTCTTCAATTAACTTTTTTGACCATGTCAAGTTGCAAGACCTGAGACAATTCCATAGCTTTGGGTCAGTGGGAGCATCTGTTTCCTACTCCTTAAGTCTACATATGACCTTTCACATGCTGATTATGTTCTGTGGCATATACAACTTCATACCCTGCAGATGGTCTACCTCTAGAGGATAAGAGAATGGCATTTGGCATCCTGAGAGTTGATGCTCCGTGTCTTTGATAATATGCTTAAGTGCTCTTCATCACTTACAAATTCATTTCCCTGTTTTGTTCCTTCAGATGATCTACTCTCCACTAGCCTTGCTTGGCTAATGGTGGGACAATAGGCAGGAGCACTGTATCACTCAATGGGTCTCCTCATCAAGTTTCTACACAGAAGCAGACTTCTCTTAGCTTCAGGGAGCATAGTGTAGTTCTGCAGTTTTCAATGTCAACCTTCTTTGTCAAGACTTTGTTTAACCAATTTGAAGTTGGATTTTACTAAGTTCTTAAATTTTGATAGCAGAGCTTTGGGTTGTTCCTTACCTAGGGCCAATGTATAATGTTTCTTAATCATTGTAAAACAAAGAGCAGAAGTTCCTTATTTTCTGGTATTCGCTGCTGCATAGCTCTATCTTATCAGAGAAGAGCATTCTTAGACTTAGCTGTTTGAGATCCATCCTATGGCTTCTTGAGCTTCAGAGCGTACGTACTTTTCTTTAATCTTCTTCTAGTGTTCATCAATTCTAGACTTACATGAGCTGGCATACTTCTGAAGAGTATGTCACAACTTATCTTTTGAAGAAGTAGCTGAAAACAAGCATTTGAGGGACTCTGTTTCCCTCCATTGCTACCCATTGAGAAAACATGTTGCTTGACTTTTCATGACATCTCCAATGTTGAGTGGAGCTTATACTGTGCATCTGCAGGTTATTATGCCCTGAATTCATATTCCTCTACCCTTTGAGATTAGAGGAGCCCTGGTCTCTTTAACTCGCATACCTTCCCCTAGGGATTTCAGTGCCCGTGGAATAAAATTCCAAAACTTAAGTGGAACATTCTTAATCTCAATCCACCTAGGTGTTGAGTTTTTATGGGACCAGGTGGGCAAATCTAAAATCCATTCATTTCAGTTCAAATTGTGGAGAAAAGGATATGTATGAATGGACAGATTAACACCAATTTCCATACAACTCTAGCTAGGCCAACTCGATATGATCTTGGGTTCTTGCAAGATGACTTAAAGGTCCCTGTATAGGTTTATTGTGCAAGTTGAAACATTATTACCTGCCATTTAGGCTTAAAACGATGCTCAGGACCATGGTTATGCATGAAAAAATGTCTTTTTGGACAAGTCTTTTTCAGTCATGCAAGGAAGAGTGAGTCCCAACATTCTTAAGCCGACCATTTTTTAGATCATTAGCTTGTGTCATTAGGGCACATAGTATAGGACAGGGCAGAGCCCTTGCCATTCACTTCTCATTCAGTAATTCCTTGGATGCATTTTCTGACAGCCTCCATGTGGATCAGTTTTCAAGGAACTCCGCTTTATGTAGAGTACAATGCATAGTGGAATTGACATCCAGTGCATAGGTACATTTCCTTGAAGGTTTGTTTCTGAAATGACAGTATTTGACTAGGAGCTTTTGAACATAGTAATACTTAGAACATTCAATGCTATTTGGAAAATCTTGAGAAAATATCTAAGGGTAGGGAATTCCAATTGTGAGCTCTGATGGTGAATGGCAACTGTTCTTCTTACTTCTTATCTGCTATTACCCCCTCTGATTGTTAAAAGTGGGGCAAATTTTTGGGGAAGTGACTCCAAACAAAAATAAGTTATAGCTATTAGAGCTCTAGCATATGGTAAGGCATTGAAAACTAAAATGCTACTCACTCACATTGGTATTGTCAGCTTTATGCATCTAGGGGACATATGACCATTGCACTAATGACAGTCCATCTTGCTATAAACATAATCCATAGACACGCCATAAATCAGAAAAAGAAAAAACTGAGACCATACTTTCACATCCAATGTCTCTCAGCAAAGATACAAAACTGGTGTGTTAGGGGTCACATCACCGAGGGCCATTTACAAATAACTCTAATCAACCATCCAGAGGAATTAAGGAAGCTTGAAGGTGCTCTATCCATCGGCCATTTAAAGTTCATGCTTAGAATCTCGAGTGTGCCGTTGGGAATTTAAGGCAGCTCTTCTAGTGAATCATGAGTGCATGCTGTGCCACAGTTGCAACAGCTCTACTCCTTGCCGCAAGTTTCTTGATCACTTGCACAACTCCGTGTTTTGAGTCAACGCTCCAGAGTCACATGTGAGAAGCCCCTTGCATCATGTGCTCTTTGCATAGATGCCGTGATAACATGCCACACAATTCACAAGTCAACATTTCTCCCTTCATCAGAAATGAGGTGAGGTTTTGACAGCTCTTTACCCTTGATGTTGTTTGGTAGCAACTTAGAGTTTCGTGCAATGACCACATCCACAGACTCTGCTACAACCCTATCCCTTCTTGTCGCCAGTGCTGTGCCACCTCTACACAACATTGGCAACTTGTGCAACACCTGTAGAACATGTAGCGTAGACCTCATCCATCTGTGTAGTAAATTCCAGCAAGTTACAGTGGCCGTGTGGACACTCTATGAAACATGTTGCCCCAGGACAGGTGGCACTTCTAGGGCTTGCGTTATGCCAGAGCATCTACCATACGTATCTTGTGCACATGGTACAGTTAAGCCACGTAACAGTTGGAAGGTGAAGAGTCACACATGGAATCCTGAGTGGTTTCAACTTCCATAATAGTTCTTGTGCCTGTATGGCTTTGTAGTATATATGTACATGTCTATAGCATTAGATAGGAGTCAGATAGGTAGAAGATAAGCATCGATACATCCCCCTTGGGTATGCCATGTGCAAACCACATAGATAAATAAATGCATTCACTGTTCAAGTTCTATATCTATCTCTTTTGTTTTTCTCAACACTAACAACGCATCTAAGTCCTCATCGAAAGCGTTGTGACCCAAACACACTAGGATCGGGATTAAATTACCTACAACTCAATGCTGATCCTGATGCAAAGCTCATTCACATTTCACCAAACAACAATGCAAGGACAAACAAAAGATGAAAAACTGTCCTTCACTTGGAAAATTAGCTCACTTTTCTCGAGTTTATCTAGTCCAAAAGCAAGCAATTTTCAGGTTGGAGGCTTCAATGGACTTGTCTAATCTCTGTACCCTGTTACTAGACCTTATTCAATGCTTAATCAACCATCAATATGAAACAAAACTAACACTAGCTTCAACTCTCTTACCTTTTCTCCAAACTGCCTTCTCAATGCTTCTTAAGAATTTGCCAATGCTAGGTTCATGTTGGGAAACATCTACAGACACCCAAAACAAGGTGAAGTCATTTTTAGACACCCCTTTCGCCTCCTATGGTGTGTGGTAAATATCTTGATCCAACTCCAAAAGCAACACCTATCAATCTATCTCTTTTGAACTAAGACTAGTCTCCTAGTAGCCCTGTTGCAAGGGAAAATGAAGCATAAATTTTGAATGAGTGACTCAAAAAACAAACTGATTACCTTTCTGAGTACCCATTTGGGGTTTTAGTCATTGTGCAAAATTTCAAAGTACCTTTCTGAATGAAAAAATTACACTTCCTCAGTTTCCAATTAGGTCTCCTATGGCAATCTACAGTTTTCCTATAAGACTGTCATCATTTCCCAGCATTTGTGATTTTCCCTTGGCTTGATTCCACTTAATTCTTGTTGTGGACTCAGTTTAGAAGATTACTTCAAGTTTTCAAGCTCTGAGAGTAAGTAAAAGGTCTTCAAATGTCTTTGACTCTACAAACCCTAGGAGGGTTTCTTGATGAACCTGGGTAAGGATATTTTGCTATAAAATGCTTAAAACTCAATTCCAAGACCTGTGACTTCTCCCTGAGGTCTGTTATCATTTGATTGTCCTGCTTAGATCAACAGTTTTCCCTAAATACTTCAACAAACCCCTGATTAATCAGCGACTCACTTTCTTGACTTAGAAAACAAAGTTCAGGGTACTCTGCCCAGACTGAGGAAGAAGTGTAACTATCTTAATTATTCTTCACAATGTCAATCACTTTACCTCCAAAAATGATCCATGCCATCACTAGGCTATTCACCATTCATCACCTTCAATTCGTTGCTCAGATTTTCTGCCAAATTGCCTTCATTAACTCTGGCTGTGCTAAGAAGCACTCAGCTACAAGGTATTGGATTGGTTCAAAACAAATAAACTTTAACAATGGAAGAAATATACCTCCAAGACAACAAAGAGAGATTATAAACTCTTACGCTTACCAATTCATGAATGTACATTCCCAAGTAAATGCATTACATCAAAGGATCATCAAATCCTCATGCACAGATTTGAAGACTGTCAACCAGTTGTTTGCAAACAAGAATTCCCACAAAACTTCTTGGAGCTCCTTTCTTTCCTCTGACATTCGAATGCATTCATCATAATAATGTGAAGTAGTTACAAAATGACCATTTACACCTCCTTAGGTTAGTTCTTAACCGAATGGAAGCCCTTAAGACCTCTTAAAATCATGGTTTAAACTTAATCACAACATTAAGAAGTCATATGAAAGCATTGACTCTTAATACTTGTATCTTTAATCTTATATCATGACTCCTAAGTCTTTTGATGACATATTTCAACCTTGACAAGGCTTATTTGCCCCAACAACTCACTAAGACACCTAAACCAAGCCAAAATGGCTTCACAAATTCAAATTTTCATTTTGGCGGGAAAGGTCAAAATTCAAATTTTGAAAGTGCTAGGCCCACACTAACAACACCAAATGTAAGCTATAAAATTGCTAAGGACTCCTAGACTCTTTCTCAATCCAAATTTGATAACTTAAGACAAAGTGCATGTTGAGGAGAGATGCTCCTGCATTAGATCCTTTCAAAGCCATTTTATTTGATTTTATGCTATCAAATTAATTCCATTGTTGAAATATACTGTGCTTAATTTACACCTCAACCCCTTTGTAAGTTTTGAGAGAACTTCAAACAATATCATTATCATGTCTATAAAAGTTGTAATGTCTTTTAAATGGCTCAAATATCCCCTGTTTTCTAAGGTTAAAAAAAGTGTATTATGGCACATACTGTATTTTCAGTTGTATTGCAATTTTTTAATCACGAGATCACTTATTTGGATCAGAATCATGTGACTTCTAGGAAACCTTGGAAAATATATTCATGTTTTCTTTTGAACAAAGTCTAGGATGGAGACATTTCTTTCATACTCGAAAAATTAAAACAAACAGTTGAAAGGTCTAAAATAAATGACTCTCCCATTTACCATTCTACTTATTTCAATATTTTTTCTCTCTTCTAATTTGTACAAGGTTCAAAAGTGGTATGCATATCAAGTCAATTAAGGAATATCTGATGGACTTTATGGATACATATCAAAAGCCTATCACACGAACATACATACACATAAAAATAGATGTACAGTTACAAAATTTTATGTTAACTGAAGGTCCAGATAAGACTAACACTACGAGAATTAGTCTTTCCCTATTTATATATATATATAGACACACACACACACACACACACACACATATGTATGTACAAACTAAAATAATTTCATTCCTTGAAGGCATATACAAATTCAAAGGACGGTGCAAAACTGCTCATTTCGCATCAACTAGACAATGTAAGAATGTCAAAAGCCTTCTTTATTGAATATTCTAACTTCGCCTCAAGATGCAAATACCATTAACATATACATGTATTATCGTGGTATTGTCTTTTGATGTTTGGACTAATTGAGAAGAATGCTGGTGCAGATTCTTGTTTCCATGGTGCATTCTGAGACAGACCATGACATCAAAGAAATCATTGTTGACATTCTATGCAGCCTTGTTAGTTTTTTAAATTTTTGGGTTTTCTTGCTTTGAAGATTGGAACTTTCTATGGGAATTTTGACATTGTGGACTAAAATGGAAACTTTTGTGTGGCAGGTTAGTCTGAATGATGTCCAATGCTTGAGAATTTTCCGAAGCTCCCCTGAGGTAGAGTAAATTTTAAAACTTTTGCTTTGATAATTTCCTTGATTTCCAAAATTTATTATGATATATTAGTATGATACAGAGTTTACAATGTTAAACTCCCAAACACATTATATTTCTTCTATTGTCAAAGATTGATAAATTTGAACTGCGTTATCCATAGGCTGCTGCAGAATTTATCAGAACGCTGAAAAGAGAAAGTTCTGTGAAGGTAAAGCGTATGGCAGACTATCTTGCAGGGAAGGTAATTGTGGTTTAATTCTGCATGCTCTTAACATTGATAGAATTAGAAAAAATTGTGATCATAATAATGATTACATTTCTTCTTTCTAAATGAAGCATTTCACAGGGCTAGACATCAATGATAATCAATCTGGTCCTTCTAGTTGCACCACTGGAAAAGAGTTGACTTTTGTTGAATTGTCCAATGTTTTGCCCCATTTATCCATTGCTTCTTTAAGCTTATCAATAAAATTATACAAAATTTCAGTATAAACCTTGACTAGTGTATTCAGATATTACATAAAATACTGATAAACAATGGCCCGAAATGTGATTGGTCACTAGATTTCTAAGTTCTTGAACAATGCCCAAAAATATGTTGGTGCAGTCGTGGATAGGGGTCCAAACGAACAACTACTTTCTCTGTGCAGATATGGATCCTAACTCTCTACTATGCAGACACACACACATGTGCATTCAAGACTTGAAGCCAATGGACAACACATTCGATTTTTGTTAACAAAAATGCAGACTTGCACCCCACAACACACTTAACTCTATTCATCATTGGTATTACAAACATGAAGAAGAATCACACAAGGGTAGCCCCTCAATGGACTTCTCTTTGAACTCTGAACAAGCACATCTTCCATAGCATGAATCCACTGATGTCAATCTTTTCCTTCTTTTCTCTTACCTATGAAGTGCCCCTTCGAATCCTACATGTTCTTGAAAAATGGCTGAAATCTTAAGAACCAAGCATTTTGGTTCGTTATTGTCTTTTAGCATTTGTCGTGGGAAAAACCATAGCTTAATGTAGACCAGCGGTTGAGAAACCAATGGGGGGTTATGCAACCACCGCTTAAGGTAGACCGGCAGTTTTGTAACCATTGATGGTTAATACAGACCAGTGGTTTCATAAGGACCAGTGGTTAATACAGATTGATGGTTTTGTAACAACCCCTTGCATTAACTGGCAGTTTTGTCATATGTTAGGGAATACTCAGTTTGATCTATGTTTGATGATTGAAACCAACTCCTTGCTCCATTATGTTTGTTGAAGTTTGTACACTCATCTTGGACATCTTCTGATCAAATTCACATTGAAACTTAGGTTAACATTGATTAGTTGACAAAGGAACAATATAATATCTTTTTGGTTGATGCAAGGTTGATGACAACCCTGGATGCTATTGCCTCAAAGACCCTGGATAGATGAAAATTTCACAAGCTCTAGCAGATGAATCTAGAGTGGGCTCTTTCAGTGGTTTGCGGTACTTGTCCATCTTTTATGCCTTCACCCAAGTTGAGTCTTTTTCTGCTCTATCTTTCTGCTTGACCAAATACTCCACGTGCCCTTTACCTTTGGTCTTCCTAACAACTGTAGAGGACAGAATGGCCTCTATTTCCTCACTCTTTTTCTTAGGTGACATTTGTCTTCAATCTCCAACATCATTGTCAAGTGATTGTACCTCATGAAAAGGATATACATACTTTATATTGAAAATGGGTGAGATACAATTCCATTGAGTAGCTCTATTTCATTGGCATTCACAGAAAATATTCTCAAAATTTTGCATGGTATGATATTCTTCATCTTCAATTTATTGTATGTTCCCCTTGGGAACCTTTCCTTTCTCCCCTTCGGAACATTTCCTTTCTCAAATGTGCCAAAACCAAATCCCCAATCTGAAACTCCTTTTCCCTTTGCCCTAGATCATCTTATTTGTACCCCATGGTGCTATGCTCCAAATTCACTTTCACCTGTTGATTTATCTCCTGCATATTCTTTGCATAGTCCTCTGCTTCAGCAATTTTCCCACTCAGATCCTCGATTTTTCACAGCTTGGTGACACCTTTTGGGCTACAACCAAACACTATTTGGAATAGTGTCTGTTGTACTTCTGTTAACGGAATTGTTATAGGCAAACTCAACTCGTGCCAAGATGAAATTGCACTGTTTGGGCTTGTCTCCTACCAAACATATTAACAAACTACTGAGACTCCTATTCATCACCTATGTTTGCCTGTCCATTTGTGGATGCTATGTTCAACTAAAACTCAGCTGGTACCCAGTTGATTCCACAAACTTCTCCAAAAATGACTCACAAATTTGGTATCTCTTTCGAAACTATATGGGGAGGTAATCCATGTAGTCTAACTACCTCATTGAAAACCAGATCCATGATATTCATGGCATTACTAGTCTTCTTACATGTACCATTTTTGAAAATCTATTAAAATAAACAAAGACTAAGTAATTACCCATTTGTTTCCTTGGCAATCCAAGCACAATGTCCATGCTAATGTCATCCCATGACGTGTCTGATATTGGAAGTGGCTGAAACAATCCCACATTCTGACTTTTGCCCTTGGCATGCTGGAAAACTCTACAACTTTTCACAAATTTATGTACATCTGCACTCATTTTGGGCCAATAATACCTGTCATTCAGCTGTTCTGATGTCTTATCCATGTCAAAATGTCCAGCCATCCCACCACTATGTTTCTCCTTTATCAAGTTCTTCCACATTGATCTTTGCGGTATGAACAACTGATGTCCTCAGAACAATAATCCGTCTTGCAAAAGAAACCCAGCCATGGTGTTCTATCCATGTCGGTTGGGTTCTTGCATAATGACTATGTATTTCAGATATCCACATCCTATTGGTATAATTTCTTCATGGAATCAAACCCAATCACCCCTACTATCATCTCATTCAATGAAAAATGCCACCTACTCAATGCATCTGCAACCCTATTCGATTCCCACTTCTATGGTTCAACACAAAAGAATAACTTTGAAAAAATTCAACCAATATGAGATGCTTTTGATTCAACTTGCATTGGTTGTTTATAAACTGCAGTGCTTGATGATCCATGTTCTTTGGTAGTAAGTAATGTTTTCATTTCTTCAGAGCTTGCACAATTGAATAGAACTCACGGTCAACTAAATATTTCCTCTTGGCATCATTCAACTTCTCGCTGAAATTCATAATAGATCTGCCTTTTTGACTCAAACAACACCTATTAATATACCACTAGCGTCACTATGAACTTGGAACACTTTTTTGAACTCCGGCAATGGTAACATGGGCTGTTCGGTGACCTCCTTCGACAAATCAAAACTTTTCTCGGTTGCAACTGTCCACTTGAACTCCCTTTTATCACCTTTTTGGTGATGGGTGTACAAATCCCACTAAAATTTCTAACAGGCTCCTCACAAAAACTAGCTAATCCATTAAAAGCCATAGCTATTTTACAATTCCAAAGAGCCCTTACTTTTTTTGGATACATATTTAGTCTGCCCTTTGAGGCCACAAAACCCGAGTAAACCAACTTGGTCTTCATGAAAACTGTTTCAAGTAGTCCAACTTCTTCTCTCACTCTTTGGAATACTAGCCTCAAATGCATTAAATGATCTTATTTTTTTTTTTACTAAAAAATAGAAGATCATCCAAATAAACAATGACAACGATACCAAGATATGATTTCATCACTTAATTCTGGAGTCTCTGTACTCAGTGCATCTATCAAACCAAATGGCATAACCATCTACTCATACAAACCTTTTTTGTCTTGAATGTGGTCTTTCATTTATCACCCTCCCTAGTTCTGATTCCTTGATATCCATTCTTCAAATAAATCTTTATGAAGCATTTTACTCCACTCAGTGTATAAGTCATCCGTTCAAGGAAATAAATTTTTGGACTTGATTTTATCTTTTTATGGCTCTAGAATCCATGTACAGATGCTAATCTCCACCTTCTTGGGTGCTAACACTGCTGGAACTACACAGGGTACAAACTTTCCCTTATCAATCGTCTTTCCAACAGCTCGTGCACTTTCTGATTCACCTATCCATGCTGTGTGGGTGTTAATGTATGGGCTGCCTTGTTTGGCAAGCTGGATCTAGGAATCAAATCCATGTGATGCTGATGCTCCTCATGGGTGGCAAACCATCCGGCAATTCATTAGAAACAATCTCAGCATATTCATCCAACAGATCCTTCACTTCATTTGTCTTACCTGCTGTCCCAACATGGGTTTTGGAATGAAAGCAAAGCATGCTTTCTCCTTCTTTGCCTCTTTCAAAATTTGTTTTCCAAAAAATCCAGAACTCTAGAACTGCTGTTCACTTCTTCCTCTTTGCTTATACGTCTTTCAATTCTTCTCAAGAGTATGCGTGTTTGACTTTGCTCAACCATCATGAACAGCCTTCATATCAAATTGCCTCGGTCTACCCAAAAACACATGACATACATCCATGGGTATGCTATCACACAAAACTTCTCTTTTATAATATTCAATCTGAAAAAATTGACCAAACATTGTTCATTTACCAAATTTGATGCCTTTTTTGACACCAGGACAGCTTGTATGAGTTTGGGTGTTTTACTTTTTTCAACACAAACTTTTGACACCAAATTATCCATCATACCAGTATCAACAATGACCTTGCAGCACTTACCTCCCGATTTGCAAACGGCTCAGAAAAGATTCTTACTTTGCACCAGTTCATTCTCCTTCTTAGTGGGCTTTAGCGAGACTCTTGATCATGAGAGTTTTGCTAGGTTTTGGTTCTTGTGTAATCCTACATCTTGTCAATCATATATTTGAACATACTAGCCAATTGCACTATCTTGGCTTCCGGCTTCTTCAACAATCCATATTCAGTGGTATTTCCTTCATGAACATGAACATCAATCTTCATATATTTGTCATCCCCTAGATCCATACCAATGTTTTAAAAATCGGAACCGGACTTGGAACCGGCCGAGGTTTGGACCGGAACCAAACTGGAACCAGACCGGTTCAAACTTAATGAACCGGTTTACAAAAAATAACATAAAATTTTATATTTTTAATGAAAATAATATATTTGAAAGGTTAAAAACCATGATTCCAACAATTACAGACAAAATATGCAAAGTTTGCTCTTATATATATGTAAGAAAGGTGTTTATAGCAAAATGGCATGAACTCCAAGTCTAAAACACAATACATATATCATATATGAGATTCCAAAACAAAATACATAAACAATGAGGCTCTAAATGGCCTCCATAGTCTAAGACTCCAAAAAAATAACATGCTTTGAGTATGATCATTGATACATTACAAATACTACAAGTTACAAAACTCTAGAATAAACTAGATGACATCAATGATCAATCATCAAACTCTGCACCGCTACTGGAAATGGGATCCTCAAGATCATCCTCATCAATATCATCACCGGCCTCTGGCTTTGACTCGGACTCATCCAAATCCTCTGGTACATCTGCAACAACTGTATTGGCATGGGGTCGGGGAGTAGCACGAGTGCGACTAGTGCCTACTGTGTCTCGTGATGGTGGCAGCGGTGCTGCTAATGGCTCATCAGATTCCTGATCCAAACCCATCCACCCCAAGTCATCGGGATCAAACTCTGCTGGCTGACTCTCCTCTACCCATTCTGAGGTTGGATCTATATCATCCAAGACAATGGGATCAATATCAGGTCTTCAGTTCAACAACTGGTTGCGCCTTAACTGAAGGTTGTACTGCACAAAGACAAGATCATTCAACCGTTGTTTCAAATGGTTTTGCTTCTTCGTGTGAATCCACTCAAAGACGGACTAGTTGCGCTCGCACCCAGAAGCACTGCAAGTTTGGCGCAGGATCCTAATTGCAAACTTTTGCAATTGAGGACATTGACTACCAAACAAATCCCACCAACGTGCTGCGATAAAAAGTATAAATGTTTAATTAGTAAACAATGACAATAAAAAGTTAAAAACACAAAGTTAAAAATTAAAAGTAAAACAAAAACTTATAACTTAAAGGCTAAAGCGTAATTTAATAAATTAGATAAAGATTGTCTTATGCTAAAAATTCATGATTATTCATTAAAAATTTTAATCAAATGAACTTCAAAAAACTTAAAATTTCTTACCTGGTTGGTCCACATCCCTTGCAATCTTTGCAAGGTTTTTCCCAAAGGTACTTGTGGGTCTGCTGACGAAGTTGGTCTATCGGTGAACCTCAAGTTGTTGCATCTCATCAGGGACCATGCACTCTAGGCACTCGTACAAACCACCTTTTACTTCTCCTGTTTAATCTTCTCCAAGCTGAACTATGTAATGATATTCCGGGTTCAAGAAATACCCAGCTGCATGTATAGGCCGATGGAGTTGATTGTTCCATCTATTATCTATGATCTCCCATATAGGCCCATACTTAGTTACCCTGTCTTTGTATGCTACCCTTATCTGCTCCTTTGCTTGATCCATAGCCTCATAAATATAGCCCATGGCTAATTTTTCCCCATCCACCAACCGCAACACCTTAACAAGAGGCTCAACAACTTTCACAATCTCTGCTGTTTTTTCCCAAAATAAATTATCAAAAAGTTTCTTTTTTGTGTCTTTCCCATCCTGTTTCTGGCTCCACTTTGATGCATTCCATTCATCACTTGAAAACATCTTTTTCAAGTTCTGTTGTTGGGAATGAAGAGATTGCAACATGAGGAAGTTTGTTGCAAATCTTGTGATGGCTGGCTTAACAAGTTCTTTTCCCTCAGTGTTTTTCCTCATTAGGTTCAATACCCATGAGTGATTGTAGATGTATTTGGTGATGCTTTTGCCATACTCTACAATGTTCTTGATCCAATCTTTTTTCCCTATATCCTTTGTTATCCTGTAAAATTGACAAGGGCAATTTTGCAGGTAACCTTACCAAACTTTTGTTCTGTTTCCTCGTAGAGGTCCCTCAGCGTTCGGAATGGTGTAAAATCCCTTTCCGGAAAATCTGGTTTCTCGAACTTAGTCATTTTGGTCCTTTTGGCTGGGCGCATCTTTTGTCTATGCAACACAGGATAAATTTGCGCCCCCTTATTCCTTTGGCGCACCCTTTGGAGTGTTGACACAACAATTGTTGTGCCTCCCCGTGATGCGCCTTTCTTGCCTACGCCAAGGCGCATGCGCCTTCCTGTCAACAACAAAAATGTTGCGCCATATTTTGGTGCGCCAAGGCGCTCAAAATCCAGTGTCGACAGTCCTAAATTTGCGCTTAAGGCGCAGATAATTTCATGTTGACAAAAACATATCCGCGCCAATGGGCGCAAAGTTTTCCATGTCGACACGTGTTTTGGTGCGCCCCTTTAAAAAGTGGTTGGCACATTTATTACACTTTTGGCTATATATAGGTGCATCCGCCCTGTCATTTTCACAATTCAAAAACACGTGAAAACTTTATTCCTCTGCACCTGTCAGCGCGCCCGTCATCCTCGTGTCGCGTTCGTGGACCCCACTTCGTTTCTCTCATTCTATATATTCCGGGTAAGTGGTCCTTGCTTCTCTTGTGTTTTTGTTTTTGTTGGTTGTTTGTGAAGTATGATGAAATGAATCTGAGGAAACCATGAACCCCTCCAGCCCATTTTTGCAAATTTTCCCTCCCAAGCCGTTTTCACCCTCTTTCCAGATCTGCTGGCCAAGAGGGCTCTGTCTAAAAAATGAATCCAAACCTCTTTGCTATGTACCCCTCATTGTCGGATCATGTCTGTAAAACCTAAAAAATCACAAACTCAAGAGGCAAGAAACCTAAAAAAGTTATCTTTTCCACCCACGGTTTTCCTTTGGCGCAAACGCCATTCCTGTTACAAAAAACACAGTCGCGCCAATGGCGCACTGACCCTGATTGCAGCACGCGCCTTTCTTGCGCCATACAAAACTAGGAAAAACCTGTCTCAGGCGCTTGCGCAATCCCGCTTACAACAACAAAGCCTGTTATGCAATCTTTTCCTGCGCCGCGCCAAAGGCCCCCTTTGCGCACATAAAGTTAGTGCTACACGCATTGATCATGCGCCCCTCGGCGCACCAAAATTCCATGTTACATGTTACATACCTGCGCCATTGGCGCATCCTGCTCCCATGCAACACCAAACTTATTTGCGCCCAGTATAAAAACCTCATATAATGGCGCAGGCGCACCCCTGTCTACAACAACAATGATGTTATATGCAAAATTCCTGCGCCCTGCACCCTTTGGCGCTGATTTCTTCCTTGCAACACTCCGCTTCAGTGCGCCATACTTTTGACCCTGCAGCCTGCAAATTTCCTGCGCCTTGCGCCCAGAGGCTTTTAAATTGCTAACTCCTCATTCTGTAAAGCTTTAATGGAAGATCTGACAGCTAACATGGCTCTTCTGCGTTGGACTTCGCTCCTTCTTCTTACAGATCAGCAACTGAACTCAGATCCACATATGTCTACATCAAGCAAAAGGCCAACCAAGTCAAAGGGTAAGGCTAAGCTCACAGAGGAAGAGATGAAATACAAATATCAAAGGGTCAGAATGCCCGAGTCCCAGGCAGAATGTGACCTAGACATCAGAGATTCTGAACTTGGCCACATCGACATGGAAGATTTTTGGGCCAGAACCAGGAGGGTCACAGGCAGTCCTTGGATGGACAAGCTGGTGGGCAGTGGTCTGCATTTTGCTGGGGGAATCCCCGTCAGTGCAGTAAATAACGAGTTTATGATGGTGGTGGCTCGCTGTTATAACAAAGACACAAGATGTGTCGAGAACGAAAAGGGTGAGGTTATAATCAACCTCACAGCCCGGCACTTCGAAATCATGCTAGGTATTCCCCACCACCGACATTTTGTGGCTGTAAGCCAAGAGGACTGCATCAAGGCATGGGAGGAAAATGAAGACAAATGCATGCAGCTGATGAACGAAGTATATTTGAAGAATAAGAAGGTGATAACCAGGTGGCCACAGGTTATTCACCGTAGCGACTTCTCTGAGGAACTGAGTGATACCATCACCTTCCTAAGCAGAGTATTTGGGCTTTCTGATGCCCATTACTTTCACAAATGGATGCTCAGGTACCTGGAAACCATGAATAAGAATGTGCCTGATCAGCGCTTTGAGTGGGCAGAGATCATAAGCAGCACCATCTCTGAGCAGCTCCAACAACTCACCACAACGGGGAGGTTCTACATGAACTCCTACGTAGTCTACGCTGCAGCCTCAGAGAGGGATTATCCAGCACTGAGCCGATGCGGAGTTTGGCCTCAGGTGAAAATATATGAATACTACCCAGAGTTGAAGCTGGAGAACAACATCTCACAGTTTACCAAGATCAATGATGCTTTCTTCTACGGCATCATCTGCCTTTTGAGGCCAAATATGACTCATGGTCGGACGACCAAGAGCATAGTCACAGCAACTGAGAAGTGGGGGGCATTATTTACCCAATTCCCCACCTTCACCTATCTTAGAGCAGCTAACTTCTTGGGGGAGCCCACCAAATTGCCAAGGTATGCTGGCCCTAAGCTGATCCTGTTGGAGCTGTCCAGGCAGCTCATAACATATCATGAGAAGTGCCTGAAAAGAAAGAAGGGTGGAACTCCTTTCCCCCTCACAGTGGGCAGGTACACTTGCACTTCTCACACCAAAGCCCAGGAAATGTTTGCAGAACTGGAACTGCTTAACCTAAAGCACAATTTCCCGGCAAGGCCCACCTTCGATCCAAGAAATTGCCTCCCTAAGGCAAAACTCGATCCGATCCACGTTCCACAGATCGAGGACATCTACATCGACCTGTATCATGAGGTCAAACTCAGAAGAAAGGATCACTCTCACCTGGCCCTGGCAGAGATTATTCAATATGGCGTGGCCATTGTTCCAAAAGGTTATCAAACAACTGATCAAGAAGTTGATCAGGTGTATCTAGACATGGATGGGGACAACTGGCCATTTGCCGAAATAGATAGAACAAAGGCACCTCAGACCATTGAGGTAAGGGTTAAGGAAACATTGCGGCGAACAGAACATTGGTGCAGAATGAATGGCCTTATCTACCTTGGAGTAGATTTCACCACGTCTCCTTTGGGAAACGCACCTGCCAGGCCGAAGCATCTGCCCAAAGGCAAAGATAAAGAGGGAGAATCAAGCTCCGCTCAAGAAGAAGCTCCTGAGAGCCCTCCTTCCGCCGCACAAGAACAGGTTGTGAGCCTGGTATCCCCAGAGAAAGAAGCGGCAGAAGGTGTTCCGACGGGCACATCCACTCAGGATGTTGCCACCGCTACAACTACTGAGGTCCCTTCCATTCCTTCTCCCTCTCCTCCTTCCCCTCCTCATGTGACTCAACCAACCATTCCCTTGGTTGTTTCTTCTCCCCCATCTTCTGTTGTTCCCCCTTCCTCTTCCTCCATCTTCTCATCCCTTGCGGAGCTGTCCCCCACCATTTCTTCTCTCATCTCTCAGCTCCCTTCCACTCCCACAACTACCTCCCCTGCAGTGTCTCCTCCTTCCATGAGCACTTTGTTGGCCTCTCTTTCAATGCCGCCACCAAGTGTCTCGACCCACTTCCCCTCGACTACTGCAGCTGCTCCCTCTTCCACCTCTGGTCCCACTCCCTTAAGTCCGGCATGGATCTCCCAGCACCTGAGTCAGCATAAGAGGAAAGTCCCCATTGCACCAATGGACTTTTCTGTCATCCCAGCAAAAGGGGCTAAGAAGCAAAAACCGATAACCCGCTTCTCTCAGAGTGCATCGGGAGAAAGAGTAATGGAGATCGCGTATCCCGATCCCTCAAAAGATAAAAAGGATCTGTCCCCTACAGATTATACAGTGACGCAGGTCACAATGGGAACGTCATCTGAGAGCCTTCAAGGAGAGGCCCTATCTGCGGTGGATGCCCTTTGCAAGAAACTTCAAGAAGCAAAGGAAGAGAAGAGGCTACTAAAAGAGCAGAACAAGCATCTTCTCCATGCCCTGCAGAAAATGGGTAGTGCACCTCCTACAACTGCCACTGAAACTCCTGAGGTCCTTAGTCAGGATAAGATAAACGAATACGCCAAGATTGGTGAACAAGGCATGGCAGTATCCACCTGGAGAGACCAGATCCTCAAAGAAAGTGAGGAAGTAATTGTCAAGTTCACCGAGTTATATCAGAACATTGGTCGGGCGAACAAGGAACTCCAGGCGATTGCAGGACCTATCTCCGAAGAGTTGGACCATGCTAGGTTGCAACATGAGACATTCCAGAAGATGCTCGACTGCTCAGTCGATGATTTAGTAAAATTCGGCATTTTTGATCACCCCAGGGTACCCAGCAAAATCCTTGCTGCTTTGGACTACCGGGTCGATCAGATGGAATTTGTCCTGGAGAAGATAGACAAGGTCAAGGAGGAAGCCCTGGATGCAATGCATCAAATGGAGCAAATTGTCCTAAGAATGTCTCCGGGCTTGCTCACTCCTTCATTCACCTTGAGGAAGGCAGATGAAACTATTCGGATCTTCAAGGAGATCGTCTCGCAAGGGCTAGGGCCAGAAGTCACTTTTGACACTGAATCCATCAATAACCTTCTGGCCTGCCGTGATTTTGTGGGGTACCTGATGGAGGCAGGTAATGAATATTTCAAGCTCCCCGAAAAACTCAGAGATGAGCGGGAGACTTGCGAGGTCATCGGCGATCATACCAAGGGTCCTGCCCAGGATCAACTTCAACCGATGGTCAGTAAATTCATGGAATACCGGGCTCGATTCCACATTGTCTCTCCTGAGCAGAAGCAAGATACTCCCAGCTACGAGATGACGACGAATAGCCTTCTTCCTCTTGGCTTTCTTTTTGTAAATATCTAAAAGTATGTTGGCACAAATGATGACATCATCCATGTTGCATCATGGGATGTTGTCATCCACCAAGTTGCCCAAAGTCAACAGTTGACTTTTAGATATTTTGTAGATATTTTGTAATTAGTTGTTGGTTTCTTTTTTCCTTCTCTCTTCTCCTTCTTCTATATATACTTGGATACTTGTTGTATTCAGGTGGTGGACACTTTTTAGATAAAAAATAGAAGTGAGGAGAAAAGGCTTTGTACTTTTGTAACAGAAGAAAATATTAATACAATATTGAGACTTTGTGCTGAATACCTGTGTTATGCATCAGAACTTTCTTATGTTAGATCTGTATGTTTATTCTGTTGAATCTACCTCTACTTTTTTTTGTCATTTGTTCATCAGTATTGCTTTGTTCGTTTATGCAAGTAGGTTTGGCTCCATTTATTACCAATCCCAAAACATAGACCTTCTGACCTTTCTGCTTTGGAATTCATTTCTTTTCTCCCTTCGGATCTATCTTATCTTCGTCTTTCCCTTCTTTCCTTTCTTTTCATAGTTGGAAATACCCCAACTGGGATGAGATCCCAAACCCCCGAAGGCAGAATATTGTGAGACTTGCACAGATTCCTGCTGGTAGAATAGCAATAAACCAGTTTCACTTTGCTGACTCAAAGAGGGGCTATGCCCTGCACACTGTTGGCATGTCTATCCATAGATCTGCCCAAGCGACAGATTTTCGGACCAACAGTTTTTGGCGACTCTACTAGGGATCGAAATAGATCTATGGTTGTGGTATGCTAGAAAATCAGTAAAAAAAAAAAATCACTACCTGTTTGCAAATTTTAACTTTTGCTTAAAATCCAAATTTTTTGCAAAAATGCTCCAAACTGAAAATTTTCTTCAGAGATTCATAGATCTGGACTAGTTAGAGATCTTTAGTTCGCTGAGTTTTTTCAAAAACTTGTATTTTTCCGTAGATCTGAGATTCTGACAGTTTACAAAAATTTCAAACCCTTGCAAAAGTCAACTCTAAGATCCGAAAATCAGCTTGCTAAGTTTTACCATCATTTTATCCTCGTTGATCTTTGTCATTAAACCGCAATCGGTTTTCAAAAGAGGGATAAAATTAAATATTTAGAAAAGTACATGCTGCTGATTTTTGTCAAAAAATCAGAAAATCAGCAAGTACAATAAAAAAGAGTTCTTTAATCTGCTCCAAAATATTGCAGATCTGGAAGATACACTGGCGGGTGAACCATTTACTCGTAGCAGGAGAGCTCGTGGAGAAGTTGATCCTACTTTTGATCTACTTCAAAGGCACAACTTCAGTATTACACCGGCACGCTTCTCATCGCTAAGTTCAGCTGACCGGTCATCCAGAAGTGTCTCACCTCCACGAAGGAAGCATTTTTTACAAGGAACATCCTCATCTCTTTGCAGTGCTTTGTTGCTCAGTGGAACTGTGCTTCCAGCTCGCGTCCTTTTTCCAGCTGTTCAAATGGCAGTACCATGGGGAAATGCTATGGGCCCACTCGCTTTGCCACATCCTGTTCACGCGCTCCCTCATGGAAACTGAAAGAATTTCCCCAAATTTGATGGAAGTGGAAACCAAAGTACAGATGCACACATATCTGCATTCATCATGTCATGCAGTATCCTGGATGTGACCCATGAAGATGTGTCAGTTCGCCTCTTCCTAGAAACCTTGCAAGGACCCGCAGCGGAATGGTTTCAGCATTTGCCGGCCGGATCTATCACTAGTTGGGCCACCTTACGGACTGCATTTGAAGAAAGGTATAAGCCTTCAGAGGACGCGTTCGCGTTACTGTCAAAGATCACTCACCTGAAGAAGGAGGTCAATGAAACCATGCACGATTTCATCGCCCGTTTCAATTCACTAATCAATCGTGTTCCGCCTGCCATGCTGCCAACACCAGAAAATCAGAAGTGTTTCTTCGTAAACGCCATGAGCTCAAAAGTAAGTTTCTTACTCTTGCAAGAACAAGTCACTACCCTGGTTCTCGCCCAAGCTGCTGCCATTCGGATTGAAGATAACTTGCTAATATCTGGCGAATTAAAGCGAGAGCCATCCAAGCTGAAAGTTTCAACTCCTTCTCAAGCCACTTCATCAGATCCTTCATTTCAGAAGATGGCGAATGACTTACTCGCATTAAAGAAGCGGTTAGTTCAAGCTTCTCCTAGCACTTCGTACCGGGATATCCCACGGAGGAATTTCACTTCCAACAACGTCCCACAAAGGCCACGTTTACCTGCAACTGCTCCACGGTTGGCACTTGAGGCCCCTCCGGTTAATGCTTTAGCCGAAATCGAAGAAGAGGAGCAAAATTATGAAGAACCTTCATCGCCAGGTGAAGATGATCAAGATGTCGGCGAACCGACTGGCGACTCTACTATCGGGTATATGGAATTTGATGAGGAGGAATCTGATGAAGAAGAGGGTACCCAAGGATATGCAAGCAAACAGTCTTATGCTGTTTTCACCCGCTCTCAAGGAAAAGAAGCAGAAGTTGCTGCCAGGATACAAAAAGAGAAGGCCGTGTCAAACACGCCTCCAACCATTGCAAAAAGAGGTAATCCCCTTCCTGCTCAACCTGTTATTAAGTCTTTTTCAAAGAAATATTTTTCCCCTATCTCCCCTCCGAATCAGCCCTCTCATATTCCTATCAAGACCAGTAATCCTACCCTACCATCACGAAATGAGGGACTCATTCCTTCATCAACGCAACCCTTGGCCGCATTTGACATAATTGATCATGCTAAAAAGACCAAGATCCAAATGTCTGAAGCCGAGTATCTTCAGTCAAACCCTGAACAACTTGTAAGGTTGACCGAATACATTCAAAGCCAAGCTGTCATAACTTCTCAGGTCTCCCATAAAGGAATTCTTTCTACCCCCCTGCATCTCACATAAATGTTGTCTCGACTTTTGCATCAGGTAAAATAGAACCTTTCTATCTCTCCCTCCTAATCAATGGTCACAAACTAAGCAACTGCATAATTGATTCTGGGGCTTCCGATAATGTCATGCGGCAAAAGTAGCCCATGCTCTGGGCCTCACCCTTACCAAGCCTTTTGGCAGATGTTACTCCTTGGAAACCAAACAGGTTCCATTGATTGGTCAGATCAAAGATGCGCAGTTCGCATTCGCAGCATTCCCAGAGAAAAGAGTAAAGATGACCGTCCTCGTTGCCGATATTCCGGCAGCATATGGAATTCTACTAGGAAGGAGCTTTTGCAGTGAAGTTGGTGGAGAGATTCATATGGACTGGTCTAAGGCTAGAATCCCCGTCAAAGGTGTAATGCAAACATTGGAGCCAGAATCTCAAAAGAAGTACTTGGTTACCAATTCCGATGACCCCAAAGCCCAAATTCTCTTCGAATCATCAGGGATGGGGAACTATTTCTTATCTACAGAGTCTGATAGAATGGATATTCTCATCCAAGAAGAGGATCTTAACAAGATATGGACGTTGCAGTTTGATGGCAGCTGTGCAACTAGCGGGTGTGGCGCTGGAGCTGTGTTGATATCCCCTGAGAAGGAGACTATTCCTCTCTCTTTCAAGTTGCAGTTTTTCAACACGAATAATACTGCTGAGTATGAATCCTTACTACTTGGCATGCAGGCCGCAAAAGAAAGGGGAATCAAGAACCTAAAAGTACAAGGTGATGCAGAGCTGGTCGTAAATCAAGTAAAAAGGATATACCAAGTAAAAAATGAAAGGCTCAGGCATTACCGCAACGCAGTATGGGATAACATTGAAGAATTTGACGCTTTTTCAATAAAATCCATTCCAAGAGCTCAGAATGACATGGCCGACTCATTAGCCATCTCAGCATCCCTCATGCTCCCTCACCCAGGGTTGAAAACAGACACATATACCATTGAGGTAGTTTTCCGCCCAAGCGTGCCAGATAATTCTCAGCACTGGCAGGTATTCAACGATGACAATCAACTTATTGCCTTTCTAGAAAAGGTAGAAAATTTCAGTGAGCTTCATTTTGAAGGATCCACTTCTGCATGCCGTGAATCTGTTATTGATCAAGATGATGAATCAAAAGGAAGTGATGGCATATGTCAGCTCAAAGGAAATAAAATTCCAAAAGGTTTGGTTTCTCTGGAACGTTTGTTCGACAGACATGATCGTTTTGTTAGGAAGAAAAGGCAAGATAATCCTAACTCCTCTCCAGAGACTGAGCCGGTCAATCTAGGTACTGTGGAACATCCGCAGTTTGTGAACATCGGAAAATGTTGCACACCCGAAGAAAAGCGGAAGTTTGTCAAATTGCTGAAGAAATACATGGATGTATTGGCATGGTCCTATGCCGATCTAAAGTCTTTCAAGCCAAAGGACGTCCAGCATGACATCCCATTGAAGGGAGATGTCAAACCATTTCGCCAGAAACAAAGGCACTATAATCCCAAGGTCTCGGGTACCATCCAGGAGGAAATACAGAAAATGTTAGATGCGAGAATCATTTTCCTATCCATCACAGTACCCGGGTCGCGAACATTGTGCCAGTACGCAAGAAAAATGGCGAGATACGCATATGCGTAGATTTTCGTAACTTGAATCAAGCGTCCTTGAAGGACAACTACCCGCTTCCCATAATGGATCAGGTTCTCCAGGCAGTAACTGGATCAGAAATGTTGTCCATGCTTGATGGTTTTTTGGGCTACAATCAGATTGAAGTCTCGCCTGAAGACCAATTCAAAACAACATTCACTACCCCCTGGGGTACATTCACCTACAGCAGGATGCCCTTTGGCTTAACCAATGTTGGCGCCACCTTCCAGCGGGCAATGGACTTCGCGTTCAAAGGTATGATGGGGAAGGTCATCATAGTTTATTTGGATGACTTAACTGTGTTCTCTAAATAGTGAAATGATCATTGTGATCATTTGGAGCAAGTATTGAATAGATGCCGAGAACACGGGATCTCCCTAAATCCAAAAAAGTCTATTTTCGGGGTCACGGAAGGAAAGTTGCTGGGACACGTGGTCAGCAAAGAAGGGACAAAGATAGATGCCGAAAGGGTTAGGGCTATTCAGAGCCTTACTTTACCCACAAGCAAGACTGGCGTTCACTCCTTTGGAAAAGTGAACTTTCTCAGGCGCTTCGTTCCCGACTTTGCTGAAAAGACTCGCCACATATCAAACATGATGAAAGGGTCACAAACTTTCTGGTGGAGCGAAGAAGGAAAGAAGTCATTCGAGGATATAAAAGCCTCCGTCGCTCACGCACCAGTCCTGGTATGTCCTGATTTCTCCAAGGATTTTATCATGTATAGCTATGCATCTGAGCATACTGTATCGGCCATCTTAATGCAAAAGAATTCTGAGGATGTTGAATCCCCAATTGCATTCATGAGCTCTCCCCTCAAGCCTCATGAATTGAAGATGTCTCAGTTGGAAAAACATGCCTTCGCCATTGTCAAAGCAGTCAAGAACTTCAGGTATTATATTCTAAACTCTCATACAGTGGTGCTGGTCCCTGACACGGCAGTCAAGTCAATTTTAACTCAACAAGAGTTAGGGAGTTTGCGAGGGAATTGGATTGCAAAGGTCCAGGAGTATGATCTAGATATAAAACCCACCAAGCTGGTAAGAGGCAAGGGCCTATGTCAGCTCATGGCTGAAAACCAAGATTCAGGAGACCCTGAGGAAAAGGATGATTGCATCGATGGAACACAAGGCCAGCTGGAGAAAGTTGATTCTCTACCCATGGTTCTATTTGTCGCAACTAGCGACGAATGGTATTCTGATATCACTTTCTTTCTCACTTACGGTGAGTGCCCAGCTCATCTGACTTCAAAGGAGAAGCGTGCTATAAAGCTCAGAGCAGCCAGATATGTCATCTGGGATGATTGTTTATACAAACATGGAATAGATGGCATCTTCTTGCGATGTGTTGACAAGCCACAACAGATAAAGCTACTTGAGAATTTTCATGATTCAGCCTGTGGTGGTCATTTCTCCTCTTCCGTGACAGCACACAAGATCATCCGGGCCAGGTACTATTGGCCAACGCTATTTCAGGATACAGCCACCTGGGTAGCAAAATGTGAGCTCTGCCAACAATTTGTCGGCAAACCAAAATTGGCTGCTTTTCCCCTCAGGCCAGTCATTATTGATGAACCATTCAGGCAGTGGGGAATTGACTTTATCGGAGCACTCCATCCCCAATCGAGTGCCAGACATAGTTATGTCCTAACAGCAACAGATTACTTCACCAAATGGGTGGAGGCCATACCTGTCAAACATGCCACCTTCTGAAGTTGTTTGTAATTTCATCAAAGAGAATATCATTGTACGGTTTGGTGTTCCAAACAAAATCATTGCTGATAATGCTTCCAACTTCTCCTCACGGGAAGTTATTGGTTTTTGCTATGAATATGGGATAACCTTGGCCCACGCCTCAGATTATTACCCCCAGGGAAATGGTCAGGTAGAATCCAGTAATAAAAACTTAGTGACCATCATACGGAAGCTAGTTGATGAGAATCAGCGAACGTGGCACAAGTCATTGTATGACGCTTTGTGGGCGGACCGCATTACTCCCAAGAGGTCTCTCGGTATGTCACCTTTTCAAGTGTTATATGGAATCGACGCCGAGCTTCCCATTTCTGCAGAACTTCCTGCTCTGCGCTTGGCACGAGCGATTGAAGATGAGACTTTCCAAAATTCTCTTGAAAAGAGGATCATGTATCTAGCAGAGCTCGAAGAAAAAAGAGTAAGAGTGGTCGACAGGATCACCAAACATCAGGATCAAGTCAAGAGACTGTTCGATAAAAAGGCTAAGCAAAGAGATTTCCAGGTAGGAGACCTCGTCCTTTTGTGGGACAAACGAAGAGAGCCAAAGGGCATGCATGGGAAATTTTATTCTCTATGGAGAGGGCCTTTCAAGATCAAGCAGCTCAATGGAGAGAATAGCTTCTATCTCTCGTATCTAGACAGAACTGATCTCCCGCTTCCCTATAGCAGGCAGCATCTCAAAATATTCAAGAAGTAGAGCTTGCTCTCTTCTTTGTACAGTTTGCTTTGGTTGTGTATTTGTTTTGTCGTGTGTTTGGTTTTGTCGTCGCCCTTGTTTTTGACTCTGTTACCCAATGGATAGGCACATGTCGATCTGGGATTTCTCTACCCTTAAGCTTCACTCAAAGATAGTCCCCAGAAAGAGCCAGCTGTTATCCTGTAAAATTGACAAGGGCAATTTTGCAGGTAACCATACCAAAATTTTGTTCTGTTTCCTCATCAAGGTCCCTCAGCGTTCGGAATGTTGTAAAATCCCTTTCCAAAAATCTAGTTTTCCGAACTTAGTCATTTTTGGTCCTTTCTTGGCTGGGCACATCTTTTGTCTATGCAACACAAGATAAATTTGTGCCCCCTTTATTCCTTTGGCGCACCCTTTGGAGTGTTGACACAACAATTGTTGCGCCTCCCCGTGATGCACCTTTCTTGCCTGCGCCAAGGCGCATGCACCTTCCTGTCAACAACAAAAATGTTGTGCCAAGGCGCTCAAAATCCAGTGTTGAACAGTCCTAAATTTGCGCTTAAGGTGCAGATAATTTCATGTTGACAAAAACATATCCGCGCCAATGGGCGCAAAGTTTTCCATGTCGACACGTGTTTTGGTGCGCCCCTTTAAAAAGTGGTTAGCGCATTTATTACACTTTTGGCTATATATAGGCGCATCCGCCCTGTCACTTTCACAATTCAAAAACACGTAAAATATTTATTCCTCTGCACCTGTCAGCGTGCCCGTCATCCTCGTGTCACGTTCGTGGACCCCACTTCGTTTCTCTCATTCTATATATTCCGGGTAAGTGGTCCTTGCTTCTCTTGTGTTTTTGTTTTTGTTGGTTGTTTGTGAAGTATGATGAAATGAATCTGAGGAAACCATAAACCCCTCCTGCCCATTTTTGCAAATCTTCCCTCCCAAGCCGTTTTCACCCTCTTTCCAGATCTGCTGGCCAAGAGGGCTCTGTCTAAAAAATGAACCTAGACCTCTTTGCTGTGTTCCCCTCACTGTCGAATCATGTCGAGAAAACCTAAAAAATCACAAACTCAAGAGGAGAGAAAACCTAAAAAATTATCATTTCCACCCACGGTTTTCCTTTGGCGCAAACGCCATTCCTGTTACAAAAAACACAGTCGCGCCAATGGCGCACTGACCCTGATTGCAGCACGCGCCTTTCTTGCGCCATACAAAACTAGTAAAAACCTGTCTCAGGCACTTGCGCAATCCCGCTTACAACAACAAAGCATGTTATGCAAGCTTTTCCTGTGCCGCGCCAAAGGCCCCCTTTGCGCACATAAAGTTAGTGCTACACGCATTGATCCTGCGCCCCTCGGCGCACCAAAATTCCATGTTACATGTTACATACCTGCGCCATTGGCGCATCCTGCTCCCATGCAACACCAAACTTATTTGCGCCCAGTATAAAACCTCATATAATGGCGCAGGCACATCTGTCTACAACAACAATGATGTTATATGCAAAATTCCTTGCGCCCTGTGCCCTTTGGCGCTGATTTCTTCCTTATAACACTCCGCTTCAGTGCGCCATACTTTTGACCCTGCAGCCTGCAAATTTCCTGTGCCTTGCACCCAGAGGCTTTTAAATTGCTAACTCCTCATTCTGTAAAGCTTTAATGGAAGATCTGATAGCTAACATGGCTCTTCTGCGTTGGACTTCGCTCCTTCTTCTTGCAGATCAGCAACTGAACTCAGATCCACATATGTCTACATCAAGCAAAAGGCCAACCAAG
Organism: Taxus chinensis; assembly: GCA_019776745.2. NCBI lineage: Eukaryota > Viridiplantae > Streptophyta > Pinopsida > Cupressales > Taxaceae > Taxus > Taxus chinensis. The sequence goes on along the minus strand of CM034146.1, from coordinate 267,734,089 downwards.
TCAAAGGGTAAGGCTAAGCTCACAGAGGAAGAGATGAAATACAAATATCAAAGGGTCAGAATGCCCGAGTCCCAGGTAGAATGTGACCTAGACATCAGAGATTCCGAACTTGGCCACATCGACATGGAAGATTTTTGGGCCAGAACCAGGAGGGTCACAGGCAGTCCTTGGATGGACAAGCTGGTGGGCAGTGGTCTGCATTTTGCCGGGGGAATCCCCGTCAGTGCAGTAAATAACAAGTTTATGATGGTGGTGGCTCGCTGTTATAACAAAGACACAAGATGTGTCGAAAATGAAAAGGGTGAGGTTATAATCAACCTCACTGCCCGGCACTTTGAAATCATGCTAGGTATTCCCCACCACCGACATTTTGTGGCTGTAAGCCAAGAGGACTACATCAAGGCATGGGAGGAAAACGAAGAAAAATGCATGCAGCTGATGAACAAAGTGTATTTGAAGAATAAGAAGGTGATAACTAGGTGGCCACAGGTTATTCACCGTAGTGACTTCTCTGAGGAACTGAGTGATACCATCACCTTCCTAAGTAGAGTATTTGGGCTTTCTGATGCCCATTACTTTCACAAATGGATGCTCAGGTACCTGGAAACCATGAATAAGAATGTGCCTGATCAGCGCTTTGAGTGGGCAGAGATCATAAGCAGCACCATCTCTGAGCAGCTCCAACAACTCACCACAATGGGGAGGTTCTACATGAACTCCTACGTAGTCTACGCTGCAGCCTCAGAGAGGGATTATCCAGCACTGAGCCGATGCGGAGTTTGGCCTCAGGTGAAAATATACGAATACTACCCAGAGTTGAAGCTGGAGAACAACATCTCACAGTTTACCAAGATCAATGATGCTTTCTTCTACGGCATCATCTACCTTTTGAGGCCAAATATGACTCATGGTCGAATGACCAAGAGCATAGTCACAACAACTGAGAAGTGGGGGGCATTATTTACCCAATTCCCCACCTTCACCTATCTCAGAGCAGCTAACTTCTTGGGGGAGCCCACCAAATTGCCAAGGTATGCTGGCCCTAAGCTGATCCTGTTGGAGCTGTCCAGGCAGCTCATAACATATCATGAGAAGTGCCTGAAAAGAAAGAAGGGTGGAACTCCTTTCCCCCTCACAGTGGGCAGGTACACTTGCACTTCTCACACCAAAGCCCAGGAAATGTTTGCAGAACTGGAACTGCTTAACCTAAAGCACAATTTCCCAGCAAGGCCCACCTTCGATCCAAGAAATTGCCTCCCTAAGGTAAAACTCGATCCGATCCACGTTCCACAGATCGAGGACATCTACATCGACCTGTATCATGAGGTCAAACTCAGAAGAAAGGATCACTCTCACCTGGCCCTGAGCAGAGATTATTCAATATGGCATGGCCATTGTTCCAAAAGGTTATCAAACAACTGATCAAGAAGTTGATCAGGTGTATCTAGACACGGATGGGGACAGCTGGCCATTTGCCAAAATAGATAGAACAAAGGCACCTCAGACCATTGAGGTAAGGGTTAAGGAAACATTGCGGCGAACAGAGCATTGGTGCAGAATGAATGGCCTTATCTACCTTGGAGTAGATTTCACCACGTCCCCTTTGGGCAACGCACCTGCCAGGTCGAAGCATCTGCCAAAGGGCAAAGGCAAAGATAAAGAGGGAGAATCAAGCTCCACTCAAGAAGAAGCTCCTGAGAGCCCTCCTTCCACCGCACAGGAACAGGTTGTAAGCTCTGGTATCCCCAGAGAAAGAAGCGGCAGAAGGTGTTCCGATGGGCACATCCACTCAGGATGTTGCCACTGCTACAACCATGGAGGTTCCCTTCCATCCTTCTCCCTCTCCTCCTTCCCCTCCTCATGTGACTCAAGCAACCATTCCTTTGGTTGTATCCTCTTCCCCATCTTCTATTGCTTCCCCCTTCCTCTTCCTCCATCTTCTCATCCCTTGCGGAGCTGTCCCCCACCATTTCTTCTCTCATCTCTCAGCTCCCTTCCATTCCCATGACTACCTCCCCTGCAGTGTCTCTTCCTCCCGTGAGCACTTTCTTGGCCTCTCTCTCGATGCCGCCACCAAGTGTCTCGACCCATTTCCCCTCATCTACTGCAGCTGCTCCCTCTTCCACCTCTGGTCCCACTCCCTTAAGTCCAGCATGGATCTCCCAGCACCTGAGTCAGCATAAGAGGAAAGTCCCCATTGCACCAATGGACTTTTCCATCATCCCAGCAAAAGGGGCTAAGAAGCAAAAACTGATAACCCACTTCTCTCAGAGTGCATCGGGAGAAAGAGTAATGGAGATCGCGTATCCCGATCCCTCAAAAGATAAAAAGGATCTATCCCCTACAGATTATACAATGACGCAGGTCACAATGGGAACGTCATCTGAGAGCCTTCAAGGAGAGGCCCTATCTGCGGTGGATGCCCTTTGCAAGAAGCTTCAAGAAGCAAAGGAAGAGAAGAGGCTACTAAAAGAGCAGAACAAGCATCTTCTCCACGCCCTGCAGAAAATGGGTAGTGCACCTCCTACAACTGCCACTGAAACTCCTGAGGTCCTTAGTCAGGATAAGATAAATGAATACACCAAGATTGGCGAACAAGGCATGGCAGTATCCGCCTGGAGAGACCAGATCCTCAAAGACAGCGAGGAAGTAATTGTCAAGTTCACCGAGTTATATCAGAACATTGGTCGGGTGAACAAGGAACTCCAGGCGATTGCAGGACCTATCTCCGAAGAGTTGGACCATGCTAGGTTGCAACATGAGACATTCCAGAAGATGCTCGACTGCTCAGTCGATGATTTAGTAAAATTCGGCATTTTCGATCACCCCAGGGTACCCAGCAAAATCCTTGTTGCTTTGGACTACCGGGTCGATCAGATGGAATTTGTCCTGGAGAAGATAGACAAGGTCAAGGAGGAAGCCCTGGATGCAATGCATCAAATGGAGCAAATTGTCCTAAGAATGTCTCCGGGCTTGCTCACTCCTTCTTTCGCCTTGAGGAAGGTAGATGAAACTATTCAGATCTTCAAGGAAATCGTCTCGCAAGGGCTAGGGCCAGAAGTCACTTTTGACACTGAATCCATCAATAACCTTCTGGCCTGCCGTGATTTTGTGGGGTACCTGATGGAGGCAGGTAATGAATATTTCAAGCTCCCCGAAAAACTCAGAGATGAGTGGGAGACTTGCGAGGTCATCGGCGATCATACCAAGGGTCCTGCCCAGGATCAACTTCAGCCGATGGTCAGTAAATTCATGGAATACCGGGCTCAATTCCACATTGTCTCTCCTGAGCAGAAGCAAGATACTCCCTTTCAGCCATGCGAGATGACGATGAATAGCCTTCTTCCTCTTGGCTTTCTTTTTGTAAATATCTAAAAGTATGTTGGCACAAATGATGACATCATCCATGTTGCACCATGGGATGTTGTCATCCACCAAGTTGCCCAAAGTCAACAGTTGACTTTTAGATATTTTGTAGATATTTTGTAATTAGTTGTTGGTTTCTTTTTGCCTTCTCTCTTCTCCTCATCTATATAATACTTGAATACTTGTTGTATTCAGGTGGTGGACACTTTTTAGATAAAAAATAGAAGTGAGGAGAAAAGGCTTTGTACTTTTTGTAACAGAAGAAAATACATAATACAATATTGAGACTTTGTGTTGAATATCTGCGTTATGCATCATAACTTTCTTATGTTAGATTTGCATGTTTATTCTGTTGAATCTACCTCTACTTTTTTGTCATTTGTTCATCAGTATTGCTTTGTTCATTTATGCAAGTAGGTTTGGCTCCATTTATTACCAATCCCAAAACATAGACCTTCTGATCTTTCTGCTTTGGAATTCATTTCTTTTCTCCCTTCAGATCTATCTTATCTTCGTCTTTCCCTTCTTTCCTTTCTTTTCATAGTTGGAAATACCCCAACTGGGATAAGATCCCAAACCCCCGAAGGCGGAATATTGTGAGACTTGCATAGATTCCTGCTGGTAGAATAGCAATAAACCAGTTTCGCTTTGCTGACTCAAAGAGGGGCTATGCCCTGCACACTGTTGGCTCGTCTATCCATAGATCTAACATTGTACCTTGTGGACAAGAGGCAAGAAAATTTATTGTTGTGTGGTTCTTGCCATCACTCCACCCATCTGACATGATAGTGCATCCTGTTTTGGCCCATGAAGCTTTGCAACCTTTCAAATATTCATCTATGGATGCAACTTCTTTCTTCAAAAGTGATCCTCTCAAGTTGTGCATACCAGGGCCTTTGAAGCCCTTACCAGCAGCAACAATGGAATCAAACATCGACTGGTAATAAGGTGAGCGGGTAGCATTGAAAGGGATATCTACATCATACCACCATCTAGCAATGTACTCAAAAGTTGCTTCTTTGTATTGCTTCTTCCAATGGTTATCCAAGGTGGGCTGATTTTCTGTTGGCATGGAGGCACTAGCAGGTGTGGAAGATGGAAAAACACTTTGAATGGTCTTTCTTTTTTGAGGCCGTTTTTCTTGACTATGAATGGATGGGGGAGGCATATACCGAAAGGGGTCTCTAACAGTCATAGAAGGGTTAGAGCAGGATCCTTCAACACTCAAGGCATGTTCCCTCCTCCCTATTTCAGCTTCTATCTTTTTTTGCCTAGCCTTCTCTTCTCTATGTTTTTCAAGCATGTTTTTCATTTCCAACCTAATGGCATCAATATCAGGTGTATCACATGGGGTAAATCCGGTTTCTTGAGCGGTTTGATAAATAAATAGGTGAACCGGTTGAACGGAACCAACCGGTTTTGGCCTATACAGGTCAAACCGATATGGTTTCTTGAGCGGTTTGATAAATAAATAGGTGAACCGGTTGAACCGGCTGGTTCCGGTTCCAGTTCGACTGGTTTTTAAAACACTGATCCATACTGCACAAGTATATCAGATTTGGACTGCTATTCTTCAACTCCCATTTTAACCTCTTCCTTCTACGAGACCTGCTTTTCCTAATGAACATATAGCTTAATTTGATTTGTCTTTAATTTGGTGGTAGTGTAATGTCCCCAAACGGGACAATTTGACACCAAGTTGGATTTATGGTAAATCCAAGCACCAAAACAGATTTATACAAAATTATGGCAATTATATTTAGGGCAGATCAGATTTAAATAGGAGAAATGCGACTAGGGTTTATTGGGAAACCCATATAAATCAACCAAACTAATTAACTCTTTTTACTCCAAACTGAAATATTGATTTTTCCAGACCAAATGTGAAAGTGCAGAAATATGGTGCAAAACAGACCTGAAATAATTTATAAAATCTGTAGAATAAAATACCAGTTTATGAGCTCCCACAATGCTGATTTTATTTAATAAAACTCTGCAGAACCAGGTTGCAAGTACAACTGAAATGGAGGGTTTGGAACCCAGAAAATGTAGAAAAGAGGACTGAAAATTCAGCTCCAAACAGCAGGTACCAAATCTGAATTTTTAGATCCTCTATCAATGCCAAAACAGCCTATAACTAGGTCAGTTCAGCTTGTCAAAATAAAATACTTCAATAAGTAGATTTCCCTTTGAATATTCAACAAAAAGATACACCAAAAAGGAAGATTTTTCGTTCTTCCTTCAACTTCTCATGAGGGTTTTCGTCCTTAGAGAAACTAACTGCAAATACAAAGCTTGCACAAGTAATTTCCAGAATTTTTGATAAACATAGCATGGCTCAAACCCAAGTCGACTTGTCCTTATAAAGGAAGAAGTGACCCAAAGTGACCTTCTACACAACCAATCATCATTCTTCAACATTTAATTCTTTTTTAGCACCCAAAGAGCCTTCCTCATGCAAGTCGCAATTTCTAGAGGGGATAACTTTTGACTCATATGCCTTTTCTATATTTTGTCATTTTCTTCATTTATTTGTCTCCTAGTGCAAGTCGCACACTTTTCCATGGTTATTATAATTTTACTAAGTGCTTTAATCCTTGTTCACTTTTCTATGTCTATTTTATTATTAAGTCCATTAATTTATTATAAGTGCTTTTTATAATATTTTATTATATTTTTTTGCACTTAATAATAAAATAGTAGAACTTAAGTCTCCCCTTTAATTTTCTCCTTAGCCATCGGGAAGGCAAAAGAGGCTAAGGGTCTTTGGCTGGGAAGGGGATATTACAGGTAGGGACAAAATCTGTTTATAGTGTATCAAATATCAAATCCAATTGATGCAGTCATCATCTGTCCAGTAAACTGAGGAGCTGACTGAACATTTGTTTGTCTTACCATTGATCTAGATGATGGACATGAAGGTGCCCATATTGTTTATATACTGCTTATAGACATCTTCAGCTACGTGTTTACTCCATCCTCTAGTTGTTCTACTTATCCTCTGCAATTAAAATTCTGATCCATCTGTCTCATCTTCATCCTTAAAATTTTATGGTATATGCTAGGTGGCACACCTCATGGTTTCCCTTATATTATATTTTTCTCTTTAAAGAATTTTATTTTCTGTTTTTGATGTGTGAAATATAGGCACAGTAGTTGGATTTGGCTTTTGTAATCCCCTTGGTGCCAAGCTATGCAAAATTTGAGCAGAAAGAGTGAATATATAAAGACACTATCCCTCTTGAATTTACAGTTTTGTAATGAGGTTTCATTTGTGAAGCTAAATATTCTTCCTTGTTATACGTACTCCCATCATAATTCCTGCCACACACAAAAAAATTCAAATGGAAAAGAATTTTTTTTGTATCGTTGTAAATTATAGCTTAATAACACAAATTCAGCTTCAATTGAAAAATGAAATCTATACTTTGGACCATACAAATTCCTTTACCATTAACTTGTAATTTTTCTACCCAGAGTTGTTATCTTGTACATATTTGTCTCGTTCAACATGAGTACTTACCTAATAACTATTATTTTGCGAATCAACTACTTGATAGCTATAATAATTATCCACCATATTATTTAACAATTCCGTCTCTATTGTGAATTATAATAGTTACCTATGACTCTAGGATGGCAAAAAATTTCCAAATTTGGGGATGGCAGGCGGACATCTATTAGAATAATATATAATATTATAACTAGTGGTTGCTCTTGGGTGGAGCAAGTCTACGCCGGCAGTGGTGTAGGTGGAGGTAGTGTTGTAGGTCGGGTTGGTGGTTGTGTATGGTGTTGTTGGAGATATTGGAGGTTAGTTTTTTGGACGTGGGGTAAGATGGGGTGGGGGGGCGGGTTGTGTATGCATGAGGGGTGTGTATTGGTCAGGCAGGGCATGCTTTGAAGGGGGGTGTACGTAGTTTGGGAGTAGGTGTTCTTTGCGGTTTTGGTTAGTGTTAATGGGTTATACGATTTTAGGATAAAGGGTGATAGATTGATTTGCAAGATTGTATTTGCAAAGGAGAAGGATAAATGCATGTATTTGTAACTGCTGTGCGGATAAATAGTGTATAGAAACACAAGTAATTGATTTGAAATTTACGGTAAGCTGTGGTTTACGTGTATGTTGAAGTTATTGAAGTTGGTGTGCTATGATTATGGCTTTCAGCTCTTTTGAAATACAAAATTGTAATACTTCTCCATACTAATTCTATTTTGTTTTCAGTAATAGCCTTCTTAAAAATTCGTAATTGGTGTTCGACTTCATATATATGGAGTTAGAATATATTGAAATAATAATTTTATTTATAGCAAGGAAAGTGTTAAGAAAAATGTTATAGATATTAGGTCTGCGAGAAAGTGATGCGTGTTGTAGACTTGTTAGTAATCGCTAACCATAATGTGATATGTTGTGTTAATTTCCGTGAGAATTTAGTATTCAACAGTATTTGATTGTGGTACAATTGAATATATGTATTCCAAATAAAGTACAGAAATGAGTCAGGTTTCAGGGATAGGATGGTGGGGTACCAAGAATAACCAAGAGATGCTGATGTCAATTGAAGTGAAATGTTGAATGTAAAGTGGGGGCATTGCCATAGATATTATCCAAATCAATGTTGGCCACATCATAAGCCAATAAATTTAGTAAATAAGGAGTAAGGGAAAGTTGCAATTCACAATTGAACCAAGCTGAAAAACATAGCAAAGTGGAGGAACTGCAAGAGGATAGTAAGTGGTTGCAGTGTAATGGGATTTAGGACAGTAATATGGAAATCCAAAGGAGGAAAAGGGGCAGGGTGTTAACGGAGCCATACTTGTAAGCATCACATAATGATTTGATGAATCAAATGTCCAACCTTGTAGGCCCACCATTTCTTGGTCAGACCATTGAATCAATTTTGAGTGCAATTGAAGATATGTTAATGAACCATAGGTTCATTATTTATTTGTGTAATGCTTTTCTGAAAATTAATAATGTATGCTCACAAGTTTTACTGCAAGAGATGCTGATTATGACAAGGTATAGATCAAACGAGTTTGGTCTGCTGTTATTGAATTAGATTGTAGTAGATCTGTCATAAGGATATTCTCCTTATTTGGTTGGTGCAAATTGCATTGATAGCATTTTAAGAAAATGATACGGCAAAATATTATTTGTGTACTGGAAAAGTGTAAGCTTTTTGGTATGCTTGTAATGCGTAAGTTATATGCAATTGAAAGCTTTTGTTCTTTCGAAAAGATGATTATGCTTGATAATCTCATGGTAAGGGCTTTAAATTCAGTGGGCACTTTCTCTGTCACAGTAGCATCTGTAATTTAGTTTCGCAGATTATGTTGTAAAGTGTTCAGGCTTGTGAGCTTTTATGAAATGTCAGAGATGAGGTTAAAAGATCTTATGAATTCCACTTTGTTCAAACATCCAAATTGAGTAAATTCTTTTCCTTGCCTTGCAGCTTGGCATGGGTTTCAACAAGTGGGATGGATGTAAGATTAGGTACGGTTAGGGTAGGTGTTTGGTCAACCATGGCGGGCAAGTTATTATAGGCATCTGTTGCATTTATGGGTAAGCTTGTAAGGGCGACCTCATCTATAATGACATCACAGTAGTAGGGGTCGTGTTGGATTTTGTAGGCAAGTGCAGCTCGGACATGATCTCTACTTACTAAGCACTCGTACGATTTTCCTTCTGCTCTAAGTTGTTTAAGTATTAGGATATCTAGGTTTTCTGGGCGGTGGGGTAAGAAACGCAATATGGATGTTATGTCCTGTGGGAAGCCTATGGTATGGCCAGTATACATGTATTGTCTGCCACGAGCATGGGTGACTTGCAATAGCGGGGAAACTCTGGCGATTAGCATTTCTTCAACCTGGGTTAAAATAGCTAGCTCTTCGGGTTGTGGGGCAGGGTCCATATTGTTCTAGGCAGAGAAGTGGTGCCCCCTTGTTTCGCGTGAGCACCTATAACAGCTGGGGCCACCACGCGTGGGCATGACTTGCATACTTGGGTATGATTCATTTCAGATGGAGCAAATTGCAAAAGGTAGCAGGGTTTCTAGGCAAGTGTGGAAATTGCGTTGCACACTACAAAAATCAAGGGGTGGATTACTTTGGGGTAGGGAAAGAGGTTGTGGGAGGGGAACAACACTTTCTGCTTTCCTGGTGCAACGACCTGCGTTGAGGCTGTCTTTGCGTAGCGCATAGAGTTGGTGATGCCTTTCATTTATTGTGTCTTTGTTGTGGTTGTATGCCAAGCGTCGTTGCGTGTTTATCATTTTTGTGCCACAGACTTTATACCTGTAGTATCAAATCGAAACAGTTAGGTTTTAGGGGTGTTGCTGGTGGTTGCAAATATTTTGTGCACATGTTTGGTAACATAGAATGAAATAACCAAAAACTTTTTCCTACTTTGGTAAGTAATTTGTAGAACTACAGCCAGATATAACAGAGCATCCACCGAAATGCAAAAAAGTGCAAACTTTTTCCACTACATAGCACATACGTTACAATTCACAAAATGTTATACATTTTTAGATCATCTTACAAGCGAACGTAGCAGCACTTCCCATGTGTACAAAATATTGCAACCCAAATAACCTTGTGGGCTCTAATGCCAAAGGGTATTAATACGGAATTTTTTGATGGTGCAATGATAGGAAAGCTAGGCCTGGTTGGAGGTTTATTTCTGTGTAGATATATATATAAACATTACCCTTCCCCTTGTACACAATACTGATAGCGTACGGTAAGAATATTGGTACTACTGCTCTGAAAAGAAATGGAAATTGTTATTTGATACAAAATCTAGGGACGTTACTCTGAATTAAAGCGTTGGACTTTGGATTATTTATTAGACTACAGGTTCCATTGCTAGGTGCTAAGCGAAGAGGGTGTGACGTAATAAATGGTTTACCTGTTGTAACACGTTTGATGTTAAGTGTCCGAAAATCTTAAATCTTGAGATGTTCTGAGTAATTAATTTTCCATTTGCAATCATGGCGAAAATTTTCCATTGCCTTTGTAGGTTTGCAGTAATTAGTAGACGTAAATGGTTTTCATCACGCCACATATGGTAAAATAGAGCAAAGCAGTATGAAATAAATACTTGGCGATTACTAAAATGCAATAACATCAACCCTAAAAAAGTTCACAGTAATATGAAAAAAATGAGGTTTACGAAGGCTATGTAACTTTCTTCTCAAAGTTGCCTAAAACTCGCCACATGGATGGATGCACTTCGGATACTAATGGTGAAAAACAGAGGGTAATCAAGTGTTTAGAGGCTGCAATAGAACGAAGAGTCTCACAAGTGAGCCTCAATCTATATGTGTTCTTTTACCATCCCCAATTATTTTTCTCTATTTTGTTTCTTATAATGTGTTGCAAATGTCTAGTTTCCTTAATCTCATGTAATTAAACATCTTCAAACAGGGGCTTTGACTTGAACTTTGTAATAGTGATGGCCCATGGGGTTGGCCTGCTTGCATACATTACCCGCATATTCGGAGAGAATGGCCTGTCTGTTAAAAGGGATGATGTTACAACATGAGGGGATAAAGCTGTGAATGTTTTCTATGTGATAGATACTTCAGGAAATCTTGTACACATGAAGATTGTTGAAGCCATGAGAAAAGAGATTGGGCATACAATTTTCCAAGCTAAAAATGTGCCTGGTTCTCCAAATCAGCTGGATAGGACGTTGAGGGTTTAGGTTTACAACCCAAATCAAATTCGTACCTAGGTCTCTGGGATGTAGACAAAATAATGGCAGGCTATGTTACTGAAGAGAAAACAAATATTTAGAGAAACCAAGGCTAAAAAAAAGGGAAGAAGACAAACATTTGTTGGTGTCGCATAGGAAGATTCGAGGCAGGAGTGACAGGAGATTGGCGAGGCAGAAAACAAAACAAGGAAAACAGACGAGGCTATGAACAAATTTGGCGATGATAGGCACCACAAGTTTGGGCATATTGTCTGCATGTGTTGGGGAGGTCGGTAATTAGGGCATCAACACGCAGGTAGGAGGCAAATAGCCACGATAGGAGGAGCAACAAAGCAGGTGAGGCAGGAGGTGGGAACCAAGCATGACAAGCTCCTAAACCGAGAGATGTAGGCAAAAAAATGCGAAGTAGATGATGAAGCAGGTGAATGACAAGCAGCTGAAGCGTGACGATGACGTCAAGAAGCTTGAACTGCAGGGTACCACGCCTCTGGTGCAAATATAAAAATTATGAATAGTAGTCTGTGACAGTCCACCATCTGCATTTGTGCTTGATTATATTTGTATTCACGTGTCTCTCTTAATTCTTATTATGTCTTTTAAAAAAACACAGCTAGTTTATGGTTAACCGGTAAACATTTTGATCTATGTCTTAGTGCTTTTATCATCTACACAACCTTTCTCTTCATATAGAGTTATGTATATAGGATTTGTATGTTTGTTAAGTTATTGGAGCTTCCAAAGTGAATTTTAATTAGATTTATACATAATTTTTGTTTTTCAAATAGAAATGAGTTGCTTCCAAAAACAATCTTACACTACAAGAGTACAATAGGTCCTTCCCAAATTTATTTCATTTTAAAGTTTATTTGAGCCCAACACAATGGTGCAACTAGATTGAGGCCATCCATTACTACACATTTAGAAAGTTGCGGAGAAGGTGAGTCATCGTCAGAAATAACAATATTAGCTTAGCTCTATTTTTTTTATTTAAAATAAAACAACAAAAAAAGATGTCGGAACGTCCCTGAAATCCCAAAAAATAGGAAAAAACGGGGATACATTTCTAGAAACATCTTCTGATATTCAGGGGCGTCCCCCATGAGATCTCATTAACAGGAAACATGGGGGGACGGTTCCCCCCATCCCGCCATCCCTAGAATGTTCAGGATTTTTTTTTTTTTTGGGGGGGGGGGGGGGGGGGGGGGGGGGCACATTCTTATGTAATACTGTAAATTATCATCTCTAGTGTGGTGAATTATTCCTCACATCAATAGGAAAAGTTTTTATTGCTCTTTATAAGCTGTGTTGAGATCTTGTTTTGGTGAGATCTAACTTTGAGAATTGTGAGTTGTATGGTTTGAGGCATCCTTTCATTAAATTCCTTAATTGTGGTGCTTATCATCTACTCAACTTGAACGAAATTTTTGTGGATGTTCAATTCATGGCCAACGAAAAAGATCCGGGATTGGATGGTTTCCTTGTGAGTTTGGCAAAGTTAATTGGCATTTTGTTGGACCAAACCTTCTTCAAGTATATTGAGAAGCACTATAAACCAAATGCTTAAGAAAACTTATTAATCAAGGCAATATCAAATCCATTCATAAGGCTAGAGATCTTGAACTCGTTACTTAATTTTCCTATAAATTTCTTAATTTTGCCAGAGACCTTGCTTAATTTTTCCTATAAAATTATTTTGAAAGCTTTGGTTTTTCGTCTGTGCTATATTCTTCTTGAAATCATCAGACTCGAGTAGACGATATTCATTGAAGGCCAAAATATTCTTGACAATATTATTGTAGTGTGGGAAGGGATGAAGTTGGCGTGTGCTGCTTAGTAGTGTACTTGATTCCTCGGGATGGAGTTGGCATGTGCTGCTTAGAAGTGTACTTGATTCCTCAGGATGGATTTTGAGAAGTCTTATGATAGAAAAGAATGGCCATTTATCTTGGCTATGCTCAAAATTTTAGGATTTGGAAAAAAAAACTTTCATTGTATTATCTAGACTCTTTTCTCTAATGCCTCTAATTGTTTGACCATTAATGGCTGCAAGTTTTAGGAATTTGCAATTTTTAGTTCCCTTAGATAGGGTTTCTCATTAGCTTGCTAACATTGTATATGCTTGCTGCAAAATCCTTTGGCTATTTGCTAGTTTGCAGGGCTGAGAAAAGCCTTATCTAAGTTATCATGCTTCATGAGAGGAAGACTCAGCTCATTGATGAACATTTCACCAATGATTCCTGCCTTACCCTTGCTAAGAATGAAGCATCTTTCTATGAAGTCATGGTCCGCTTGGACACTTTTTGCAAAGATTCTAGTTCCAACTTTTAATGTACCAACCCAATGCTTCCGAAAAAGTTTATTTCCCTCACTAACTAGGTTCTCATTCTTCTAGTGGAAGCGGATCACCATAGACGAGACATTCAAGTACATAGGCATTCCTTTTTCCTTTGATGCCTCTCCCTTCGAGATGTGGCAATATGTATTAGACATAATAGGGAAGAATACAACCTCCAGATTACTTTACCTTATTCTCTAGCCAGAAAATTCCACATATGCGCTAAGGTTTTAGCTGCCATGCATGCTTATTACTCTTCTTATTGGGCTCCCTCTAAAACTAGCTTTAACAATCTTGCTAAGATTCTTAAGGATTTTCTCTGGGTCAATTCTAAGAAAAGTAGATGTGTTCACAAGGACCCCTAGGATGAGTGTTGTCTCCCACAATCTAAAGGAGGCATGGGAATCGTTAATGTTCATAGACTAAGTTTTGCATTGTGTGTTAAATGAGTTGGGCATGTCATTGAAGGATATGAAACGCGTGTTATTTTCCTTCAACACTGCATTGATGTTGGATCTCGCCATAAGGTGTTTTGGAAAAATAAATGGTTTCATAGCTTTCTTGTTACTTTTGTCCCTATTGAAATTGAAGGATCCTTTGTGGCTAAAAGCATATGGAAAGCCTTTGAAGTCGTCAAGCCTTTTCTTAAGTGGGTTGGTGACGGCTTTCGGTCTATCTTTCTTTCAATGATCATGACCAAAGCTTTCTCATTTTCTTTGGTGTATGGTTTATCAAGGTTTAGTAATTGCGGAAGGACACACAAATTGTTGTTTTCCATCCTAAATCGCTTTCCTATTACATACTTGATTCTTTTAAGCATACCTTCTAAACATGCCCTCGTGTTTGTGAAGCTTGGCAATGGATCCACAATGTGTTTGCGTCTTCCACATATAACCCATCAACTGGAGAGTGACTCTGTTTGGAGACTTTGCTCATTGGCATTCATACATTTTCAATTGGAATATTTTGTTTCAGCTTTGAAAAGGTAGGAATGCTGTCATTTTTAATCATGTGGATATCTCTAAGCAATTTTCTATATATAATAAAATTCTTATTCCTACCTCTAATTTTTTTCAGATCCAAACACATGTAGTAGACCTTGTGCTTGAGTTTTAGCATTTGGTGGTGCTCCTCAATCATTGGGGAAGTGCTCTATGCACGATGAGTAGGGTGCCACCGGCAAATATGCCACTACATGGGATTTTCCACTTCCACATCCTTAGAGATGATGCAACATCTCCAATTGCCACCTTATCCACTTTGCCTACTCCTTGGAGGGGGGCCTTGGGGTCCGCCACTGTCATAGGGAAAATGTGGCACAACCCCCTCACTAGAGCTTTCTTGTTCAAGATGTAAGGTCCTTATCTTACATGGGTGGGGCGTTGAGCTTAAGTGCCTTGGGTTGTGCATAACCCGAAAGAAGATGGGTGGGTAGCATCTGATCTACCAAAGGAGCCATCAACTTGGGATTCTTTCCCACCTAAGGACAATCCACTCCTCCCTCGGGCATTGTCGCATGGGCTTATTTTCATGTCTCCATTGTTACTTAGCTTTTGCTATAAGTATATCAGGGTTTTATCATGTTTATTGTTGGACTTTGATATTTTGGGCCGTGAATACTAACCGACCACCTTTTATTGTAAACTATCTATATATTTTAAATCTATATTTTTTGATTGATAGATATAATGACGAGTTTCCAATAAAAAACCTCCACTTGAGAGAGGCATGGGACTCTAACATGATGTTTTGCGTTGATTTACATTTGTAAGTGAAATGAATCAGGTAATGTTGAGAAAATTTTCAGGAGCGTTTTTCTTTTTTGTTTCAATATTTTAAGAATATGAGATACTAACTTCAGCTAATATATTGAAACAAAAGTAAATAAATATTTTAAAATTCACCTCTAAACACGCAACAAAAAAACTTTTTTAACTAACTAAATCTCTCGAGTGTTGCATACTTTTAATTGGAAACTTTTATCCATCCATGATGATAATCTAATAAGGTCCTTTAGAAAAGATGGTTCATAAGACATGAAAATTGTCTTCCACTTGCCACTTCACATTTTGTAGAAAGATTATATATTTAACTTGTTCTTAATTTTATGAAGTTGGAAGTTAAAAATGTGAATTTTATACAATTTTATGTCTATGTTTCTACATAGGACATCCCACCTTACCTTATTCCAAATTTCTGGTGCTCTTAGTATTTCTATTTTTGTGAATACATATCTAACATTTCATTTATAAATTAAAGGAATAAAATGGACTTGCATAGAAATAGTTTTTCTAAGAACATTACATAAAAATTAAGTACTCAGTTGTTCACATGCTCATTTGATTTCTATTGAAATGCACGTGGTTTTATATTTGAAATGTCATGCCATTATTTTATAATAAAAATCAATTTAATAGGTAAGGGTGAAATTTCTTTAAGTCATCTTAAAGAGCAAAATCAATAAGACGTTTCTCTCTACTGTTCATCTTCGTTTAGATTGAAATTAGAAAATATGTCAATTAGACGAATTTTCCTATACTTATTTTTTTCATTGCTATGAATTGGTGCCAAGTTACAAGCATTTACCTAATGCAATGAAGTTTATGCTTTCTCATTTTTAATGATTATAATATGAAAGAAAATTCTCTTGATCATTAGTTCTTGGAGCAGCTTGAATATAATGGACCATAAATTGACAGGATAGCAGTTCGATGATGAGAAGGTAATACATTTATATGTAAATGATCATGCATGTATATATTTGAACCTTATTGTAATTGTGTTGGGTTTTTTTCTTCCCCTATTAACAACGTTTTATTATTTCCTTGCAGTTCACAACAAAAACAAATATTTGGGCATGTTCATCAATTACAAAAGAGGATAATTTTTTCAATATTTCTACCTTGAACAATAACGATTACAGTCCTAGTTGTGCCTCACAGAAGGGGTTTTGTATTCATTATCCTCTACATGTTACATATGAACAATACTTGAATCTTCAAGAGGAACACCCCACCACATTCTTTCTTTGTAAAGATAAATTCTTCTTTCAATTACTTAAGACATGATTTTGAAAGCAAGTTCGTACTTAATTTTGTACATAATTTGATATTATCATATTCATTGATAGGAAAGTAGAATTTGATAGCATAACAGTTGTCATACATTCTTCAAAGAATCCAAGATCAAGCTCCCACAATCAACCACACACAACTATCTGTAAAATAAAATTGACATAATAATATTGCTTCTCATGTAATTTCTCCAACCATGATTTTACATTAAAAACTCCTCCAATCTCACATACTGAACTCTTCCCAACATTTCCATCTCTTACACTCACAAATGCCTTTTATTTATAACATTTGAGTGAGAGGATTTAGATCACATTTGTACAAAGAGAGTAAACATGGCTGTATTTTCATGACATAAGAAAATGCGTAGAACACGAAAAATCATGATATATCAAAAATAGTATTTTCCAAAATGAAGTTGGGAGGAAGGAGTGACAACTCATAGAAGATGAGCGTCGAGGTTGCAAAACCACAAGAAAGTATATTTTGGGGGATTTGACTTCTTACCAGACTGGGCACCACCATCCAATATTCAACAATGAGATTAGAAAGGAACATGTTGCCAAAAGCGTGCCCAATGCACAAAGGGTCACCAAATGCTCCAAGTGCTCCAAAAACAAAGCATGATACTACTACAATACTGTTAATAATAGGTCTATCAAATGTGTTGCTGAAAAAAATAATGCAAACTAATTACGCCTCCTAATGTTTTTTAGAACAAAAGCAGGAGTTTGGGGATGGGAGCCCCCAATGAGATTGAGAGGCATCGTCTTTTGTAGGGTTTAGTCACGGTACAAGGCAGGGGTAGCATTGCCATTGCTAAACAAAAATTTGAGCTAAGACAACCTTTGAAATATTAATGCAAACAATTTTCCCTAAAAAAGGACTCTCCATATAAAAGAAAAATCTCGCCATACTGTCTATAATTGTGTATTTTATACCACCATTGACATGTGTACAATGGAGTCTAAACTGAAAAATTAACTTTTTTATACAAAATGAAGAGATTCCACCAACAAATTTGGAATCTATGCAAAAAAATATGCACTTTCCTCAAAAACAACTAAAATATTAGAGCTCATGGGGCGGAAAAAATGTAAGTTGAATTTGTGTGTAGAGACTAGCCAAATGTGCACACAAACAAAAAAAGTCTTATATGGTGGGTGTGACTATCAAACCTACTTAACTCACCCATCAATCTTTGACAATATATTGACACTTGCACCAAAATGAGGTGTAATCGTTACATCGATAGCAAAATATGAGGCATAACCCCCATTGACATATTATGTTAAGTGAGAGTGCCACTTCTATTGCGGCTTCACCCTTGGTGGTATAAGCATCATGATATACTAAACTACAAGTGAGAGACAAATATAGTGGCAATTTTTGTGTGGGTTCATTGAAATGTTGAATTATTTAAAAAATAAAAACACATTGAATTATTTAAAAACTACCAATTGTATTTCCTTAAATTTTTCCACGACCTTTTAAACAAATCCATTATGTATATCCCCTATAGCCAAGACATTCCGTTAGATTCATTCCCTCATGAATTCCATATTCATTAACCACAACTCCACTACCATAGTTTCTCTTCTCAATCTGATCAATATTGTCAATCCTAACAAGTAGGGCCATTAGATATGTATTGTGGCCGATGTTGGTCCTCTTTGCTTCTAGCAAAACCAACCTTCCATTCCAAAACTTGTCTCTTCCTTTCTTATTTTGAACATACACAAAAGCCATTTGTTAAACAATATAACCTTATGCCTTGTTAAGGTTTGATATGTGTTTATAACTTTTAAACCACCCGAGGTTGTCTCATTAAGAACACCATTTTATGCATACCCTACAATCATCACACTCTAGGAGATCCAAAAAAAATTAGGCATTTTGTCGAAAAGTTATTGTTTGTTGTGTATGCTTTCACATTTTGTAGACATGTTTATCGGGGAACTAGAAACTAAAACAACTGACAAAAAACTCATTCTCATTATGCTTTCATGGATGAATTGCCTCTGAATGAAGAGTTTAAAAAAATGGTTTATGGTGAGAAGTTATAGAGAAAGTGATAGTTTTGAGATTGATGGAAGGATTCGAACCCTTGACCACATCAAGAATTCTAACCGTTTGTGTTTTATGTGGCCACATTCCATAGAAGAAAAAGAGATATCAAATTGTTGTAGTAGAACTTGCATAGGAAATTGTAAGAACAAAAGAAAAACCCATATATGCTAAAAGAAAACAAACAAAAACAATAATTAAATACCATCTAAACCACTTTATTCATTGTTGATTCTTTCCCTATAGTCTCATACAAACCAAAACTATAAATGCACATTGACATCCATGGAAGCACAAGCTGCCCTCACTTGAGGAATAAAAATAAACAGGAAAAGACAAACCTGGTCAGGAGCATTGAAATCCCTTAGGGAAACCAAAGCCATAAGCAATTTGAAATAAAGGGAAGATTTGTAATGAGTTTAGAAAATGTCAAAAAATATCCGATTAGACATATACCTTCTTGGAGGGCTAATTTTTCTCAGTCACACAATTTTTGATGTTGTCAAATATTTTGTAGATATTTAGTTCCCAAATGATATTTGTCTGCATATGTTTTTCAACTCATGAAACTTATTTTTCTATGGGATGTGATTGTTTACTGTCATAAGACAATTTTTCCATATACCTTTTAGGAGAGCCTATTTCTCACACAATATAACCTATTAGCTAAAAATAGTGTTTGAAAATTAAAATCTCCTCTGAAAAATGCCCCCTTTGTTTATTAATACCCCTAACTTAATTAATAATAACACTCTTAACAAAACTATTACCCCTTTGTAAAATAATAATACCCCACTTATAAAAATTAGCACCTCACTTTTAAAAATTAATAAATTAGCACTACTCCAATTTGTTGCTTATCTAACATCATTATGGAAAGGAATGCTACTATTTAGCAATGATAATATCTCACAAAAAATTTCCACTAATGATAAAGTTGTCGTGTCTTATTTGATATACTTTTAGATATAAGTCCAAGTACATAAAGTGGCACTTGAATTTTAGTATTTGCAGCAGGTGCTCGACCATTGGGGCAACACACCATGCACCATAAGTTGGGTGCCTCCTAATCCTATGATATTGAGCCCTCCACTTGCTACTAATAGACATAGGAGTCACTTGCAAGCCATCACTCCTCTCGATGTGTGGTCATTTCTCTACTCCACCATATTAACACATTGGTTGAAGTTCACCACCTCCTCAAGGTAAAAGAACTGCTTATTTGTCATGTTGGACACCTCCAACTCAAGGTGTGGTTACCATGGTTGGATCTCCTATTCTAGGATGAGGCATCATGGTGCCTCTTACTATTCAAGATAATTTTTATACTCCATATGGGTGGACCACTGCTGATCTACTTGTGGAGGAGCCTTCTGGTTGGGGGTCTTCCCTAAGGATGATCTACCACCACCTCCTAATTTAGTTTCTTCTTGTGCTTAATACTCTTCTATTTCATATTACATAATTTGGTCTATTTTGGGTTGTCATTTTTATGTTGTTTTGATACTGTGTGTTGTTCCGACTGCATATTTTGGGACTTGTCGTTTGTGATATTTTTTTGTTACAATTTAGTCTTCCAATACATTTTTGGGCCATAATCTTTTTGACAACCTTTTTATTGTAATCATCTTGTATTGATTGTTAATATAGTGGTGTGTCCCAATAAAGAAAGAAAAAATGAGAAATAATAATTTCCCCACCTTATGACAAAACCTTTATAAAAAGAAATTATTGAAAGGAAAATGTGAAAAGGTATATGGGAAGGGGCTTTAAGATTGACATATATTAAAATGTATATGGGCATATGAAGATGGGGACCTAGGTGGGTATGGGTGGAGCAAACAAGTTAGGAGGTATGTGGCAGAGGTTAAATTTGACGACCACCTATGCACATCAAACAACTTTTATGTGGCAGTCATTTTTAAATATTTTTCTTCAAAATTACAAAACAATATTATTATATATTACTAATATAATAATAAAAAACTATTTTTAATATATAATAATATAGTTTATATATAAATCTATATTAAAAAATGATGGTCATATTTAACATATGTAAGCTATCTGAGATGATTATTTCAAATTTTTGCAATCATAAAAACGTCAAAATGGCCATCAAATTTATCCCATGATACATATATTAGTTAGGAAATAGGCGATTCATGGCTTCAGATCGATTTTTAGGTGTGTGGGCAAATTTTGCTGCCACATGGGAATTTAATTAAATATTTGTTTTGACTAAGTTGATTAATTGTTTTTTTGTAATTTAAATTTTAGATTTGCTAAAAAATGGAAAAAAAACCCTCCATATTTTTTTAAATAAGAAAAATGAAAACAAAATATAAAAAATATGAAACCTATTTTTTTAAATAAAGAAAGGTATAATAACAAATATTTTCCCCTAAAAGACGATTAAAAATACCAAAACATAATGATGCAAGAGCGTTTGGATTCACAAGTTTTCTTGTATTAACCGAAAAAATAGTCAGAATACTTTGTACAAATTGTGTGATATTCTATGTTTGGGACTTCACAACTACACAAGTCATGTCTATAGTATTCTATGTTTGGGATTGCCTAAGTTGTGCAAGTTGCACAAAAACTAAAGAAAGCCACAAAATACTAAAAGAGTCTGCACGGATATTTAATGTTGCGTCAACACTATGACAATCTTCATCAAATCGAACTTCAAGTCTTGTAATGGGTCTTTTGGGCCTTGTCTTTGTAATGTCCCATAATTTTATGAGTCTAGGGGTAATGTGTAGGTAGGTTCAATGTAGCATTTGGATGGCTTATATGCCTATGTTAAACAAAGCCCAATTTTCTTAGGAAGGTAGTGAAGGAACAAGAAGGCTCATGATCAAAAAAAGTTGAGCTGGGAAGTAAGACAAGTAGGTCGAGTTCAACTTTTTGAAGTTTATTGTTGAGACTGTGAAGTTTATTCTTGAGACTGCATCAATGGAGATCAATGTATATGTGTGTGTTATTCCTTAAGTTGATTCAATAATTTTGTTCTTACGTTTCTATTGTTTATTTCAAGTTATTTTCATATGCCTCTCTTTTATTTCTACACAAAAATTTGAGGATTACATTGTCTAACACAAATCTTCATTGGGAACCCTAACCATGTCTGCATCATTTGGTATCAGATTAAGGTTTTCTTTCCCTAGGAATTGAGGCATGAAAAATATTGAAGGTTTTCTACATTTTTGAGTGTGGGTGAAAAATCATTTTGGAAATCTTCCAACAAAATGACTGTTGGGAAGAAAATGTGAGGATTGGACAATAAACATTGGTGGTTTTCCACATTTGTGAGTGTGGGTGAAAAATCATGTCAAACATCTTCTAGCAAGAAGATTATTGTGTTGGCATGTGTGAATTTAGGTGATGTCATTGATGTAAAATCTCATTCATGAAAAAGAGGATGATGGAGGAGAGCTATAATATACTCAGTTTGATGTTGACATCATCATTCAGGTTGTTTCATGATTGTATGAGTGGACAAGGTGAGAATGGCTTGGCCTAGCAGGCCTAATCAGGTGATGAAAAAGAGGACGATGGAGTGCTAGAAGATGCTCAATGTGATGTTGACATGGTAATTGAGGTTGTTTCATGATTGCATAAGTGGACAAGGTGAGAATGACTTGTCCTAGTAGGCCTAATCAGGTGACCTAGCTAGCCTAGGTGATGGTGCATGATGGTTTGAGTTGCTTGGTGACTTGAGAATGCATTTTCCAGCTCGATAGGAAAATTCAAATGCTATTTGTGAATTGTGTGCTTTGCATGGGACAAAAAGGGTTTTATGGATGTTTTTTCATTGAGCTAAGATCATTTTATAAAAATAATGGAGTGGTTTCATTGTCAGGGTTTTATGTATGAATGTTAAGAAGGTAAACAACTTTTTATGAGTTTGAAACCTTGGGTCAAGAGCGATGGAGGAAAAATTATTGGTATGGGAACATAATGGATTGGTTTTACTAATGTGATTATTGGAGGTTGTAGAGGACTCCTCCATATTTCCAGAAAGGTATAATAGAGCTTGTGATAGTATGTGGGCCCCACTCAAAAAGGCAAGTTTCTGAAGATTTTTAGTTTGTGGCAAAGTTGTCCATTGAAGGTATCAAATTAATCACCATTTATGAAATATTGATAGTTTTACTATATGTCCATGATGGTTTCAAGTCATGGTTGAAGTCCTAGAAGGAAAAGTGTGCCTTATCTTTGAGGGCTAGTTTTTGGGCCTAAAAGTGCAGTTTTGAGCAATTGTAGAGATTGACTTGGTTAAAGGCCTCCCACTTGGAGTTGGAAGGAAATATAAGATGTAATGGAAAGTATATTTAGATCAATTTCCAATTATATATTTTTTTTCTCTTGATGAGGTGTTTTGATAGGTGAACCAACTTAGTTTTTGAATACCTAATTTGACTGTTTTAGGACATGATTGCTCTGGTTGGAAGATTGATGTGGAAGACTCATGTCTTGTCTTAGCTGATGCTTTATATCTATTGGAGAGTGAAGAGGGATGATGTTTTTCACTATTGAAGGAATTTATAAGTCCTAAAAGTGACAGAAAGGGTGCAAACCAATTGAGTTTCCAAAACTACTTTCTAGGTAGTTCAATTTGGGGAAGAGTAAAAGAGGCGTGGTTTGCATTTTTGGATATTTAAAGAGGTATAAAAAGCATGGATGTGTTATAAATTTTAGTGGATTTTCAAATGAGTGGCTACATGACATATTTGATGTGTTCTTGTGTGGTCTTGAGCTTTTTTGGTGAAGACTGGTTCCCAGAAGCAGTTGTTTTGAATAGGAAATGATCGTACCTACTAGAGTTATGAAGAAAATGATTGGTGAAAATTAATGTTCGAGAATTTATGATGTATTTGACATGTGTAAGGCATTTGGAGGCTTGAAAAATCATGGTGATGAGTATGGAGGTCCTTGATGAGCTTGGTGATAGGGTTTTGAGCCACTTTTGGCTTGTTTAGTTGTCTTGGTGCATGGCTGACTTACATGGGTCTATGATATGAGTTTATATGAATGTATTGTTAAAATTTTATGGTTTATTGGTCAAGATACTTGATTAGGACTGAATCATGTTATGTTTTTGAATTGAAAGGCATATAAAAGTGCATGTTTGGTTCAAATTTGAACCAGTGAAAAGAGAGGGAAAAGTGCGATTTGGTTGAGAGAGTGTAAGTGGTTCAAGGGAATGAAATATGAACTAATAGTGCATGCAAAATTATAAGGAATGTTAGAGAGATTGAGGGCAAGGGTTTGTGAAAAAATCACGTCATGAAAGTCCAAGATTGAGTGAGTTAGAACGTGTGTTTAAAGAGGGTTTGAAGGAGTTTTGAGCATAATATTTGATCATTATCAGTTGTTTTTGTTGGCATTGTTTCTTAAGTGGTCTTCTTATTAAAATCTTGTGTGATGATTCATATTCATGAAAGTATAACATGTTTTATATCCCTTCATGTTTCCATGAGATCTCATGGCTCTGTAACAGATCCTCATGCTTCCAAACACCTAGACTGAGTCTGGATGAGTACTTAAAACTGGGTCTTCAACCTATACTTGTACTTTGAAACTCATGTGAGTGCCTAAATACTCTTGAAACATGATCTCCATGCCACTACCAAGCTTCTCATGTCACCATGTAGCTCCATCCACCATGCGCCATCACCTAGGCTAACTAGGTCACCTGATTAGGCTTGCAAGACCAAACCAATCTCACCGAAACACATCATGCCATCATAAAACCACCTGATACTCCATGTCACCATCATAATGAGCATCCTATAACTCTAATCTATCAACCTATTTGTCATTAATGATATTTTACATCAATGACAACACCTAGAACTCAACATACCAATATAGCTAGTAAGGTGTCTAAGGTATGTATAGTCCCCTGAAAAGGTATCATGGCATTAATGGATGGAGGAGGATTCTTGAGTTGATATTCACCAGGGCCAATAGAAAATAAATTATCCTCGAAGTAGGATTCATCTATTTCAATGGGATTAAAGTTAATATTGCATAATGTGTCATCACTGAGTTCTACGACATCAGCCTCATCATCGGAATCATAGGTGCTAGCATTATCATGTTATATAACATTATCAAGGATATTAGTAGGGATAGAACAAGATGTAGTAATGAGAGGAGCCACGATAGGTGGAGTGGATATGGAGGAAGACTTGGTAGGTGAGATGATAGCAGTAATATGAGTAGGAATGGATGACATACAAATGGAGGTAGAAGAAGGATGCAAAGCACTAGACTAAAAAACATCATATATATCAATAGTCTGATACAAAATAGGTTGTGGTGGAGGGATGGGCATGGTGGTGATGGGGTCAATGTGGAAAAAATTGAATGGGTTGGGTTCCGCAACAATGGTATGTTCATAGCCATCACGTAGAAATTCAACACACTGATGAAATATAGAGGGAACAACATGCATTGAATGAATCCGGGGTCTACCAAATAAGAAATTGAAATGGAATGTGGCATAGATAACAAAGAATATAGTAAGAAAAAATATATGCCTAACTTGTAAAGGTATATTGATAGTGCCCATGCATGTACGAGTAGTGGAATCATATCCACTAATGACTTGAGAGGATATATTAAATAGATCGTCAGTAATGCTTGTTTTCTTGAGGGAGAGAGCACATAGGTTTATAGCAGATCCATTATCAATGAGTACATGCTTAATACAGATGGCACCAATAGTAACAAAAATAAGCAATGGTGAAAATGGATTATTAGAAGTATAGAGAGGGATATCCACATCACTGAAATATATAACATGTGGTAGATTTTTTAGGGATTGAATGAGGTGAGTAAAAGAAACAAGTGAATTATTGCCTTCAATGTGGATGGAACGAAGGGAAGACTCTAGTGTATAACGAAAATTGGGTGAACTACACAAGAGATCACAAAGAGAGTTTTTTGCTGGTGTATTCTTCAGCTTCTCAATGATGTCATAACCCTTAGAGGTAGTGGGAGGAACTGTATAAGTGATAGGTAGTGGTACAAAGACAGGTGGAGTCATAGGAGGATGAGTGCAGTGGTTGGTGACTACATTGATGGTTGGATTAGGAATTGGAGTAACTAAGTGAGGAGGATGTTGAGTATGAACTTGCATAAAATCAGTAGCAGTAGTAGCCATGTCAGAGACTTTGGTTGGAGTAAAATAAGGATAGGAATATTGATCCATAAATTCAATAGAAGGAGATAGATTTTGATGCATTCTCAAAAGACCAAGTTATTTAATTTAATTTAAATTAATTAAATCTAATTATTGTAGAGTTACTATTGAAATAAATGATGTATAAATGTTGAATTATAGTAATGACACAAGTGAATTAAGAATTTAAAATATGAAATGCCAAGAAAGAGAAGGAGATAAAAGAACTTAGCTGATATCCACATAATCTCGAGAATTGATGAAAAAGATGCAAACAACATCATAATTAATATCTATAAATTTGACAACTCATGAATAATGATGGACAAGGGTGCCCAAGGTAGGATAGGGGCACCTGGGCCCTGGAGACTAGATCTGGGTGCCCGTGACTGCACAAAATCTTAGAATATATTTTTTGATGTGTTATAAAGGTGTCATAATTTCTCTCTGTTGATATCTTGTTGTTCGCACTATGATCACCGAAGGTACCTGTAACCCATAAAAAATAAGTTCACTTGCAAAAGCCCACAAACCACATCAATCCTAAAAAGGAAAATGTAGAATAGGGAGTCAGAATGACCATGGTAGTCTCCACGAGAGTGAACTTATGACCGAGCATTGCACTACATCTCAAACTCCATGTAGCCCTTGTGAGTGTGTGTAGAAATTGTGCCCTAGGATTCCTTTATGCAATTTGCACTTAATAGTGGGTTGTAGCTAGAATGTAGAAATGTAGTAGAATTTTTGGATGGAATAAAATGAAATTCCCCTTCCTATGTTATGTATGCAGTCGGTTGTCCCTTTAATGGATGTTATATGAATGCCCTGGAGTGCTTTAGGTTTATTTTGAATGCAATCTTAGGTGATGATAGTAATGCTTAGTGTTTGGTCCATGATTTTGAACACATAACTATGTATTTATATGATTCCTTTGTTTGAATTTTATAATTGACACCTAGAAGGCCGACCCATAAGTGAAAAAGATGTCAAAAAGATAAAAGAGATTCAAAAAGGAATGAGCAAGGTAAGAAAGGGTCAGGGGTACCCAGAGGGGATATAAGTGTCTAAGCACTTCTATCTTGGTTGGGTCATGGAAAATTTTAGTGGTGAATTTTCGTAAACTCACGAATATTTGGGTTTTTGGAAATTGAAAATGGAAAATATTCAGCATTCGGCGACCACCTAGTTCATCAGAAAAATTGGCTAATAGGTCCTTAATATGGGTCAATTCACCTACTATTTACACATATAAATGAACTTATGCATGTAATTCACCAATGTTTCAAAACAACCTATGCACATATTCACCGAAGTATATTACTATAGTGCCTAGGTATAATACATATACAACCATCCAACCCTTGGGCCTTTTGTAATGTTTTTCACCCAACCCCAACCCTTCCAACCTTTATCGTTCAATCTTTATTGGTTAGACTCCAAGTTTTTTTACGCAACCAAAATTCGTCCAACTACAATCCATCCTAGCACCTTTCGTTCTATTACAATCCGTCCAACTGCAATCTACGTAACTACAAGCATCCAACTACAAGCCATCCAACTGCAAGTTTTCTAACGTATTCGTCCATCCCCAAGTCATATGTCCCCAATCCATCCAACAAGTCATCCAACCTCAGATATCCAGCTTATTCATCCATCCCCAAGCCCATCTTTCCCTATTTTCCATCCACACCTATAGTCGTATTTCAACAGTTGGTATCTACGACATATCCATGGAATTTGGAAAGCAGGGTGAGAAGGTTACTGCCAGTTCAAAAAAGAGTAACAACACATTGTTCTATTATTTTCGAAACTCACAAAAAATGAATGTTGTGTCAGGATCTGTGGAAAATATAGGTATGTACTATCTACTAATTTACAAAATTTAATGATTATATTTTTCATACTGTAGGTTTCAAATACCCCTCTTTATAAAATTTATTATTTACTCTTTGCACACTTGTTTTATGTTTATTTAGTGGTACTAATAATATAAATAATTAATATTATTTCCATAACACTTTTATATAAAGACATTTCTCAAACACCTTCACGAACTAACATGTTTCAAGATGTCGATGATCCTTTTGCTTTTAATTAAAATGATATTTTTGTGATGATCTGATTGATGAAAACATTTGTTCCCTTGATGAAATCAAACTATGAGAAGATTCCTAAAATTCTCATCTGACACCAACAAAGGAATCTTATACTAAAATTTCTGTTTCTATAAAAAGGAGACATGAGGATCAAGATATTCTTACTGAGAACCCAGATGCACAAGTTGAAGTTGAAGAAAGTAAAAAAAATATCTATAATAAGAAAGACAATATGAAGGAATTTTAGGTTCAACTAGGCAGCCAAATATCATTTTCTTGAATCTGTGGAGTCGAAAATGGTAATGATATTCCAACTCAATGTCAATGTAAAATATGTAGTTGGGAACAAGGGAAAGATCACACAATGCAACTCAAACTAGACACTATTGAAAAACACTGTGGGAAAATATATATTTCCCAAAAGCAAAAGAATGAGAGCATAATAAGATCTCATAAATGGAAAAATACAAAAGACTGCTTGCATGTTAAGTATGTATAAGAATATGAAAAAGAAAAAAATGTTTGAAAAATTTAAATGTAAAGCTGACACAATAGTAGCAAAATTGAGCAAAGCTATGGAGACTGAAATGCATGCCAAAATTATTCAATTTGCTATTGTATTCCATATATTGAAAAAGGGAAGACCCATTTCAGATTTCTTAGAAAATATAATATTGTATCTGGTTATTGGCATACAGAACGTTCCACAATCACATTGGTCAGATGACAGTGGTTGGGAAATAGCAAAATGTCTGTCTCTAGTGATAAAGAAGGATCTAAAAGAGGTTATTAGAAATGAAAATTTTATTTCCCTTTCAATTGATGAGGTTACAATAGTGGACAATATTTCTTGGGTTCGTATTCATGTATACACATTTGCAAATGAAGTAAGAAATCCCCATCTCCTAGCAATTCATAAAATGAGGGAAAATTGTAATTATGAAAACATTTACAAATTGATGGTGTCAACTTTTAAGGATATTATAGGTATGGATGATTTTTCCATTGCAATGAAGTTAGTTTGTGTTGGAACTAACGATGCATCTGTAATGCAGGGGGCAGAAATGGTCTCTGCATACGACTATAGACAATTGTTTCCCCCCATATGATTTCAATTCATTGCATGGCTCAAATAATGAATATGGCCTGTAAAATTATGAGCACATTCAAAAGTGTTGTCAAATTGGAGGAGCTGATTTGTGATTTACATGCATATTATTCAAATAGTTCAAAGAGATTTTTAGAATTTCATAAATTTGTAATTTGATTGAAATATGGGAAAAATCTTCTCAAATATGTGGATACTAGATGGATTTCAATGTATGAGCCTATTTATAGAATATTTGAATAATAGCCTTCGTTGACAATTTTTATGTATAAATGTCGTACGGAAGTAGATAAAGATAAAAAAAAATCTCGTCTAATAGATATTGAAACTTTACTTACTCTATGCGGTATTTTTCCTATTTTAAAGGAGCTAAATGTTTTGAAGAAGCATGTGCAAGAGCATTGCATCTATATAACATACTTCATAAGACTCAGAAAACATGTGTGCATGAGTATAAATATTTTATATTGTTCAAATGGAAGTTTTCAAGGTCATTTTTTTGAAAGTTTGAGTGCATTAACAGACCTTAAGAATCCAAGTTGCTTCTTAAAATTCAATATACATGATCATTTGTGTATAACAACACATGAGAAAGAGATACCACTTCATAATTTTCAAAGAAGAGAAGATTTGGTTGGGTCAGAGATGGAAGAAGTAAGAGTGACACACAATTTATATGAAATAGTACTAAGTGAAACTCAAAATAAATTGAAAAATATTTCTCAATATTTATCTATAGAGATATGTGAAAGATTCAAAAAGGATAAATTACTTGAAGCAATGGGATTTGTCAATCCAGAGTTTTTGAATACAGCTAGAAACATACTTGAAATATCCATTAGTACTTTATTTATCAAATACATGACTAGTCTAATGGAACATTTATGTAAGTGTGAAGAGATAAACAAAGTTAATTTTGAAGGTATTTTACAAAAGAAGTTATTGAGTTCTCAATCACAGGATTTTTCCACCACTATGCTAGAGAAATTTCAGTTTCTGGAAGAGCCAAATGAAAATGGTGCCATTAAAAGACTTTAGAAGAATCTTTATTCAAGTAATATTTTGCAAGAGGATTTGAGCAAGAATATTTTGCTATATGAACTTTTTCAAACTATGATTCTGGGATATGTTGATGATGAGAGGGTATTCAGTGCATTGTCCTTTGTAAAATCAAAAGTCTGTAACAGATTGGATAGAAATTTAGAAACTTGTCTGAGATTATATGTATCTTATTACTCTGTCGAGACTTTTCCTTATGAGATAGAACTTGCACTATGGAATTCTCTGTAGATAAAGATTGAGAAATATTTTTCAATTTATTTTGAATGTCACTTAGTACTATTTCATATAAATTGTGTGTCACTCTTACTTCTTCCAGCTCTGACCCATCCAAATCTTCTCTTCTCTAAAAAGTATGAAGTGGTATTTCTTTCCCATGTGTTGTTATACACAAATGATTATGTATATTGAATTTTAAGAAGCCACTTAAATTCTTAAGGTATGTTAATGTATTCCAGCTTTCAAAAACAGGACCCTGAAAACTTCCATTTGACAAATATAAACTATCTAAACTCGTGCACACATGTTTTATGAGTCTTATGAAGTCTTTTATGTAGATGAAACACTATTGTGCATGCTTCGTCAAAACATTTAGCTCCTTCAACATTGGAAAAATACCACATAGTATAAGTAAAGTTTCAATATCTATTAGACAATACAAAAAATATTTATCTTTATCTACTTCCCTGGGGTAAAACCTGTCAATGAAGGATATTCTTCAAATATTCTATAGGCATGCTCATACATTGAAATCCATTTGGTATCTACATATTTGAAAAGTTTATTTACATATGTCAATCAAATTACAAATTTCTAAAATTCTAAAAATCTCTTAGGACTACTTGAATGATATGCATGCAAATCACAAATCAGCTCCTCTAATTTGGCAACACTTTCGAATGTGCTCACAATTTTATAGGCCAAATTCATTCCAGAGTGAGTGACGCAATAAATTGCAATCATATAGGGGAAATAGTTGTCTATAGTCTTATGCAAAGACCATTTTGGCCCCTTACATTACAACTATACCATCATTTCCAACACAAACTAACTTTGTTGCAATGGAAAAATCATCCATACCTACAATATCCTTCAAACTTGACACCACCAATTTTTAAATGTTTTCAGAATTGCAATTTTCACTCATTTTATGAACTACTAAGATATGGGGATTTCTTACTTCATTTGCAAATGTGTATACATGAATACAAATCAATGAAGTATTTTCCACTGTTTCAACCTCATCAATTGAAAGGGAAATAAACTTTTCATTTTTAATAGCCTCTTTTATATCCTCATTTTCCACCCGAGCAAGACATTTTGATATTTCCCAGCCACTCCCATCTAACCAATGTGATTATGGAACATTTTGTAAGCCAATAACCTGATACAAAATTATATTTTATGAGAAATTTGAAATGGGTCTTCCCTTTTTAAATACATGGAATACAATGGAAAATTGAATACTTTTGGCATGCATTTCAGTTTCTTTTACTTTTTCCATTTATGAGATCTTACTATGTTCCCATCCTTTTGCTTTTGGGAAATATATATTTTTCACAGTGTTTTCAATGGTGTCTAGTTTGAGTTGCATTGTGTGATCTTTCCCTTGTTTCCAAATACATATTTTACATCAATATTGAGTTAAAATATCATTACCATTTTTCGGTTCCACAGGTTCAATAAAAGGATATTTGGCTTGCCAGTCAAGCATGAAAGTCCTTCCTATTGTCCAATTTGTTCTCTTTCTTCTTATAGATTTTTTTTAACTTTCTTTGACTTCAACTTGTGCATCTAGGTTCTCAGTAGGAATATCTTGATCCTCTCATCTCCTTTTTCTAGAAACAAAAATTGGAGTAGAAGCTTCCTCTATTGTTGATGTTGGATGAGAATTTGACGAATCTTCTCCTAGTTTGATGTCATCAAGGGAATAAAAAAAATTCATCAATCAGATCATCTCAAAAAATATTAGTTTCATTAAAAGCAAAAGGATCATCGACATCTCAAAATAAATTAGTTTGTGAAGGTGTTTGAGAAATGTCTGCATATAAAAATGTTACATAAATAATATTAATTATTTATATTATTAATACCACTAAATAAACATAAAACAAGTGTGCAAAGAGTAAATACTCAATTTTATAAAGAGGAGTATTTGAAACATATAGTATGAAAAATATAGTCATAATTTTTTTTAAATTAGTAGGGGTAAGTGCACCAATCTGGGGGGCCAAAAGGGGGTCTTAAGTGGACGATTACTACTAAAACTAAATTTCAATTTTAACAAGTTATTTGAAATAGTTACACTCAAAATTGGAAGATGTTGTAAAAACATGAATTATAGTATTTTGAGTCTAGTTTCTAAAATATTAAAATTTATTTAAAACGATTAAGTTTAAGTGGGTCAAATAACTAAAATACCAAAAGGTGCTCCTATTTTTGTTAAAAAACATAATAGAGTGACTTTCATGTGCCCCACCATTTTTTTAGCACCATTTAGTATTTTTGAAAACCCTTTGGTAGAAAGATAGATATGAACATCTAGTTTAGGCTCCATTTTTTTAGATTTTTTTAGTGAGTATTTTTTTATGATTTTTCTAGTACAAAAGTTTTTAATTTTGAAAAATAACGGAGCTTCAACTGTATGCCCCCCTATCTACCTAAAAAAATATCAAAAATTATATTTTTTTTTATTTTTGAATATGTATAGAATTAGGCCTAGTTTGGGCTAGTATAATGTTTTTCAATTTTGATGATCCAAAAAAAGATACATGACGAAAGATAAATGTTTAAACTTCAAAAAATAGCTATAAAAAGGCATAGTTACAAAATAAATAATATGGAAACCTTATATTAGTTATAAAATTTTGAAAAATAATATTTTTAGAAAGAAGAAACTTTGTTCTACATCGTGGTATAATTTTTAAACAAATCGATCTGTTTTAATGTTGATTTACTATGGCGGAAGTGGAATTTTTTGCATTTTCCTACAAAAACACGTTGTTTGCTATGTTTGTTCAGGTCCATGCCTCAGGCTTGGGGATCCAAACTAGATCCAAGCCTTGAGGCGTGCCTTGGAAAAAGTAAAAACACAAAACACGTACGCATTATAATGCATACACATTCTGCATAGTATAAACATTATATGTGTTTTTTTCATGCTTCTATTTACAAAAATAAATGAAATGTGTAAGTGATATAACGTGTATTATTCCACATTATAGATGTTATATCATGTCTTTTGGCATGCTTTATTTATATTTTATTATTATTTATACTTATACTTTTAATTTATTTTAGTAAATATAAGAAATTAGGGTCACTCTGAACCTTATGGAACTAGTCTCACAACTCCATGAGTCACAATTTAAGAGATAGTTTTTTAATAGTATAATTTGATCAGTACATAGGTAATTTTCAGGATTTCAGCATTCATCCTAAATCTTTTAGCATTTAAATTCTACAATCGAAACCCTAAACCCTAAATTAAACCCTAAACCCTAAACCCTAAGCCCTAAACCATAAACCCTAAACCTTAAACCATAAACCCTAAACACTAAACCCTAAACCATGATCCCTAAACCATAAACCTTAAATATTCATCCCTTACCCATGAGACCTAAACCCTAAACCATGAGCCTAAAGACCTAAACCATGAACCTTAAGCCCTAAACCCTAAACCCTAAACCATAAACCCTAAAAACTAAATCCTAAACCCTAAACCTTGACCCCTAAGCCCTAAACAATGAATCTTAAACCCTAAACCCTAAAATTGAGCCCTAAACACTAAACCCTAAACCCTAAACTCTGTAACCTAAACCCTAAACCCTTAACCCTAATCCCTAAACCCTAAACTATAAACCCTAAAACCAAAATAATAAACCCTAAACCTTAAACCGTAAACCCTAAACCTTGAACCCTAAGCCTAAAGCCCTAAACCCTAAACGCTAAATCTAGAGCCCTGGTCTAAACCCTAAACCTTAAATCTGTAACTCCAAACCCAGAACCCTAAGCCATAAATCATAAACCATGAACCCTAAACCCTAAACCCTAAACATTTATCCCTAAACCGTGAACCTTAAACCCTAAACCCTGAGCCCTAAGCCCTAAACCCTAAACCATGAGCCCTAAATTCTAAACCATAAACCCTAAACTAATAAATCCTAAGTTCCCTAAACCCTGAACCCTAAACCCTAAACCCTATGAACATTGAATCTTAAACCCTAAACCCTAAACCCTAAACATTTATTCCTTACCCGTGAGCCTTAAACCCTAAACCCTGAGCCTTAAGCCCTAAACCATGAGCCCTAAGCCCTAAACCCTAAACCATGAACCATGAGCCCTAAATTCTAAACCAAAAACTAAACCCTAAATGAAAACCATAAATCCATAAACCCTGAGCCCTAAAGTTCCCTAAACCCTGACCCCTAAACCCTAAACCCTAAACCCTAAACCAAAAAATCTTAAACCCTGAACCCTAAAACCCTAAACCTTAAACCCTAAACCTTTAGCCCTAAACACTAAACCCTAAACCCTGAACTCTGCGACCTAAACCTTTAATAACCGTGAGCCCTAAACCCTAAAACTAAACAATAAACGCTAAACCCTAAACACTGAACCTGGACCCTAAACCCTAAGCTCTAAACCCTAAAGCCCTAAACCTTGAAGCCTGATCCTTGAGCCTTAAACCTAAAACCCTAAATCCATAGCCATGAGCTCTAAACCCCAAACCTTAAACCCGTAACTTTGAACCCCAAATCAAGTCATAAACCTTAAACCATAAGCCCTAAACCATAAACCCTAAACCCTATACCCTAATTTTTTAGCCCTAAACCCTAAACCTTGAGCCTTAAACCATAAACCATAAACCTTAAGCCCTAAACGATAAACCCTAAACCCTAAAAACTAAATCATAAACCCTAAACCCTAAACCCTAAACACTAAACACTAAACCCTTAACCATGATCCCTAAACCCTAACCATAAACCATAAACCCTAAACCCTAAATCCTAAACCATTGACCCTAAACCTTGAACCCTAAACCCTAAACCTTAAACCCTGAATCATGAGACATAAACCCTAAACCCTAAACCATGAACCCTACACCCTTAAACCAAAATCCTAAACCCTAAACCCTTAACCCTTAACCCTAAATCCTTAGCGTTAGACCCTAAACCCTTAGTGATAGACCTTAAACCCTGAACCATGAGCCTTAAACCCTAAACCCTAAATCCTAAACCCTGAAATCCAAACCCTAAATATTGAGCCCTAAACCCTAAATTATAAACCCTAAACCATCAACACTAAATCCATGAACCCTAAACCCTAAACCTTAAACCATAAAATATAAATCCTAAACACTAAACACTAAACCCTAAATTATGAAACATAAACCTTGAACCCTGAGCCCTACATCCTAAACCCTAAATATTGAACCCTTAACCCTGAGCCATAAACCCTAAACTCTAAACCCTAAACCTTAAACCCTAAACCCTAAAACTTAAGCACTAAACCCTAAACCCTAAAACTTTAACCATGAGCCCCAAACCCTAAACCCTAAACCTAAGTCCTAAACCTTGAACCCTGATCCATAGACCCTAAACCCTAAATCATAAAATATGACCCCGACCTAAAGGAAATTCCTAATAATATCATTCAGCATGTTTCAGTGTGTAGGGAATATTTTCTAAGGTGATCGATCAACTCATTTAGTTTTGATGAGAGACTACTGCCTCTAAAGGCCTAAAAAGGCCATTTTGGCCATTCTGTAGCTAATTGAACACCCTTCGAAAGTTTTTAGAAAAAATATAAAGAATCTGAGGGTGATTTCAAAGAGAATTAAAGATGTCTAAGTAAATTTAGGAAATTTTAGGAAATAAAATCTCATTCAGGAGCAATTTGTTTAAGACCAGGTTTTCAAGTGCAGGGAATGAAAGCTAAAACGATGAAAGATGACTTCTTTGGATGATTCCAGGAGTTATGGAAAGAGTTAGGATGAAATAAAATAGGCATCGGAAGGCTATTATAATAATCTACAAGGTGGAATAATCAACATTGATTCAAGGCTTAAATGTTTCTTTAGGTACTACAAAACTCTGCAGCTACCCGTCTCAGTTCAAAATGAAATAGGACCTAAATTTTAAATTACAGGTAGAATTAGACTTTTAGAATAGTTTCATTGATCATAAAATGTGATTTGTAGTGTTTCACTGAAGTATGGAGGTCAAGAACATGTAACTCATCCTCAAATTTCATTCAAGGATTCATCCCCTATCTGGAGGAGGAAACCCATTTCCATGAGGAGAAAATTGAGAAAAAAGGTGTCCATGTACCATAAGCATGCTTACACCTAGTGTCATATCAGTCAATAAATTGAATTTTAAGGAGTCATCATGTTCAAAGGTGAAATGTGGATCTCAAGGAGTGACTTAATGATCATCATATCTAGACTTTTTCATTGTAGCCAAATCTCTCTAAAGAACAAGATAAAATGAGCTAGTCATGCCACTAAGGTATAAAGGACCATCATGTGTGAATTATTAAGGCATCATCTGTCTCCATGAGATACATATGAGAAAAAACATGTATGAGAATCATGAATTTGATTCCATGAAAGGATAATTTTAGAGCCATGAAAGGTGAGGCGATGATCTTTATATGGAGCACCATGTTTCTAAGAATGAGTAATCATCTAAGCTCACTTGATGCAATTCACTTGGTAATATTCGTAAAAAATCATTCAACACCTAGTAGTTTTATCACACCCTAAAGAGGAGGCACATTATAATCACCTCATTTTGGCCATAAGACAGGAATCCCATTCTAGGAGCAATCTTCTATCTACAAAGTAAGGATCTCATTTTAGTAAGAAGTAGATAAGCATCATAGAGTTGATTCATAGTCACTAAAGTGAATTATGGACCAAATTTAAAAAATTGGTACCAATTCAAGTAATGGTAGGGCCAATATCCAATTTAGAAGGTCAAAAACCCTACAAAACAATTATATGCTTTCCCAAAACAAAGACCGACTACAATATATATGCCCTGAAAGTTTTAGGTACTTTGTTAAAATCCTAAAAAATGAGTAAGTACAGACCATATTAGATTTTGGAAAAATATCTTCTATATTATAATTGTTGGAGCTACGGGACCACTTCCATCAAGTGTAGAGTGACCCTAACTTCTTATATTTATTAAAATAAATTTAAAGTATAAGTTGTCTTTTACTATTTGTTTGAAATAATAAAATAAATCTTATACTTGAACATTTATTTTTAAAACTATAAGCCCCCAAAAAAACATATATATAGTCCATACCATGCAAAACACATACGCGTTTTGAATAAACTAAAACGTGCACACATTTTAGGATCAGAAATTACAAAACCAGGAAAAATAGAACGCGTACACGTTTTGACTGTTTTCAAATTTTTGTTTTCTTTTTGGCCCCCCAGATTGGTGCACTTACCCATATATAGTACATACCTATATTTTCCACAAATCCCGACACAACATTCATTTTTTGTGAGTTTCCAAAATAACCAATCAATTTATTGTTACTCTTTTTTGAACTGGTAGTAACCTTCTTACCCTACTTTCCAGAATCCATGGATATGTCGCAGATACCAACTTTTTAAAGATGGCTACAGGTGTGGATGGAAAATAGGGATATATGGGCTTGGGGATGGATGACTAAGCTGGAAGAATGAGGTTGGATGGCTTACAGTTAGACATCTTAGGGATAGATGACTGGGGGATGGATGACTAAGTTAAATGGCTTGTTGTTAAATGGCTTGTAGTTAGATGGATTGCAGTTGGATGGATTACAATAAGACTGAAGGTGCTAGGACGGATTGTAGTTAGACGTATTTCAGTTGGGAAAAAAAGTGTGGAGTCTGACTAAAAGAGATTGAATAGTAAATGTTGTATGGGTTGGGGTTGGGCATAAAATATTGCAAAAGGCCCAAGGTTTGGATGGTTGTATATTTATTATACCTACGTGCTATTGTAATATACTTTGGCGAATATGTGCACAAGTTAATTTGAAACACTGGTGAATTACATGTATAATTTCATTTATATGTGTAAATAGTAAGCAAACCAACCTATACTAAGGAGCTGTTGGCTGAATTTTCTGGTGAACTATGTAGCAGCCGACTGCTGAATATTCACCATTTCCAATTTCGAAAAACTTGATTATTTGCAAGTTTACGAAAATTTAGCACTAAAATTTTCCCTAACCAATAGTTTTCTTGCTTAGGGATCATATCAATGCTAGTATTCTTATAGGACCTAGAAATGTATCGAAGTGTGTTATTTAGTGTCTATACCATGTCAAACCACAAACTATATGTCTAGGAATAGGCCTAAAATGACCTGACTAGACCATGATATACCATGAACTGGCCATAATGACCACATGTAAACACTTGGAAACCTCTAACACATTATGTCAACCTTATTTGACCTCATAAACACCTTTGGAACTCATATCATGACCATGCATGTTTGTAATATGCACAAAATCATGTTTAGACATCATTGTAGCTTGACCAAAACATGACACTACCAATCAACCTTCATGCTAGACACTGAAATACACCTCATAGAGACTCACATGACACCTACACACCCTTTTCCATCAATGGCTTTGACATCAATGACAACACCTAGACACAATGGCCAACATTCTCCCCCTTTATCATTGATGACAACCACCATAAAAAACATAGTTGGCAACCATAAGTAAAAACACACCTACAAGACCTCCTTTCCATGTTTCTGATCCTACTCTCCTCATTTTACATCTATGAAAAAGGAACATTGAAAACTAGACATGGAAAAATACAGATCACAATGGAAACAATGCAATGGAAAAAAAGACTTACACGCATACAAGCTCCCCTTAGGACTGAACTCCATTTTTCTTTTCTTCAAACAATAGCAACAAGGATCCATAGACCTAATATAAGCTTCCACACATCTCCCCCTGAGAGTGTATCCTCCATATTTGTCTTCATTCATGTTCTACAACTTCTTCTACATCTATATCATGCAAAATCCACAAACTCTGCCTCTAATGCTGTCACAACCACCTTTAGGACCAATTTCCCTAAAGCATACCTTTAGTCCATTTTAGTCGAACTTCTTAATTTGTAGCTTCCCTGTCATTATACCACCATATACTCAATATCAATGCAAAAATGAAGCTACTTACCTTGAACTCAAGTCATGAAAATTGTTCATGATTGTTGTCACATTCCTGAGTTAGATTTTCAGTAATTCCTGCCTTATTTCCATGTTATCTTAGCTAGTTGATCTTTGAAAAGTTCCATCTTTCATTTTTCTAACAAAAATTCAAACTACCCTGTCAAACAAGCCTTCTTAGACACCTTATACATTTAATGGAAGATAAATACTAGTTCTCTATGCTTTTATAAAACTTTACATATTTGTAGCTCATCATTACAGTACTTCATAATATCCACAGTCATAATGTACCCTACAGTCTTAATTATCCAACTTGAGGACCTAATCATCTTCATATATTATTTTCTTGCAAACTCTTTCAGATCTTAAGATACCTATTTAACGATCATTACCAGATCTTCATGACCTATAGCTCACCATTGCTCCACTTCATATCCTTCAGTACCCTTATTCCTAAGAAATAAACTTAGAATCTTTATAGCCTCACTTCCTCTAGCTTCCACAGTCATTATATTGCTTCATATTCATCATACTACATCCATGATGAATGATAACACAAGATAAACCTCAAAAAAATGAATTAGAGACTGAGACAGAGGTAAACATACCTTGACTGTACCAATTATATAGTGATAAGTTCTTGAGACAAAGTTTTGAGCATGAGTTCATAACATATCATATTTCATTCATAGACTACAAACTATCTAGAATCATCTTCTTAAAATTCATTCTTTGATCATCAAATATTTCAAAGCTTCTCAAAACTTCTTGAAATCTCTTATTGCATGATAATGTTCAATCAAATATTTGACACTTCATACTTACATGGGATTATTATTAGAGCATCATCAACACTTACTTTTCATCTGAGAACATCTTTGAACCTCTATAAATTTTTAGTCATTTATCTTCTTGGATCAAGCTTCAACTTGTTTACCCTTCTTCAATCCCAATACTTTGTTCTTAGAGTAACATTCACTCAGGCCGTCTTAATCACTTAAAGAAATTTTTATCTTCTTGCAAACCGTCATGAACTTTTTGGTGTAGATTATTTCATCTTACAACATATTTCTTTCACAGGAAAAGAGAGACATATTCATGCATGTCATCATTCCATATGAGATCAAGCATACTCTTTGACTATAAACATACTTCTTGATAGACTTGGTGTATCAATGATCATGGGAGCCTTCTTGAGCAATATTAACATTGTTTTCAAAATATCAATCATATTCCCTTTAATCATTTTCATAAATTAGAAATTTCTTTCCTAAAAAATTTGTTACAGACCTTCTTGATTGTGTCTAACCTTTGTAGACCCAAAACATGTACTTCTAGTCTTTCTCAGACCGAACGTTATTCAAATATCCTCATGATTGAGAGCATATTTTCCATCTTGAGAGAAACACCCAAAAAAACATACATTCTCATAGCATCAACTCAAACTAATGGAATCATAATTTCATACTTCTTTAGAGACTATTATAGACTTATAC
This sequence comes from Taxus chinensis, assembly GCA_019776745.2. NCBI lineage: Eukaryota > Viridiplantae > Streptophyta > Pinopsida > Cupressales > Taxaceae > Taxus > Taxus chinensis. Next base: position 267,693,355 of record CM034146.1, on the reverse strand, counting down.
ATTTAAGACATTTCAAACTTTACTAACATGCTAAAAATATTCTTCATGATTATTAACCTTCTTGGATCAACTTTGTTTGGAACCACAGACCTTACACAAATGACATAGACTATTAATACACTTGATTATCATGGGACTGATGAAATCATGGATTCAATCTTTAGGTTTATACCCTTCAATACTTGAGACACTCATACTATAACATAATTTATGACTAAAAGAATTACTCTTGTACCCATTTGAAATATATAGACTCTAAGACATATGAAAAAGACTTCTTGTATGCACTTGACTTCAAGACATTTTTCACACTCGACTCAAGGCCATCTTTTGATGCTTCACAGGCTTTTGGGATAGTACTGATCTTAACAAGACACAAACTTGGAACTCAGATTAATCCTTCAATCCCTACAGACTTTACACCTTAATTGGAGCACATCAACAACTTGCATACCTCTACACTATTAACATGACATTATAATTTGACCAAAACACATTATCATGTGCAACACAGACTTTGACTCAAGACAATGATGTTTCATTCCTTGGACAAACAGGACTAGAACATGACTTGTCAAGATAGAGCTTCAACCATAAGGAAAAACTTTTGACCGAGACTATATAATATTCAAAATAAGAATCGATGAATTGGACAAAGGCATACCTTTATAGGACTTGTACCATCATGACATGATTCCATACTAACTGGAGAAAATTATTTCAAGTTTTCATAGCTCCCTATTACTCACAACTTTCTCTTAACCCTTGAAACTCATACCTTTACATAACCATCTCCCCTTGGCATTAAATCCTCTTCAATGGCTTGGACCAGTCATATTCCAACATACTCATAATAAATATCCCTTGATGCCAAAGCACCTCATCTTTGATCACAGATCCCTAACAGACCTTAATAATCATGCATGACTGCAACCAACTCTATCTTGACTAAACCAGGAGCATATAATATAGACTTTATACCCTTCACACCTTTTAAGATAGTTCCACACAAGCTAGACTCTATTCTTTAGCAATCATTACACCTTACAAGATTTTAGAGATGATATCATACCTTATAAATATGAAACTTGATTCCCCTTGGGAGGATACTCTCTGACTTGACAACTCAGATATTATCCTAAACTTCTTAACATGACTTAGATCTCCTTAAAGGATGTATAATCAAATCAGACCAATCCTTTTCAAGTATGATACAAAACATTGCAAGATATGACTTAAGACTCAAAATCATGCTTTCTTTATTTTAGCTAGTAAACAGTCATATATTTAATTTTCTCAAATGGAAAGAAGTATCCATTGTAGAAACACCCATACCTAGCATGAAATAATGGTGAAAAACCTTCAAGATGACCATTCGAGTGATTCAAGCTCTCTTTGACCTGTTATTGGCAAACAATTGTCTCAAATTCTGAAAAATAACCTTATGCTATCATCTTTCCATACATCAAACATATTGATAAGAACCTCATGGCTATGACATTCTTTGACTCCATCATGATACATGTCATCATCAACATTTATATTGATATATCTAAGCATATCAGGGAAAAACTCAAGCTCAATTCCTAGGACATATTCATTTCCTTTTCTTTCAAACATGCTAATATGAATTTGTTTTAGAGATTATTTTAACCTCTTAATATATTTTCTCCAAGGATAAGGGGCTTCAAGAGACACTTCTTCTACCATTATGTGTTCAAAAACATCTGCTTCATCTTCATCTTCTTTAGGGAAACCTACTTCGAAATCACCACAAAAATATGCTTTGACATCTTCATCGGTCTTCTCATCAGTTGGATTGGAAATGGGAGTACACATACCAATAAAATTCTTTCAAATTTCAAACCCTAAGGGTTTCAAGAAAACTCTCATATTAACAAGAGGATTAACTTCAACTTGATCCTAACTATCTTACATCTTTATGCTTCAAGAGGATCTTCTTCAGGTTGTCAAACTGGCTTCTCAAGGAAAAACTCTGATACCAATTATTTGAAGATAAAACACTAAGAGGGGGGAAAAATAAATTATCATACAAAATTTCATTCATTTTAACCATTGGCATTCACCAACCATTCACCATAGCTTATTCATTAAGATTAATCAATATAACACTAACCATCAAATCATATACACGAAGAAAACAATAACACATGGAAACCAAATTTAAGTGGGAACCCCTCAAGGGGAATAAAATCGACAGAAACAAAAAAATTTACAGCCATGTTTCAAATTTAGTTAGGCACCAACCCCACAAGGAGCACCAACCCCTAGTTTAGTAGAGCACCAACTTAACAAGGAGCACCAATCCCTGATTTAGTGAGGCATAAACCCCACAACAAAGATACAACCCGCTAAGGTATCAATAACAAAATCAAACACATGGAAATGTATGATAATTGATAATATTTTTCTCACACAACTGATAGAGATCCAAGTTCAATTCACACAACCTTCAAACCATCTCTAAACAAGATTTTCTCTAACTTGCTCAAATATGTCCTCTCATGGGCTGAATATATTAATTTTACTTGCACATATGATCTCAAAACTTTATTTAGGTCTTCATCAATCATATTATCTATGTTAATAACCCCTTAATACTCTTCTTTAATCTCCTCTAGGTTGCACTTTTCCTCCTTGGCTTAACTAGTCACAAATGACTCCTTACACTAGCTTATAACACCCTTGGGTCGGCCATGACCAAGTAGGTCAGTCATCCCAACTCAAAAACATAAGAATGAAATCATATAAAATATCTCAAATGACCCAAGTAGGTTAAATGGATCAAGACACCACCAACAAGCTCCAAGATGCACAAGCAATCTCAAAACAAGCACTCCAAGCTCTAGTGAATGCTCAAGCACCTCCAAGGTCTTCACACAACTTTGCCATGGATCCATCATCATCATGAAACATAGGGAAGTACTGTAAAAAAATTCAGCAACCTCAATAACCTCTTATTTATCTCCAAACATCATGAAGTATGCTAATATGCAAGTAAACCTCAATAGGTCTTCAATTCCCATAAATTCAGTCCCAGAAAATGAATGAATTCACATAGATAAACTCATAATCATGACTCAAGTAATATATCAATGGAAAGGTATCTAAATATTATTTTTGTAAAAACTCACATTTACATCCAAGTCATAGTGGAAGACCTCCAAATAGCTCAAACAATGCAACTACTCCAAACTGGCTTCAAGACCCCAAAACTAGTTCTTCAAAATAGAGATGGTTCATACCTCTAACATGTCATAACGACACATACCATATACCATTGGAAATAAATCTGAATATAATTTCTATAACAACTCACTTTATCATCCAAATCATAGTGGAAGACATCTAACCAAGCGAATTTGTAAAAATCCAAACTGTAAATGTAGACTCAAGAACTAGTCTTGAGAGAAACATGTTCCAAAAACCTCAAATCAAATTCCAAGATTAAATAAATCATGGAACACCATTAGAAATTTTTTTACATACTAATAAATATCTATAAAACATGAAACAACTCATAAAAACTAATAAGTCTCATGAAGCCACTCAAGAGCATGCTCAACCATGCACCCTGAAAATTAAACTTCAAAGAACAGGTCATAACTTGCTCATACTTCAGAAAAACTCAAATGTGGTATGTAATTGGAAATATATTGGAACCATAATCATGAAAAAATTCAAACCAAGTCTTAAATCAACCTATAGTTCTTGAAAAACCACTTTGATAACAGACTGCTCCAAACTGCCTAAAAACCCAATCTTCATAAATAGGGCACACTTTGCACTTTAGAGGCTAAAAAATGATTTTAAAATACCATGGAAATGTATTACAACTCCATGTTAGTTTTCATAACTGGTGATTTAGTCATTAGGTTTAATCTACAACATTTGCAAAAATTGAAAAACTCTAGAAACTTTCCTTTTTGAGTGGGACCCACATACTATCACAAGATCTAAAATAACTCATTATAAATATGGAGGATCCCTATAAGACCTCCAATCATAAAATTTTCAAAACCAATAAATTTCGTCTCATTACCATCAATTTCCTCCAAGTCATTTTAGAGCTAGGGTTTTATGAGGGTTAAAAAGTTGTTCGGCTTTTTAACGATTGTTCATAAAAATTTGAGGATAAAATAACCTCATTCTAATTGGAAAACCTTAATAAGTGGCCTAATTATATATTTCAAATATCTTAGGTTCCAATTCAAAACATACATCCCAAAACGAGCATCTGAAATTCAAGATTTACCTTAAATTCTCGCCTTTGTAAACCTAGTTTTGCCAAAAATCTCATATCTTTAAAAGTATTCATCACCTAAACCTTAAACTTTCCAAGAAGCATCATGACAACATCCTATCACTGACCAAAATAACTTATTTTCCTAAATATGCTTGAAACTCTCTATCCACATAGACTTACATGTGTTATCCTTTCTTGTCTTCACCTTCTTGTTTCCCAAGGACCATGAAACATCAACTTACCTATGAGAACAGAGCTGAAAATCATCATAATGTCACATACATTACCATAATTCTCATGCTATGCTTTAACAAGACTTTCCTACTCAATTTATTAAGCCAACATGCCAAACCACAAGCTCTAGGTCTAGGAATAGGCCTAGAATGACCTGACTCGACCATGAACAGACAATGATGACCACATATAGACACTGGGACACCTCTAACAAATCATATAAACCTTTTTTGACCTCTTGAAAACCTTTAGAACTCATTCCATGACCATACATGCTTATATCATGCACAAAATCATGCTTATATGTTATTGTAACTTGACCAAAACATGACACTACCAATCAACTTTGATATTAGACACTGAAAGACACCTCATGGAGACTCACAAGACACCTACACACCATTTTACACCAATTTTATTTGACATCAATGACAACACGTAAACACAATGGTCAACAATTACATGAACTTGTTCTCAATTAGGAGATCAAATCAAGTTATTTCAATGCAGTCGTAGTGCAATGCCTAGAATTTCATACTACTCCACTACTTTCTACTGAGACATATGAGACATCCGATGGTGTAGTTCATGGCATAGTGACCAAGATGTGTGTTCTCAAATTCAAAGTGATGGGATGACATATCATAGATAAATTCATTCTCTACATAATCCTTATGGAGATGGATGAGATCATGCTATGAAGTTTCTGTGTGGTAGCTTAACATGTTACGTTAACTTCCTAGCTGCCAAATAAAAAATTCCTAGCACAATCACATTTGTGTCTATAGAGATTATGTCAAGAATGACTTTATCTCTAAAATGCCATCCCATCACTTCAAAATTGAGAACACTCATTTCAGTCACTATGCCAAAAACTATGTTATCAACTGTATCATATGTATTGCTATAAGGTAATGGAGTAGTAGGAAATTCCAAGCATTGCACTACATCCACAATGAGATAACTTTATTTGATCTCCCAATCAATAATAAGTTGTACTATAAACGACTCTGAGATGGATAGTATATTTTACCTGTGAATTCCCTTTGATTGTAATACTGCATGTAGGGCGTGTTTGTCAAATGATATGAGTTGCCACTAGTGCAAGATGTTAAATATTGTTGGACTCCATTAGTTATTTCTTACACTCCTCCATTCTTCGTCAAAATTAATATGGTTTCCAATTTAGGAAGATAAACCATCACCACTCCACCACATGTCTAGGTATGGATAAATGTGTAGAAACACATATATCTTCCTGATCATCTTATGTCATTTTCCTTTGTTTGTGTTCTTATTTTATCTCCACCTATAAGACCTCCACACTCCTCATCTATAAGATTCGATATTCATGTTCCTGATCATGTAACATCATTAAGTGAATAATGGCACCCAACATCATAAACATCATCTATAGTTGTATTACCTTATAAGGATCAAATGCCAAAAATAATTTATCACTCTTAAATTGAAAATATTTTAGTAACCAGCAGGAACTACCATCTTTGATACCAACCTGATCTGAATAATAGAGATTAATTAAAAGTGACTTAATTTTCTCGTTTATGTGGATACTTTATAATTTTCCATTTATATAGTGAATATGCTAAAAATTATTAAAATATGTTGTAAAACCTAAATAATAACAAGTATGATAAAATCATGACAAAATAATTTATAACAAATCTCACCTGATTACGGCCACATTCCAAGTCCATCAATAATAAATTGATATGTTGTGATGATGTAGAAAAACAAATCTTACATCAAATTTTTTCTCTTGGTCAGTAGCGTCAGATGGCCTGGCTCTAGCTCAAGCTAATGTTGCTTTCGCTCTATCATGGTTTTTCTGGATGTCTTTTGGAACCATACTATGGTCCCTTAACATAACTAGTTAATCTCCTTTGTGGGATGATGACAATATATGCTTCATCAACTTGAAAAATGACTCACTTCAATACATGGGAATCTTACACAACAACGTCCTCATATTGAAAATTTACAATGGATCTACTTTCCTCTTAGATGATATACATCTTTACAAATGGGCTCCTCAGCCTCAATAAGATTTAAGAGACAATGTCGAAGTTCACTATACTTTTACAATATTTCAATATAATTTACACTTGAATTGCCTTGAATTCCTTTACAATATCCTTACACAATGACGCATAGGCTTTGAATGGCTTTGGATGCCTTGGAATTATTTCTTCATAGCCATGGAGGGCCATTTATATACTAGTTTTGGGGCATGAATTATAAGGATATAATACATATCCTTTGGTTTTTGTTTGCCAAAATCTTGTGTAGGGGATAAAATGATTTTTGGTGATAAATATTATCCTGTAACATTTTATAAGGGATAATATTCGTATTCCCTTTAATTCATATGGCCTCCATATGTTTTATTCACTTAGAATCCATTTAACCACCATCCTTCACGTAGTCCACGCAGGCTAACCAACTCATTTTAAATTGGTCAATGACTTCTTAGAAAAGCGATTGCAAAGAGTTTAATCCGACATATAATGGGATGTGAATATCTATATCATTTTTAAGGTTATTCTCATAAAATTCTTGTTGGTCAAAGGATAATCCAAAACTTAGGATTTTTGGGATCAAAGGAAAAAATAACAATTGTGTCAAAAGTAAATAGTTAAACTCTCTCTGAAAAGAGATGCATATTACTTAAAAGACTATGATTACAATAGCCTCTACAAGGAGATGTGTGTCCTTCCCTTACGGGTTAATATGAAGAGATGTCTAGAAGAATGTGGAAGGTCACCAATCTCAAGAGAGATGAGGTGTTTCACATTCCATGAATTACATAAGTGAAAATTTTGTGAAATTACTATTTTTAGATAGCACAACAAAAATTGCATTTTGAGGCCTTTAGAATCAGATTTTGGCGGCCAAAATTTACCATTTTTTTCACCCTTTCAATATATTATAAATATTCCAATATTTCTGACACATTTTGAATGGATTCAATCAAAGCTAAAGTGAAAAAATTATGACACCCAAAATTTTCCCCACTAGAATTGTTGTCTATATTGTTGTCTGGATCAAAGGACCATCCCTATTTTTTTTAGTCATTACATGGCATGTGAATTTGTGAGTGTGACATGGTTGGTATATGTTAGAATATTTAGCATTAGATCTTGGGCTTGCTTTGAAACTTGACTTGACTAGTTGGAACTGTTGAGGTGGCTAGTGTGAACTCAATGATGAGCTCAGTTATCTCGATCTTCCCTCTTTCTCACGAGCTTGAACTCCAGCTCAACTAGTTGGTTGAAAATATGACAATGTGTAACTTGGAAATTATATGAGCTCAATGATGTGTCACTATGATGACAAGGTGGTCAAGCCACGCTACTAAAAAAATTGGACCCTATCGGTTGATGCGCCCCCAATCGGCACATGTTATGGGCCCCACATTTAACCATCGAAGACTGAAGATCAAAACTAAAACCCATTTTTCATCAGTTTCTCTTTGCAACATGACATCCTGCCACTAGTTGGAAAGCTTGGCCATTATTCCACATCTTTCCCCTTTTTGCCTATCGATGTCAATCTTATGTGGGTCGCAACTTCTGCATACAAAGTCGATTTTACTCCATTCAAAAGGAATGAAAAATCTATCAACAAAGGCTTCCGTAAGGAAGTAGTTTGAGAAATTTTACAATAAATATAACATGTGGGTATCCTCCGGATCAGAAGCCCTTCTCATGGAACCTCATCCCAATGAGAAAAAAATCACATTAAAACCATATTTTTCAATGCAAAAACACCCTAACATACAAAAAATTGTACTATATTAATGCACTTGTCATCTTCACTGAAATTTTTACATAAACATGTTTTATTAAGATTTTAAGGCTATGAATTTTACACTACATGCAAAACCTTTTTACACATTCATAATGAAATCTTATTATTAATTACATGTTATAGACAATTTCAAGTCCATATGACATTGAATAATGTCAGTCAATAAATGCCACTTCACTCACAACATCCCAAGAAACATCATTTTCAAACACTACAAATTGAGAGTTATCTACCAATTCATCATCAAAATGTCACCTAAGTTCCTTATTTTCAACAAAATTATAGAAAATACCAAAAATTTCTTCCATTAAAGAATGAAGTTTCTATTCAAAACCTAAAGATAGTATTTAAATAGTGCTAGAACATTAAAAATACATGTCGACACCCACCTGTGGGCCAAAGGGGCTATGGCAACATACTCTCCTCTCACCATCTCAAAAAAATATGTGGCTTTCAATTATGCTCTAGTAAATTCCCATTTCAATCAATTTCTTTCCATTTTTTAACAAGATGGAAGTATAATGGCAAAGACGAATTGGTCAAGTTGAACACTTAATTGTTGCATCTAGTGAAATGGTGTCAATTCCTTCTTCAAGTTAAAGTTGTAATGAACACATTTTATGACAATGAGCCATCATCTTTTTTCTTTCACGTCATTTCAAACTTTTAGCCATACGCCAAACTCTTTCATATCACATACATGTTGTTAAGCTTCTTTTTTAAAAGTGTCTCCGTAGAAACTCCTAGTCTCCTCTCCAATTTCGATTATGATGTTTTATGAAATTGTATGTTTATTTTCAGGAAATGAAAATGAAGGCAAGGCAAGGTGTGAATAGAGAGTTTGTTATTTCTTTCCCATGTCAAATATGTTATTTTTCTCAACTCTTCCTTCTCTTGTTTGATCATTTTCCCATACCTATGAAGTGAACTGATTCAAATATTTATGCTACGATTGGCTATTTACAGTGATATTAAGTACATAAAAAATATATGAAAAGAAATATATATCGTGTACAGTTGTGGAGGGAGATATGTGCTTGACATTAATTTTGAGTGTGCGCCTTGGTGTTGGTTTTTTTTGTAATACTATGCAACCTTTTGGGAGTCACCAAAAAAGATTTATTGCCATAAATTCCTGTAATCTAATGTCTCTAAAAGGATCAAGTGGAAGTGTTGAAAGTAAGGGTAAACTTGTCAATCTTGGGCTTAAATATAGCCACTTGTGAATCCTTGTTTGACAATGGCAAATGCTTATCAGAGGGGAGAGCTCCAACTTGGTCTAGTTTGTATGTCAGTTTCAAAGGAATCCCTATTCATGAAGACTATACCAAATGTAAAACCATCTTACTTCTCAATCAATGAATATGAGCATGGACTAAATATATTTTTGGTGTCTTTTAAATTACCAAACTCTACCATTAACACCAAATTATTTGTAACTACACTTACACGAATCCCATTCTGCTCTTCCTCAACAACAAAGTGGAGCATGTCTTTACACTTGCCAATTGCATTTTCCTAAAAAGATCCAAGGCCTTTGTAACAAACCCATTTTGTGCATATCATGTAGGCATCACAATCCATATCAACACATTTATTTTAGCCATTTTTTCAAATAGTTCACATGCTTTTCTAATGAATAAACTTTATGTTGCTGCTAAAAATGGATGAAAATATGGACCATTTGTACAGAAATATTTATTAAAATTTCTCACCTTAAATCCCTCTTTCTCAATGTTGGTGGTATTCACTAAATTGGGTTTTTGGATTTCTTGATGTTGGTGGTGTTTGTGAATTAGATTTGTAGTTAATTAGAATGGTAAAATAAATATTACCCTTGTTGGCATATAACAGGAGAGGTTCTGCATTTACAACACAGACCCTTGGAAACATTATGTATCCATTGTAAGCACATGTGTTGTTGGCCTCCCTTCATATTACTTGTAGCCATATTGATATATTACTATAGGATGCTTCTATAATATCCCACAGTTCAAAAAAATAAATGTGGTATTAATATATGTCACCTATACTACTTCCCATAAAATATTTCGTTACATACCATATCCGACTGCCAATAAATTAATTTTGTTTTATGACATCATTGATACATGTAAATTTGTAATATGAATTGAAATTTTCAATCAAAATACCTTTAGATTGATTGGGCGACATTTTTACTATGATCATACAATATTCTAATGTGTCATTAGAGTTTTACAAATATTACTAAAGTGTATTAAATTTTCCTTGAATTTTTTGCAAGAGGCATTTAAGGAACTAATAAATCTATCTTAAAGCGGGTTATTAATGTGTCCTAAATGATATTTAATTTTTTATTAAATGTAATGTAATACTCATATTAATTTTTGAAAATATAATGGATTACTAATATTTGAACTATGGACATTAACAATGGTTTTAATTTTGGGAACATAACTTTCACTCCTTGTAATCCATATTCCATGCATGTCCACCTCTCATTGGCTATGCTGTTATGTGTTAGATCAACTTGCAATTCATAGAAATCTTACTCTCCCCTTAGATGTTTATGAATTTTCTAGTTTTAGTGTATCTTAAGAGTTTTTTTTAATGATTTGTGCTTGTTCAAAGTGTTTTTTAAAATATTTTTTAGGAATGTTGGCAAGTAGAGTTGTGGCTCTTTAGATCCTGATCGGATATATTTTTGTAATGTCATGTACTATTTTGACGGTTAATATTAACAGAAAATAAATCTGACAATCATAATATACTTATTTTTTAAAAACTTATTAATTATAAATTAATCAAAAAGATATAAATATATAACCAATTAATCAAACATTAAAGAATTATTTATATATATATATATATATATATATATATATATATATATATATATATATATATATATAATTTGTAAATTGATTTTAAAATTAAATATGTAATCAATTAATTAAATTTAACATTTATAAAAATTTAACTTATTGTTAATTGTAAATTATCTTAAACTCTGTTAAAATTTGTATCAGAGTTTTCAAATTAATTCACACATTGTATGTTAGCCCATCTTTAACTCTTATTGTCTTATTTTTCTTTTCATTTTTTATATATTTATATAATTATTGGTCTTCTAACATGACTTCAATAAATTTTTCACCTTGACAATAGAGTAATACAATGATTCAAAATACCAGATAATCTAAACTTATACATAGTAGTATCCAACAATCATTTTATTACACACTAAACTATAAAAGAAATACCAAATCTTAAATTATAAAATATCATCTGAAATTTTTAAATAATATAAGGTGTTTTAAAATAAACAATACTTAATATATTTAAATCATTTATATAACAAACTTTTTGAGTTCATGTTCCATCATTTCTTCAAAATATTTTATACAAAATTATCAATCAGGAAATATTTTTCAAGACCCAACCTTGAGTTTGGATACCATGTTAGAAATTAAAAGAAAATATTTTTAAATAGAATAAAACAAGTACATGTTTATATTTAAAAAATAGAAAAAGTTCGGGAATAAAAGAAACCATATATCGTATTAGATAATGGTATTTCTATTCTATTGATATTTTCTATTTCATATTATGGCATGACACTTATTCTTATTCTGTTCTAAATTATATTCTAATATTTAATATGGTATCAAAGCTCAAGGTTGATTCTTGTAAAATTTATTTATGTAAGTGATTGTAATTATGAAAAAATAAAGTTAAATTATTTTTATGTAAAAAAATTTAAAATTAATCGTAATATTTTTAAAAACTGCTTCATTATTATTTAATATATGTAGGAAATAAATTAAATTAGTACAAATATATCTTAAATAGATCTACCTAAAATATACCTAGAGATATCAATTTGAATATTTTTTTTCTATTTTTCACATGTCAAATTGATTAATAACTCCATTACATTATTACCCAATTGTCTACAGAGTGGTGAAAAATGGAATGAATCTAGTTATACCATTGTGTTTATCTTGAAATAATCTGATTCTAGAAAAAGAGACCCCAAACTCTTCCACATCTACCACTACCCCAATTGCTTTGGTTGCCACTCCTCGTGCTACAATCATCACTTCTAATCAATCCTCCCATATTTTATCCCTTTCACCACTCATATTGGTGATTTTGGTTGCACATTTTGTTTGGAATAGTGACAATGCTAAATTCATTTTCTCTCTTTTAATCTCAATCATTACTGTATAACTAATTTATTACCATTTTTTAATTTTTCGTTTCTAAATAAATAGAAAAAATATATTAGAACACCTTTCAATTTAAATATACTTTCTTATTCTATAAAATAACATTACAAAATATATTTGTTCTAAAATTACTTTGATTAAAATTTTACTTTATTTAAGATTTATAAATAATATTTTGTTATTAAAAAAACAAACAAATATTTTATTTTAAAATATATATAATATATATCTCATTAATGTAATCAATATTATTATTAAATTATGTTTTTGAGAGCTTAATTAAAAACCCTCAATTCAATATACTATTAATGGAGTATTAGACATTTTATTATGAATTATGATTTATATTTTGATATTAGAAATAGAGGTAAAGTTATTTTTATTATTTTCACGAGTCATAAAAGGAGTTTGCAAAAAGAATGTAGTTTCAATTCAAGGTATTTTTTTAAAAAAATTGATTTATTTATGAAAAGAGTCAACATGTTTAAGAAAACATTAAATATTTTTTATATTGAATGTTATTATTATTTTAATATTGAACAATAAATGTTATGTAATTTTTATGTTAGATGCATTTCAAATTATTGTTTTTGATGATAAACCCCCAAAAGATGATCTAAAATATGTCATGCACAAAAATTGTACAAAATAAAATTTTAAATTTATAGACTATGAAAACATATAATCTCCCAAGAATAATAGATAACATTCAAAGATGTTATTGTTATTATTATTATTCTCAAGCTTTTGGTGACTCATAATGATAATAATTATATTTATTGTTGTTGTCATTATATTTGTAAACTAATAATCTTATCATATATTTATAACTAATATTTATTACTATTATCATTTTTAAAAATATAGTATAAATTTAAATTCTACAACTTTTCATTGCAAGATTTGTTCTCAATGAGATTAATATTTGAAATTATAATTAAGTTTATATTTTTGTAATAAGTGTACATTTTTTACTTAAATTGATTAATTCGAACATTTTTAAAATTAATTATTTAAGAAATTTTTTATAAAACATTTAATCATAAAAAAATTGACATAAATTTTCAATTTATAACAAATATATAATAATAATTTAATTTTTTAGTTTTATTTTTATAACTTAATATCTAAGTCTAATATTTATATAAAATTTATAATACAATTAAAAATTAAAATACAAACGTGTAGTATTCATTGTTTAATGAGTATGGTTTAGGGTTTGGTCTTTCGATTATAGTGTTTTAAGCATTTATGTCATTTATGTCGTAGTTTTTAAGGCTGAGGGTATAACTTGTATGGTTTATTTTTTATAGTAGATATACATCTCAAATTAATTAGAGACTTATATGTTATGATCTCAATTATGTTTTGTTAAGGAGTCTAGATTTACCATAAAGTGTTTATATATCATTTACAAGATAAATGCATGGAGATGTGGTGGTGGGGGCGTCATTTTTCATAAAAAAAATAAGAAACCTTAACTTGTACAAGTTATTTGAGATGACTACACTCAAAATTTGAAGATGCATTTGGTCCAATCTTCAAGGAGGATCGGATTGGGTTCTAGACCGACTCGATAGAGCTATGTTGTCAACTTAAGATTTTTTTGAGTTTGAAAACATTTATTCCTTACATGTGGAGTTCATGCCTGACTTTGTCCTTTCGGACCATTCCCCCATTTGATTCCATATCACTTAGCATGATATGCACCCTTTTTGTCATAAAGGCCAATTTTTCTCAATATCGCCTTGATGGAACATGGGCCCACTCTCAACCACATCAAGCGGGTGTGGAACCTGTCCCCTCTACTAACTCATTTTCAGTGCTTTTATCCACCTATTCATGTCAACTGGACACAATGGTGGGAGGATGTTATGACTAAGATGACTGGATTTCTCAAAATCTATGGCCGATAGTTAGCTAAAATTTGGCACCGTTCATACTCTGCTACCACCTCTGCTCTTAATTGAGAAGTGGTGGCACTCCAAGGAAATCCTTTCTCAGAAGCTCTGTAACTTCAAGTGGCAGAGCTTTTCGCTAGAAAATTCAAATTGCATATAATTACAATGCTCGGGGAGCTCAAATTTGTTCATGCCTGCATACAATGGCTTAAAGTCAGGGGATCGGGTGTCAAAAGAATTATTTCTTTCCCTCAAAGACAAAAATAACTCTCAGCAAATTTTTGTGGGCCTTGATGGCGGAACTTAGGTTACCGATCACTAGCTCATGCTTCAATATTTTTTCAAGCATTATAAGCTAGTGTTTCAAGCTCAAGCTCCCTCTAAAGAGCGACAAGCAACCCTTGACCAATGCCTGGTTATTTTGTTGTGAAAACTCTTTCCTACTCAAAAGGTGGCTTACGACCGTATGCTCACCATTGATGACCTTCATGAAGAGGCCATGCAAATGGCTAATGACAAGGCTCCTGGTTGCAATGGTTTCCCATACAATTTTTATAAGTCACTTTGGGACACTATTGGCCCGGACCTTCATCAGGTTTATCTTGAAGGCTTTCAGAACCATTCACTGGGCATACGTATCAACAAAGGGAATATCAAATTTATCCCTAAACTAAGAGATCACGAGAAAATTACTAGCTGGCAGCCCATTACCTTGTTTAATGTCTCATACAAGATTATTGCAAAGGCTCTGGCTATTCAATTGTGTCATATCCTTCCCGTTGTCATCCAGTCGAAGAAAACTGGTTTCATTTAGGGGCACTACATTCTTGACAACATCATTGTTGTTTGGGAAGGTATGGAATGGGCTCGCAAATCCAACCAATTTGTTATGTTCATTAAAATAAACTTTGAAAAAGCCTATGATAGGATTGAATGGTGATTTATTCTTTCCATGGTTCAAGCTCTTGTCTTTGGCCCCATTTTCATTCATTCGGTTCAAATGTTTTTTGCCAATGCCTCTTCCCAGATCACCATTAATGGCCACATCTCTGAACCTTTCCCTATTCCTCTTTATTCGCCAAGGGTGCTTATTAGCGCGTCTATGCTTTATGTGCTCGCAACTGAAGGTTTTGGGTATCTTTTGTCCCAAGCCAAATCTCAAGGGCTCATCAAGGGAATTAGGTTGCCTTCTACAAAGAGATCTCAACTACTCAATGGCCACTTCGCCAATTATTCTTTCCTTACTCTCATTGAGGAAGAGAACAATATCCGTAGTTTCATGCATTATCTGGATATTTTTTGTTTAACTTCTAGTTCTTCCATTCAATGGAAAAAAATGTAGTGCTACAGGAAACCTTTCCTCCATACGCCCATTTGGATGGATTCATTTGATTGGAAAATTCTTTGTCATGGTGAGATGTTTAAATTCCTTGGTATTCCCTTTCCATTCCAGGAATCACCGATGGAACTTTGGCAATATGTGGTTCAACGGGTGGCCAAAAAATTGGAATTGGATTACCAAGATTTGTCATTGGCAGGGATATTCCAAATTTGTTACAAAGACCTCGAATCCACCCATGTTTACTACTCTTTGTGTTGGGTGCCTACCAAAGCTTCAATCAAAAAATTGGAGAAAATTCTCAAAGAGTTTCTCTAGGCTAATGCCTCTTCTAGAAAAGGTTTTCACAAAGTCACATGGGAGACCTTATACCTTCCTCGTCACTCTGGGGGGGTGGGTCTTATTGATATACTACAACAAGGGCATTACTATGTGTGAAATGGATAATTCAATGCATTAAAGGTCAAGAAGCATGGAAATTGATTTTGCACCATGGCATTGAGGATGGCTCCTCTTATGGCCATCCTGGAAAGGTCAACCAATCTTCTCATTGCTCCCATTCCTATCAAACTTTTTGGAACTTTCATGCTTTAAAGTATTTGGAAAGCATGTGAATGCATCAAGTTGTGGCTTCAATAGAAAGGAAATGGCTTCTGTAATGGCCTTTCCATCAATCAACATTCCTTATGGTGGTCACTTGTCATTCAAGATCAGGATTGGTGTCCTGAAGAATCTCTGGAATTCTTGCGCTCAAGATTTTCAAGCATGGAATTTGCACCATTCAATATTTGTTTTGCAAACACACACAATCATGGTTTCATTGGATTGAGTTCAAATCTCATGTTTTCAACTCACCACCCAAGATCGTGCTAGTATCATCGAAATCATTAATTTGGTCCCTGATCATATGTTGCATAAAATTTATGTACGTCCCTCTCATCCTTGGTAGACAAACTAGAAGTGTTCTGTTAACACCCATTTTCAGAATTACTCTCTTAGTAAGGGTTATCATTGGCTCTCCCCACATTTTCCCATGGTTGAAAAACTCAACACTAGGTGGGGGTTGTACTCTTATCCTTCATATTAGAGGAGGATTGACACTATTTGGTCTGCTTGTGTGGATCCCAAAATTTCACATTTTCTGTGGTGTATTTTACATCAAGGTCTTTCGATAGGCTCCCGCCTGGTTCAAATTGGTGTTCTGGCCCCTAAATGTCCATTTTGTGGCCACTTGGAAACCTTAATGCACTTATTTTGGTTCTACCCCAAAGCCCAACAGGATTGGAATTGGATTCATTGTTTTTTCTTCCCCCTCCTGACCAAAATGTTTCACATGGAAGCATATTCTTTTAGGAGATAACCCCAGCTTTCCACATATGTTCTCCAAGATTTGGCATGTTTTCAGAGGGGAAATTTTGTTTTGGTTATGGAAAGAACTAATGTTTTTTTCTTTGCTAATACTAAAGTTGATCAACAATTTTTAGTGTATAATAAATCAATGGTTATCTCCAATGTGCTTCTACAGATTCAAGTTCAAGCCAACAAGGTTTCCCTGGAGGTGGAGCATTTACAGAATCTTCTACGACATTGGGGTGACACTCCATGTAATGTCACTTGGGAACCACTTTCACCTTCTCAGCGTTCTCCACCTCATGGGCGGTCATCCCCTGTGGAGGTCATCGGAGCCGCTCTCAACGGTGTTCTTTCAGTCATGCTCACCAATCCCCACATAGTCAACCACGGAGGAGTGTTTCCCCACCAGCTCACCAGCATGGTTGGGGCTCCCCTAGCTCATCATCTTGGTTGGGGCTCATTGGTTTCTCCCAAGCTGCACACCCACGATGGTTGGAATATTCCACCTCCGCCCCTACCACCTTAGGACAAGTTCCCTTGAAATTCCCCTTCCATTCTCTCCCACGCAGGGTGGCGGCTGACAATGAAAGAGGAGGACCCTCCTGGCTCGGGTTGGGACTTACCTGACACTTGAAAGGACCTTCCTGGTCCTGGATAGCTTGATGATCATGACCCCCCTCTGCTGGTATCTTTGCTGTGGCGGCTTGACTCTTTTGTTTTTATGTATTCCTAGGCTCTGCCTAATGTGTTTGGTGCTTTCCTAGGATTGGCCTAATTTGTTTGTGGTTTTGGGGCGTGCTCTCATACTTCCCACTTTTGTTTTGGAAAAAACTTGTATCATGTTGCATTTAATATAATATAATATCTTTTTCATCAAAAAAATTGAAGATGTTATAAGAACATAAATTGTAACACTTTGAGTCTAAATTCTTAACTACTACATTTTGTTGAAAAATAGTTAAGTTTAAGTAGGTTAAAGAGCTGAGATTCCAAGAGATGTTCCTATGTTTTGCAAAAACATAGTAGATGGTTGATTATGTCCCAACTCATTTTTTAACACTATTTAGTATTTTTTTAAACCATTTATTAGAATGTTAATTAGGATCATCTAGTTTGGGATATAATTTTTTTATAAAAAATTAGTGATTATTTTTTTATATGATTTTCCAAGTAAAACAAATTTGAAATTTGAAAAATAATGGATAGATGATCGTGCCTGCCAACTACCTTAAAAAATATCAAAATTTAGACTTTTTTGAATATGTACATAGAATTAGTCCTAGTTGACCCTCTATAACTTTTATTCAATATGGATGAGTGAAAGAAAAGATACAAGAAAAAATATATGTGTGTATAATTACTTAAATAGAGGTATAATAAGGCATAATTTCAAATAAATAAAGATGAAACATTACAATAGTCCATTTTTTTGAAAAATTATACATTTATAAATAAGAGAGTTTGTTTGATGTTGTGGGCATATTTTTGAGAAATTTATCAATAATTTTTTTTAAGATTTATCATGACAAAAGATGAATTTATGCATTTTCAGTCAAAAACACACAGGTTGTTGTGTTATAACAGTTATAGGCCTATGGGTTGAGAAACCAAACCATTTATGGGCCTAGTGGTACATGTTTTATGTGCATTAAAAAATGCATACAAATTTTAAAAATGTATACACAAAAACATAGTATAAGTTTCCATTAATAATTATTTATACTTTATTATAAAACTTTAAATTTATTATAGTAAATTTAAGAAATTAAGGCCACTCTGCACCTTATACAACTGGTCTCGCATATCCATAAGTTCCAGTTTAGAATATATTTTTTAGAACATATTTTAGTCAGTACTTAGGTATTTTTAAGGATTTTGACTTTAGACCTAATTTTTAGGGTGTAAATTGTATAATCAATGTTTGCTTCATGAAAAAATATGGCCATTTTGCAGATTTTGAGGTCTTTCATATTCATTATTGAAATTTTTAGGAGTCTTAGATGCATCAAAACTAAATTTTACAAACCTCACATCTCTTAAAGATAATGATAGTTACTCCAATATAAGGAATCATGAATTACCTTAGAATACATAACATATCAACACACATACAAGTTTTTATTACTTTTAAAATTCTTGACAACTTCTATAAATACTTCTCCTATTATCGGGACTCTTACAAAAAATTAACTAAAATCCTAAAGCTATTATAATGGTGTTTCTACAAGACCCTTCACAAACATCACTTATTTGGCTTGGCTTGGCTTGGCTTGGATCTCTACTCTTTTCACTTTATCCCCTCCAATGGTGGACTTAACTCATTTTATGTTTTCTCGGGTTTTTAGATCTTTCCACATTGGAATTTAGTTCATTAAATCCTCTGAAATACCTCATTTCCTTTCTACATGACCTCCTACATTTGTCAAATCCAGTGATTAAGGATAATCAGCCCTTGGGATTTTATCAAAGATCTATTATATTTAAACATGTTTTTATGTTAACCTTGCTTCTTTTGGTGACATTTTTCCATGGGTGGGTTCTCTTCATGACTCTTCGTCGCACTCCTCTTACTTGTTTTAACATAAAAACATGTTATGTGTGTAGTATTATTATGTTTAAGTTAGGCACTGACCCAAGGATTTGTGCTCAACCCACTTGATTATACCATGACATTACCAAAAACACCGCATCAAAAAATAATCTTCCTTTCCCTTGTAACTTCTTGCACACATTGTTCTCTTTTCCTTGTGCAATCATTGTGCATTATGCAATCAACCCATTACACAAATAATTCTTGCAATCACCAGTGAAATTATGGCTAATTAACTCCCAAGATAACCCCAAATCCTACAAAATGAAAACATCACAATTCCATTATCATTGTGCAATCTAGTGAACAATCAATGATCTAATACCTTACATGGTCACTTAGAACTCTTCACCATTTGTTTTTCAAAACCTACATTTTATCTTCCTATTTTGGATTATCTAAACTTTTTCATGATGTTTCTTGTGTATTCATTCCAATTCTATCATATATTCAAGTTTTCCATTCTTCTTTTGTACAACTATTGTACCTTCTTTGCACGACATTGTAATGTTAGATGTCGATAAACCCATTTTTTCTTGAAAATTTTCGTTTGAAAATTTTGATGATCCTAGGACCAATATCTTAGTTTTCCATTCATGGCCATTTATTTATTATATTTTTTTAAAACGCAAGTGCCCATGAGGCTTATATTTTTCTCTTATTGAAACTAATGATGATAATTTTCTTATATACTCTCATTTACTATATTTCTTTAATGAGCATGTTGCATGTTTTTTCCTGTGCAATGTCATCTCTTAACGGCTTAACTATGTCAAAATGGATACTCCCTAGATTATTTCTATGTTGTTTAAGTAAATTATCATGTATGTGAATTTTACTTGTAATCCTCAGCAAATAATTATATATGAAGAGTTTATTAACTCCATAATATTATGTAAAATTTCATCCTTAATCACTTTATCTTGAGAATTTGTAATGTTCCTTTGTATTGTATTTTTTATGGAATCCACATAACACTACTCTGAACCATGGAAAATAGTGTATTTAATATTCTCTAAAACCCATAATGTGGTTACATTTGATTATGTCTTGTATAATTCCACAGGACACTGTTGTAGTAAACTGTGGAACTACAAAACCCTCTCCGAACAAGTGTTTTTTTCATGTTATCCTAAACCACTTGTTTATTTATGGATTATAATTCCTTTTGTATCAAAAGGTGACTTGGCATGTGCTATTTGGAACAAAATTTGTTATGTAAAAGTATTTTTTCATGTTTCCCTACTTAAAACTAGGGGGGTGTTGGGTTTATAATATTAAGCGGGAAACTGCTTATTTTATAAACCCACCAAAGACTATATGTTTTTGGCTTATAGCTTATATTTAAAATATAACATGAAGACCACAAAGCGGGTCAACTTTAAGAGTAGATCATGACCACCCACCTTGTATATAACAAGGTGATCTCATTAGAGATAAATTAAATTGTTGATGGTAACATTTATGTAAGCTATATGAGCGAGCCGATAGAGAAATAGTGGGATTTTTGGGTGAAAGTTTATTCTCAATAAATATAAGTGATTTTCAATGGGTTTTTTTACCTTCCAAGGTTTTCTCACTTATATTTTGTGTCACCATGTTCATTTACTTTCAGTTTTATGATGTTTACATACTATAATCTGTAATATAAACATCTGGACTTATGTTTCTAATTATTGTACTTCATAAACTATAATATTTGGTAATCTATATTATGGATCTATAATTTATAACATTATATATCCCTTAAATTTCCTAAAAAATTTCATGATCGTAAGTCAAATATCCTATTTTCACATTTATGACTATTTCTTATTATATTTGTTTAAAGGGCAAGTACCCGTGAGGCTTGTATTTTCCTTTTATTGAAATTGATGATGATAATTTTCTTATATACTCTCATTTACTATATTCCTCTTACCACTTTCATTGATTTTTTTTTTTTTTTTGAGTGCACCAAATTATTTCAATGGTGTCTTGGTCATATACGAATTTATTTCAATAATGTCTTGGCAATAATACAAAAGGATCTTTGAAAATAATTCATCTTCATATTGATGTAAATTTGATTTATTTTCAAGTATATGGAACTCCACTCAAATTTTCTACTCCTCCTACAGTAAGATGATAATGAAACTAATTATTGTAGCTCAAATCTTGAAGAAGGGCCTAAGTTTCTTTTTCCATAGAAATGAAATTAATGTGTGGAAAATTTTACTCATTTTCTGCCAACTCTCACTTTTTCTTTTGTTGAAATTTACATAGATCTTGATGTGATGCACTCTTTTAGCTTCCATATATTATAGTTATCTCTTGTTCTTATATATTTAATAAATGAAAATATCATGCAGTCCTTAAAACGGTCATTTTATTTCCCAAACCTTATTACTAATTATTTATACTATCAGGCTCAAAAGATTATTTATATGTGTGGATAGGAACCAAGGTCACTCCCCTACATAGTTAATTATGAGGGTTACCTGAGTAGGCCTTAAAAATACATTTCCCAGACTTGTAAAGTAGGTATTCATCCATAATATGAAGTTACCATGGGGTAAGTGCACCAAGTTGGGGGGCCAAAAGGGAGTCTTAAGTGGACACTTTTTTCTGAAAAATAAAAACAAATTCTACGAGTTATATGAAATAGTTACACTCAAAATTGGAAGATGTTATAAGAACATCAATCGTAGCATTTTGAGTCTATTTTCGGTTATCCAATTTTTCCCCTTGGAGTAAAATTGGACAACGGGGGCAATTATACCATGGGACCGGAAAAGCCCTTCATGATCACTCTAGGTCATTTCGGGTAAATTTTGTGCTTAAGGAGCATTTACAGTATTCATGGAGGTTTTAGGATCATCTTAGAATATTTTCCCTTTTCCAAGTCTTAGGGTGAGTAAGTGATTCTATGACGGGTTCACATTCGTTTGAAATTAGCAAAAAAGGATCAAAATTGATGAGTTGTGTTTAAAAGGTCTTATTGTGCTTCTATTACCTCACCAATTTCCAGGAGAAACTCATGAAGTCTAAACACCAAGGTAAAATAAGATTTAGAGGGATGGATAACATTAAGCAAAGAATGAGCTCGGTGATTTGTTCAACAAGCTCAAAGTGAGTTGGTATTTTTTAACTCGGTGTCAGGGATCGATATGGAATGAATCGGTGGGACTTGACTCGAACATAACTCAATAGAGTTAACTCGCTCAAGATGAGTCACAACTAATGAGAGAAGGAGAGATCCATGAGTGCATCGAGCTATGGTTTGGTCAAAGATCTTGATATATGCATGAGGAGTTTGACATCGCAAGGTTCAAGCAATGGGTTGACAATTCTTGATGGAGAAGTGTTAAGGAGGAAACTCGGGTGTCATGGTGAGCTCGGGTTATGCACAAGGGAGACCAACTCAGAGTTGAGCAAGTTGTTTGGCCGAGCCAGGAGATGGTTGTATTGAATGAGAAGCTCATGTTTCCCTGGTCATAGAGCTCAGTGAGCACGTAGGGCTTGGGTCAGGTCACAAAGTTCGATGAGCTCAACATGATACAGAAAGAAGGCTTTGAATCCTAATGGCTTGAGTGGTCAAGCCGTGAGATGAAATCTCAACTCGTATTCAAGCAAACTTTAGAACGAGTGGCTCGGTCTTTACCAAGTTAGTCAAGTTCAAAGAAATTCAACTTTTGAAATTCGTTCGAGCTCGAACATGAGCTCATTACATAAACATGAGGAAACTTGGTGGGTTCTTTGAGCTTTAAAGCTTGATGGTCGAAAAGAGAGGATAAGTTTCGTACGGGATTTTGAGCTCAGGTCGATCGTGTCAAAGCCAAGAGAAAGAAATTACTTGTCATGCATGGAAAATAAGGAAGATGCTCAGCTGAATTTAGAATTTGATCTTAGAGAAGTCGGTGGATCACGCATTGGCCATACAAGATGGCTTGTTTTGTTGAACCATTAAGAGACTAAGTCCACAGAAGGAAGATCTCGAGGAACGAGCCTACAGAAGGTTAGCATGTTGTTGGGTTTTAAAATAGTACTTTAAAAACCATAGTCATGGGATAGTAAGTCCCTCCTCTTTAATGGGAGAGGTTCCCTTATTGAAAGCAAGCAACGACACTTATATAAAAAATTTACAACTTTCAAAGTGTGGATTCCTGATACTTTGAAACGTTTTATACCCAAAGATCATTAATACAAAAGAATGTAAGAACTAAGGAGATGAGAGAGGAAGAACATAACAATACTTTCAGGAAATATAGATAGCAGAGTATAACCTTATACGTATTGAGCAAGGGAGATGTAGAATAGAATCATTCACTTTGATAACAGATATAACTCCACAGGCACAAAGTTCCAGAAATCATATAAATAAGAACACAAAGTGTCTTAGCATGCAAAGATGGATGATTCAAAAATTCAAACAAGGAAAGAAGGAATTGTGAAGGAAGAAAGGGAAATCTTCTGTATTGATTATTTTTGAATCTATTACAATTTCAAGAATGTCAGGATCCAACCCTCAAAAATGGCGTGGAGACGCCATTAAATAGCTTCCAAGAATGGTTACATTTAGTTACAACAAATGATGAAACTGATTCAAGAAATTGAAGTCTGAACTTCTCTAATTCCTCATTCATTTCCATGCCTGGTGAAAAAACCATACGCATTGAATCGCATCCGTTCATCTTGCCTTCACAAACTTTGAATTTGAGTCATCCATGTGGGAGAGATTTAAAATGAAGTGGGCCTGAGGACGCCTTTTGTATTTTGTGCCTTTTAGAGAAATGGCACTTCGGAACATTTCAGCCCACCCATCCACTTTTGATATAGGCCTGACATGTGGCTTTACTTGAGTGGCGATGGAATCGCGGCTCACTTTTGTAATTTTAACTCTTTTCAACGCGGGCTCAAAAACTCAAATTGCTCCACCGACCCGCCTCCCCACTTTGACTTTCGATGTGGGCTCAACATTTGACTTTATCCCTTGGCATGAGTGGGGCCGCGGGTCACTTTATAACTTTAAGCTCTTTATGGAAACAAAGCCAAAATTCCCAAATCTTTCCAACAACCTACACTTTCTTGCTTTGACTTTTTATACAATTTTCAAAACACATGAATTTTTCAAAGCAAAAACACAAAAAGGGCCCACCTAACCACTTTTTACATGGTCACATGTCCCTTTGCGGGCCAGTTTAGTATTTTTTTGTTTTTGACTAAGTCCCTCTATTTGGCAAAGGCTTTATGCCTGACCTAGGACACGTGGAGGCTTCCTACTCATTTGGAGACTCTGTTTGAACCTAACCCTCAAAGGTGCACCAATTGGACACATGGAGAGTTGGCACATGTTTGAGACATGCTTTTGGATTCTCCCCCTAAAAGAAAGCCAAAGGGACACATGGGGATTTTCGTTGGTTCTCTTATACTTATCTGATTCAACGTATAACTCTACCCCTCCTTTAACTCTGACCACGTGGTGAGCCCGCACATATTTGGGGACCCACTTTTGATTCTTCCTTTGAAGTTGTTCCGAAGAGACTTACACCGGTTCTTTTATACTTAGTCGATAAAACAACCAGTTCTATCCCTTTTTTGGACCTAGGACACATGGAGGGTTGGCACAAGTTTGGGGAACCACCTTTGGCTTCGACCCTTGAAGTTGCACCAATGAGGCATGTGGCACCGTCCACTGAACCTTCCATACTTAGCCGATTCAAGCTTGTTCTGTCTTCTTTTCAGACCTGGGACACATGGAAAGCCTACGCTCATTTGGGGACTATCCCTTGGGCCCTACCCTTGGAGTTGCACTGTTGAGATGTGTGGAGGCTTCCACTACCACTTGAAACAGCCAATCAGGATCCTTTGGGCCACGGGGCCAATTTGACACTTTTGCAACAAATAACAAAAGTGACAAGTTTAAAAGATAAACCCACCATGCCACATCCAATCAGAGATGTCCATGTACCCATGGATGTTGGGGCAAAAATTGATAGGGAAGATACACCCATCATTCATGACTGTGGAAAAATAAAAAAGAAAGGGAAAACCCCACCTTTACGCCTGAATTTCAAATTATTCTCCATGGAATGAAAAACTGCAAACAATACCAGGCTCAACGTGATCCACAGCCAAAGAGAAGGATTGACAATGACATTCAAAGCACAGATTACTCCAAGGTACCGACTCAAAATTTTCAAAACTTGACTTCAAAAAGAGGGGAATTTTGAGGGCAACAATAGTTGGCTCTTTCTGGGGATGACTTGACAGAGGAACGAGGCAAGATCAAGAACCATAGAAAAAATCTGGGAAAGCAGACCAGTGCCTTATCCATTGGGAAAATAGAGTCAAAGGAAAAACCAATACAGAAGACAACACACACGCAATGGGAAACAAACCAAAAAGGAAAGACAAAAAAAAACACATCACACAACGAGGAACAGGAAAGGAAACAAGCCAAAACAAGGAAAGACCAAAAACAAAACATTGTACACAATATACAAAAGGATTGCCTAGTCACCTAGGACTTGAACAACTTCAAATACTACCCACTATAAGGAAGTGGGAGAGGAGATCCATCCATATAATCCAAATAGAAAGAATTTTCTCTAGCAAAGTGCCTGATTTTGAAAGGACCAAGCCAAAGAGAATCAAACTTACCATGGCTTCCTCAAGGTTCATGTCTTTTGTCCCACAACAGAACAATGTCTCCCACTTGAAAATCTCTGGGTCTAGCTTTCTTGTCAAACAAAGCCTTCACCTTCAGTTGATGACTTGAGATTCTATCAAAAACTTGCATCCTTGTCTTCATCTAGCTTCTGGAGATACATGATCCTCTTGTCCAAGGAACTGGTAAAGCTTGAATCTTCAATAGCCTTCATTAAGTGCAAGGCTGGTAATTCCACTATTACTGGTAGCTGAGCTTCAACACCATACACCACTTGAAATGGAGACATCCCAATTGCTCTTTTGGGTGTAATCCTATCTACCCAGAGAGCATCATAGAGCTTCTTGTGCCAATTCCTTTGAGAGTCATTGATAAGATTCCGAACAATGGTTACCAAATTCTTATTTTTTGATTCTGCTTTTCCATTCCCTTGGGGGTAGTAGTCTGAAGAATGAGCAAGGGAAATTCCATAACCATAGCAGAAATCCATCATCTCAGAAGAAGAAAAATTGGAAGCATTATCAGTTACAATCTTGTTTGGTACCCCAAACCTTATCAAGATGTTCTCTTTGATGAAATTACACACCACCTTAGAAGTAGTGCTTTTGACTGGAATAGCCTCTACCCACTTTGTGAAGTAATCTATAGCAGTTAGCACATGAGTATGCCCAGCACTGGAAGGTGGGTTAAGAGTTCCAATGAAATCTAATCCCCACTATTGAAAAGGCTCATCAATCACTACTGGTTTTAGTGGTAAAGCAGCCAACTTAGGTCTCCCAACAAAAGTCTGACAGGCTTCACACTTACCTACCCATTTTGATGCATCTCTAAACAATGTAGGCCAATAGTACCCAGCACAAAGGATTTTATGGGAAGTGACAGTAGAAGAGAAATTCCCTCCACAAGCCTGATCATGGAAAGCTGAGAACAACTTCTTTTATTGCTCTTTGTCTACACACTTCAAGAATCTTCCATCTATGCCTCGCTTGAACAAAGCATTCTCCCATAATACATATTGTGTAGACCTTAACTTAATAGCTCTCTTTTCCTTGGCACTCAAGTGGGATGGACACTCTCCATAAGTAAGAAAATGTGCAATATCAGCATACCATTCATCTATTGAACTGAGGAAGAGGACAACAGGAACATCAACTACTTCTTTGGACAATTCTGCATCAGCTCCTTCAGCAATAAGCTCACATAAGCCTTTACCCCAACTAGCTTAGTTGGCTTGATATCAAGGTCATATTCTTTGATTTTTGCTACCCAATTTCCTCTCTTAGTTCCAAACTCCTGTTGTGTAAGAATAGACTTGATGGTTGTATCAGGTACAAGCACAACAAAGTGAGAATTAAGAATATAAAAATGAAACTGCTTGACAGCTTTAACCACTACAAAAGCATGTTTCTCCATCATAGTATATTTCAATTCATGAGATTTCAAAACATAGCTCATGAATGCAATTGGAAGTTCATGATCCTCACAATTCTTCTGAGTTAGCATAGCAGCCAAGGTATTCTCTGTAGCATAGCAATAGATGATAAAATCCTTGCTGAAATCAGGACATGCTAAGATGGGAGTTTTAGCAATGGCTTTCTTGATACCTTCAAATGCTTCTTTACCTTCAGAATTCCAACCAAATTTTTTCTTTCCTTTCATCATGTGAGCAATGCTCATAGTCAGTTCTACAAAATCAGGAATGAATCTCCTCAGGAAGTTTATCTTACCAAAGAAAGAGTGAACACCCTTTTTGCTTGTGGGAAGAGGAATATGTTGGATTGCTTGAACTCTTTCTGGATCTATCTTGATTCCTTCTTTGGAGACAATATGCCCCAAAAACTTGCCTTCAGTGACACAAAAGACAAACTTCTTAGGATTGAGAGAAACTCCATGTTCTCTGCATTTTTGGAGGACTGCTTCAAGATGTTGAAAGTGATCTTCCCTTGTTTTGGAGAAAACAGTCAAATCATCAAGGTACACAAAAATACACTTTCCCTTTAGACTACCAAAATCCAAGTCCATTTCCCTCTGAAAAGGTGGCACCAACATTGATAAGACCAAAAGGCATTCTATTGTAGGAAAAGGTGCCCCAAGGAGTAGTAAAGTAGCTTTGTGTTGATCTGGGGTATTGAATTCCACTTGATTGTATCCAGAGAATCCATCAAGCATAGACAACATCTCAGAGCCTGTGACAGCTTGCAAAACTTGATCCATCATGGGGAGAGGATAGTTGTCTTTCAAAGAGGCCTAATTCAAATTCCTAAAATCCACACAGATGTGAATCTCACCATTCTTCTTCCTGATAGGAACAATGTTGGAAATCCATGTTGAATGATGTATAGGGAAAATAATATTTTCCTTTAGTAACTTCTGGATCTCTTGAAAAATAGTGCCAACAACCTTGGGATTGTATTGCCTTTGTTTCTGCTTGAAAGGTTTGATCCCAGGTTTCAGAGGGATAAAGTGTTGCATCTCCTTTGGTTGAAAAGCCTTGAGATCATCATATGAATAAGCAAGAACATCAACATACCTTTTTAGTAGATTTACTACTTTCTTCTTCTCTTCTTGAGTGTAGCATTTTCCAATGTTCACCATCTTGGGTTCATCAAGACTCCCAATATTAACCTTTTCACATTCAGCAGACTGTCGAGCTCCTTGGGAAGCTTTAGACTTAATGTACCTATCATGCTTATCAAACAGATCTTCCAAACTCACCAGCCCTTTAGGGATCTTGTTACCTTTCAATTTGATGCAGCCATCTTGATCCATCTCTTCCTTGATATCTCCTTCATTAGAGGATACACACTCTCTAGGAAAAGTTTCACTTCCTTCAAAATATAGATGATCAAAATTATCCTTAAGCTCCAAGAATGAGAGCAAGTGTTGATCATCATTGAAAACCTGCCAATTGCTTGCATTATCTGGTACACTGGGCCTATGAATCATTTCAATGGTAAACCATTCTCCTGAGAGAAATTGAATGGGTGAGGAATCATCAAAGATCCTGAGACAGCTAGAGAATCAGCTCTAGTGTTCCTTTCTCTTGGCACAACTTCAATGGAGAAAGCATCAAGAAACTCAATGGAATCCCAGACAAGATTTCTATAATGTTTCAATCTCCTATTCTTGACTTGGTAAAGATCCCTTACCTATTTCACAATAAGATCTACATCTCCATGAGCACAAAGGTTCTTCACTCCCATTTCTTTTTCCATGTTCAATCCAAGTATGAGTGCCTCATATTCAGCTGTATTGTTTGTATTTTCAAAACAAAGCTTGAAAGAAAAAGGATGAATGTTCCCTTCTGGAGAGGTTAGCACCACACCAGCCCCAGAACCAGCTGAAGAGTAGCTTCCATCAAACTCCAGAGCCCAAATGCTATTAGGATCATGAATCACTCCCTTAGGAGGTTTTGCCTCATCTTGTGACATGATCATGTAGTTACCATGCCCTATATCTGCATAGAGTATTTGTGCTTTTGGATCATCAGTCTTTTGCACAATGTATTCAGTTTGTTTCTCAGGTAGCAGATTCTTCATTTTTCCATTGACTGGGATCAAAGCATGTGACCAATCCATCTGAATTTCACCTCCTACCTCCTTACAAAAATTTCTACTCAGCAACATCCCATATGAGGGAGGAATATCAGCTACCAAAATAGTGGCTAAGACCCTTTTCTCTGGAAAAGCAGTAAAAGATACTTGTGCATCTTTAATCCTCCCAACCAAAGGCACTTTTCTACTCTCCATGGAATAGCAGGAACCAAAGGCACATGTTAGAGTCAGGCCCAAAGCATGAGCTACTTTTGTAGGCATTACATTGTCTGATGCTCCTGAGTCTATAACACAATTACTGAGTTTATGGCCAGCTATGAGGAGAGTCACATAGAATGGTTCAACTTTCTCATTAGGGGAAGTGACTGTAGCCACAAGGCTTGGTTGAGGTGAGGAAAAGGGAGTGGGAAAAATACCTTTAGAAGTACTAGATGAAGCTTTGGATTTAGAATTGACAAATTTTACCATTTTAGAAAAGGCTTTTGGATGGGTTTGGTAAAACTCAGCCTCTGAAATTTGGATTTTGGTCTTTTTGAGGTGATCAATGATATCAAAAGATCCAGAGGTGGATGGGGCATCACTTCTAGGAACATGAGAGACTTTTGATTTATCAGTTTTAGGATTTGAAGGAAAAGAAGTTTTGGAAATAGAAGTAGAAGAAGGAGGATTAGCATTACTCACCTTTTGTGTGGAGGCAGTGGGAATAGGAGCTCCTCTTCTTGCAATCACTGGAATAGTTATAGGAAACTCCTTGGATTTCTTAGCAGGCTACACCACTTTTTCTTTTCTGTTTGTTTTCTCCCGAGTCATGACAGCATATGACTCACTATTCATATCTGCCACTCTTTCATCATATTCATCTTCATCATCCATACCTTCAGTGGTGAGGAAATGAACTTGAGATCCACCAAGCTCCTTCAGTTCTTCATCAACCTCTTCTTCTGGTTCTTCATAGAGTTCATTAAACTCCTCATCATCAGGTTCTTCAACTTCACAAGTTGCATTGACTAGAACCTTGATGGGTGGGCCTTCAATAGCCAATCTAGTCTGAGAAGAAGGAAAATGGTTCCTGGGCTGAAAATTCTTCCTTGGAATGTCTTGGTAAGGAGCATGTTGAGCCAATTGTTTCTTGATAGTAATGAGATCATTTGCAAGCTTCTGTACTAACTGATCAAAATTGGATCCAGGGGAGGAGGAAGAAGAAGATGCTTTAGATTTGGAAGGTTCTCTTTTCAACTTACCAGACATGATTAAATCATCCTCAACACTGATAGCCAAATGTTGATCAACATCCAGAGTTACAAGGTTAGCTCTCCTTAGTGCATAGCTTACTTCAGGTAACTGAGCATTGAGGAAGAAGACACTTTTGGATTTGATCCACTAGATGAGTGTTCTGTGGAATTTTATGAATGAGCTTGTTGAATTTGGCCACAAATTCTCTCATGGGCTCAAATGGTTATTTCTTGATATGAGATATTTGAGCTAACAGAGCATGCACATCTTCAGCAGGTTTGAAATGTTGCTCAAACTGAGTTGTCATGGTGGTCCAGTCAGTAATTGATCAAGTAGGAAGATGATAGAACCAATCAGCAACATTGTCCTGCAATGTCTCCACAAAAATCCTGACAGAGACATCTTCATGTTCAACCCCAAGAATCCCACATGCAACAATGAAGGCTGCAATGTGTTCATCTAGGTGTACTTTCCCATCACCTATGAATTTAGGAAAACTTTTCCTGTTACCCCTAGGTAACTCATGAAATGGCTAAGGAAGAGAAAGAGGCCCAACCTGTTGTCCCTAAGACAAAGGTTTTGCCATCCTTGGAAAAATTGACTGAAGGGGAAATGAAACACCACCAAGTATCAAAGCACGCAGATTAGGACTAAGTTTTTTTTTAGGAATGCTATTCTTAGAATTTTTGTTTTTAATAGGAGGTGTGTTTGTAGAATGAGTTCCTTTGTTCCTTCTTGCTGGAAGAAGAGAGAAGTTTTGTTGCTCCAGAAGTTGAAAATGGGAATCTTCTACCCTGAGAGCTTTCTTCCCACGTGTATACCATAGAGTCGCCAGACCAAAAATGATCTTGAAGTTGTTCTTTTAGAAAGGGATCCATTTGAAACAAAATCCCCAATAGAGTCACCAAAAACTGTTGGGTTTTAAAATAGTACTTTAACAACCACAGTCATGGGACAACAAGTCCCTCCTCTTTAATGGGAGAGGTTCCCTTATTGAAAGCAATCATCAAAACTTATATACAAAATGTACAACTTTCAAAGTGTGGATTCCTGATACTTTGAAATGTTTTATACCCAAAGATCATCAATACGAAAGAATGGAAGAACTAAGGAGATGAGAGAGGAAGAACATAACAATACTTTCAGGAAATATAGATAGCAGAGTATAACCTTATACGTATTGAGCAAGGGAGATGTAGAATAGAATCATTCACTTTGATAACAGATATAATTCCACAGACACAAAGTTCCAGAAATCATATAAACAAGAACACAAAGTTTCTTAGCATGCAAAGATGGATGATTCACAAATTCAAACAAGGAAAGAAGGAATTATAGAGGAAGAAAGGGAAAACTTCTGTATTGATTATTTTCAAATCTATTACAATTTCAAGAATGCCAGGATCCAACCCTCAACAATGGTGTGGAGAAGCCATTAAATAGCTTCCAAGAATGGTTACATTTGGTTACAAAAAATGATGAAACTGATTCAAGAAACTGACGTTTGAACTTCTCTAATGCCTCGACCATTTCCATGCTTGGCAAAAAAACCAGATGCATTGAATCGTATTCGTTCACCCTGCCTTTGCAAAATTAGAATTTGAGACGTCCACGTGGGAGAGATTTAAAATGAAGCAGTCCTGAGGACGCCTTTTGTATTTTGTGCCTTTTAGCGAAATGGCACTTTGGAACATTTCAGCCCACCCATCCACTTTTGATATAGGCCTAACACCTGGCTTTACTTGAGTGGCGACGGAATCATGGCTCACTTTTATAATTTTAACTCTTTTCAACATGGGCTCAAAAACTCAAATTGCTCCGCCAACCCACCTCCCCGCTTTGACTTTCGATGCGAGCTCAACATTTTACTTTATCCTTTGGAATGATTGGGGCCA
This sequence comes from Taxus chinensis, assembly GCA_019776745.2. Lineage (NCBI taxonomy): Eukaryota > Viridiplantae > Streptophyta > Pinopsida > Cupressales > Taxaceae > Taxus > Taxus chinensis. Next base: position 267,660,295 of record CM034146.1, on the reverse strand, counting down.
CGAGTCACTTTATAACTTTAAGCTCTTTATGGAAACAAATCCAAAATTCCCAAATTGCTTTGACGACCTGTTTTCCCACTTTGACTTTTCAAAGCATCAAAACACAAAAAGGGCCCGTATTTTCACTTGTTACATGGTCGTGTGTCCCTTTTCGGGCATGTTCAGTATTTTTGTGTTTTTGACTAAGTCCCTTTATTTGGTGAAGGCTTCTATGATTTTTTTTGTTTTTGACTAAGTGACCCTGGACACGTGGAGGCTTCCCACTCATTTGGAGACTCTGTTTGGACCTAACCCTTGGAGGTGTGCCGATTGGACACGTGGAGAGTTGGTGCACATTTGGGACCTTCTTTTGGATTCTCCCCCTAAAAGAGCATTGAAGGGACATGTGGGGCTTTCCGCTAGTTCTCCTATACTTAGCTGATTCAATGGCCAAGTCTACCCCTCCTTTGACTCTTACCATGTGGCAAGCCTGCGCATATTTGGGGACTCGCTCTTGATTCTTCCTTTGAAGTTACACCGAAGAGACTTCTGCCAGTTCTTTTATACTTACTCAATTAAATGGCCAACTCTATCCCTTTTTTAGACCTGGGACACATGGAGGGCTGGCACAAGTTTGGGGAATCGTCTTTGGCTTCAAACCTTGAATTTTTGTCGATGAGACACGTGGCACTGTCCGCTCAACCTTCTGTACTTAGCCAATTCAATCTTATTTTGTCTTCTTTTCAGACCTGGGACATGTGGAAAGCCTACACTCATTTGGGGACTGTCCCTTGGGCCCTGCCCTTGGAGTTGCACCATTGAGATGCATGGAGGATTCTGCTACCACTTAAAATAGCCAATCAAGATCCTTCAGGCCATGGGGCCAATTTGACACTTTTGGAAGAAATAACAAAAGTGACAAGTTTAAAAGATAAACCCACCATGCCACATCCAATCAGAGATGTCCACGTACCCATGGATGTTGGGGAAAAAATTGACAGGGAAGATACACCCGTCATTCACGATTGTGGAAAAATAAAAAAGAAAGGGAAAACCTCACCTTTATGCCTAAATTTCAAATTGCTCTCCATGGAATGAAAAATTGCAAACAATACCAAGATTGACGTGATCTACCACCAAAGAGAAGGATTGAAAATGACATTCAAAGCATGGATTACTCCAAGGTACCGACTCAAAATTCTCAAAACTTGACTTCAAAAAGAGGGGAATTTTGAGGGCGAAAACACGTGTCAAGGGAGTTAGCTTGGCTTGGTTGATGATAATGGTGCATTCATTGCAAGTTCACAAGTATGATCTCGCAGAGCTCGGTAATGGGATCATTTCTAGATCATAATGTCAATTCAGAACCAAGTAGATAGTGGATCTTAATGAGCAAATCCTAGGATAATAACTCACCCAACGGAGCTGATTCAATATGGAGACATCGTGGAGGCAGGCTCTACATCGGGATATAAGCTCATAGAGCTTGATCATGAAGGTGATAATTGGCTCAAGGAACTAAGCTCCACATGCGTTGTGAATACTAGAGTTCCCAAGACAATCCGAGTAGTAGCGTGATGAAATTAGCGAGCCATGAAGAGAGTTGATCTCCGAGTTTCTAGGTCATGGACCAATGCATTAGATAGGATCACGTGATTGATATTCCCAGGTTTTTCACCGAGTTCCCTGTGGGTAGTTAAAGTTGAGCTGATAAGGATGTATGTGGTGGTCAGAAATGGAGATTTCGATGTGTTGTTTGAGGAGACCCGGTCAAAGTGGGTTATCATTACACACGTTGAGCAAAAACAAAGCTACGTGTCAACTCAACTCGATGAGTCGAGCTAGTGGTGGAGACCGAGTTAATATATGACATGTGAGAGAGCAACCTAATGACTTGATGGAGGATACAAGGGGTCCCACCAAATGTAAATTTTATTTTTATTGAAATATATTAAAAATATTAATATTTTTAAAATATTTTATTTAAAATATTATTTTAATTAATAAAGGATAAGTTTAATTTTGAATTTATTAGACATTATTGAATGTTTTTAATTGGTGAAATTATTGATGTAATTAATTGAAACCATCATGTGTCATTATTCATGCTCAAAACTTTAGGAATCTCTCCTCTCTTCTCTCACAGGAATTTTTCTATAAATGTAGAGGAGGAATTCATTCCAGGGGGTTGGACATTTTTCAGTATTCCTTCCTCTCTTTTACAAGCTAGTCTATTGTGGATTGTGGGGACTTTCAAGCCTCTTTTCCAACATTGTAATTGAAATTTTTTCCTCTTCCTCATGTAATGATGCATTTTACACGTGATTTAAGTAATAAAATTGTGTTATGTGACTAATTATTGGTCCTTTCATCATTCTAGCTACTTCTTTGTGTGTTTCTCATGTATGTGGGTATATTGTGTAACTTCAAGTTTCCATTGTAGGTTTTGGGAGGTTTATGCTTATCTGAGAGTGAAGATTTGTATGTGGTTGAGTTTTGGTGCTTGTTCATCCTTCTCATTTTCATCTTCCTTCACTGGAAAACTGAAAACTTGTCTAGCAACACCCTTTCTTAGTGCATCACCACTTCTAGTATAGGATTTACTTCTTATAAATCTCTTTCCCTAAATCCCATGAAAATGTTAGTATAAGTCTAGTTAGTTGTTTTATTGCATTAGAAGTAGTGTTGTGTTTAATTTAGGAAGAGGAAGTTAGCCTTCTCCAGAGGTTCACCTCCATCCCAAGTCCCACAGCTTGAGAGGTGATCCCATGTTACCCAATCATGTCTAATGCCATATCCATCACTTGGCCATTCAAAGGGTGCAGTGATTTGGTGATAACAGTTTCTAAGCTAGTAATTATTTTTTAAAATGGTTAAGTGGGTTAAAGAAACTAAAATACCAACAGGTGCTCCTGTTTTTGTCAAAAAAATAGAGTATACAGTTGATCATGCCCCCACCATTTTTTGAGCAATATTTAGTATTTTTGAAAACTCTTTAGTAGAAAGATAGATAGGAGTATCTAGTTTGGGCTAGATTTTTTTAGATTTTTTAGCAAGTATTTTTTTTTATCATTTTTCAAGTAAAAAAACTTTAAATTTTGAAAAATAATGGATTTACGACTGTGCCCCCTAACTATCTTAAAAAATATCAAAAATTAGAAAAAAAATTAATATGTATAGAATTAGTCCTAGTTTGGGCCTATAAATTTTTTATTCAATTTGGAGAAGTGCAAAAAAAGATACATGACAAAAGATAAGCGTTTACAATCACTAAAAATAGAGGTATAAAAGACATAGTTTGAAATAAATATAAATGGAAACCTTAGAATGGTCGGAGAAATAAAAAAATTACATATTTAGAAAGAGGATAGTTTTATTGACGTTGTAGGTAAAGTTTTATGAAAGATAGAAAAAAAAATTATAGGATTTAGCATGGCAGAAGATGAGTTTTTACATATTTTGTCAAAAACACGCAGGTTGTTGTGTTATTGTAGATTAAAGGCGCGGGTTTGGGAAACCAAAATAATTCCAAGCCTATAAATTCTTGTTTTGGGGAAATAATAGATGGAATGCGTACACGTTCCGTAGAGCATATGCATTGTATGTGCTTTTTGCATGCTTCTATTTACAAACACAAATGTTAAAGTATAAGTTTTTAATTTATTATTATATAAATGAAAAACTTATACTTTAAATTTATTTTAGTAAATATAAGAAATTAGGGTCACTCTGCACCTTATTGAACTAGCCTCACAACTCCATGAGTCACGGTTTAGGAGATAGTTTTTTATAATCTAATATGGTCGCTACATAGGTAATTTTCAGGATTTCAGAATTCAGCCTAAATTTTTTAGCGTTTAAATTCTACAATCGATGTCTATTTTGGAAATGAACATAGTCATTGTTAAGGTTTTGGGGCCTTTTGGATTGTTTACTGACATTTTTAGGAGTGTTATATGTTTCAAAATTAGATTTTACAAACTTCACAACTCTCAAAGGAAACAATAGTTACTCAAATATATGCACTCATGAAATGCCTTATAATACATAACAAATCAAAACACATGTGTTGGACATATTGTCATTGGTTTTGTCATTGATATCAATTTGCATTGATGAAAAAGGGTGTCTAGGTAGCATAGGAGTCAACATGAGGTATCAATCATCAAGAAGCATGAAGGTTGATTGGTAGTTCCCTGTATTGGTCTCATGAAGTGTTGCATTAGTGAAGTGTTGGTTGGGAACCAAAATGGGAAGCTTCATTTTTTTAAAAATTATTCATGAAACCTTCAAGCCTTATATAAAATTGGATGTATCCAACATGTAAAGGATTTGCGTAGCTTTCCAATGCCTATTTTTTTCCCTTCTAACTCCTTATAGAGCTCCTAGAATCTTTCAGAGAAGTTAGGTTTCACCACTAGAGTATTTGTTCCCTACACCTAGAAAACCCGATGTTGAGCAGATAGTCCTTGAATGATCAAACATTTCCTAAATATTCCTAAATTACCTTCAAAACTTCCAAGATTCCTTTAAATCACCTTTAGATGCTTAAGATCTTTCCTAAAATCTCTCGAAGGGTGTTTTAATAGCTCTAGAATGGCCAAAATAACTAGCATGGAAATTGAAAATTTTAAAGCATGAAAACTAAGTCCTTAATTTAAAATAAGGCTTCTCAGTCACTGTGCATCATTCCTTGGTGATCCAGGAACATATTTTTAATAACCAATTTTGACTTTCTTAGGTGACTAAGAGTATCTTGGGTCCACTTGAGATGGGCATAGCTTGTACTAGTCCATTTGGACTCGATAGGAAAGAATAGGGAGTTTCCCTCTAAATGTATAATTTGAATATTTTAACTAGTTCTAGGTATGTTATAGGCTTAGGTGTTAAGGGACATGGTCCTTTCAAATAGAGATATCAGATATAGAGGTTAGAGACTATTTTGTAAAGCATTTTCAAGTGTAAATATATTGTTTTGGATTGTCTTCTTATCTATAATGGTGTTCAAGGCTTCATGGAACCCTCACAGTGTCCAAGGAATGGAAAATAGATAGAAATTATTACTTAGACCAAACTATACCATGTCTTAGAATTTTAGTATTATGTAGCATGAACATAATGATTCAATGGGATCCTTGAGTCTATTTCAAGGCATTTATCACAAGGACTTGGCATTTTAAAATTCAATAAAAGGTAATAAGCCATCTAAAGGATGATTTCTTAAATTAAATTTGCGTTCAGAATCCTAACTGTGTGTGCCTAGTCTTAAGGGCCTAGTTTATAACATTCATTGTAAAAGTTAATACTTATATCTGGTAGAGTCCTTGATAAGTGTGGAGGAAGGTAATAAAAATACCAAGAGTTTCAAAATCCCTATTATATTTTGGAATAAGAATAAAATTAAAGGAATGTGTAAATACATTTTAGTAGTGTTAATTCCTAGTATGAGGGCTAGGAAAGATGTACTCTTAGAAAAATAGTATTTATTCCATGTGTTTGAAGTTGGTGGAGCCTCTAACAAGCTGGATGAAGGCCTAAGTGCATAAAGGAATCATAAAATTAGGGCATAAGGAAATAGTATTGAGTGGTTAGTAGGTAAAGGAAGCAATGTACAATCATGTTTATTTCATGTGACTATCAAGACCAACCTTGAGAAATATTTATCTTAGGAAATAAAATCATAGGGAAGTTATATCTATCATTGAGGGAGTTGTGTTAAAATGTTTTTAATCCTTTAGGAACAATTGAAAATCCTTATACAAATTTAATCAAGAATACATATTGACTGTCCTGCACAGTTTCATAAAGAAGCCTAGAGAGAGTAAGGGTTTGTATGGAAAGCCTTAAGTGAAAGAGGAAGAGTTGAGTGATTTACATTAGAGATTAGGAGATGGATGAGCATAGTGAGATGAGAGAAAATAATATTGAGTAAAAGTGAAGGTGAAGGTGAAAAATCAAAGTTGAGAATATTGTTTAGAGCTAAAGCAAACAAGGAGTCTTAAGAAGCCAAACGTTAAAAATCTAGCAAGATGATGGATAAATGAGTAATGGAGCATTGAGGTGTGCTTAAGTGAGGTGTGCTTAAGTAAGGTATATGAGTGTGTTTAAATGTAGATGCAAGTATGAAACAAGTGGTAATCCATTAAACCCTTAATTTTTCTTTCAAACCCTAACTAGACCTACTTGAAATAAGAGAAAAGGAGAAATTTGAGCTCAGGGAAGTTGTATTTTGAGTTGAAGTTATATAAAGAGGATTGCAGGTATTATATATCATCTAGCTAGATTGAAGTTAGAAAAATTATGCTTATGAGTTTTTCTCAATGTGACACATGGTTGTGAGTACTTGAGCATGATCGTAAGGATTCCCTTGAAGTGTTCCATGCGGTGTAAGATCTTAGAAGTGAAGTTGGAGGTGTTATTTCATGTTGGTCTCAAATTCTAATCACTTTCCTAACCATGATTGGAAATATCATAATATTAATGGGAAAAAACATCATAATATCAATGGAACAACTTTCAAGCCTTGATTTTACCTAAACCTAAAAAACTAGGTCCATTTTTGTCTGGAACCAGAAGTGGCAAAAGGGGCAGCCACAATGTTTTAAAATTCTTAATGAAACCTTTAAGCCTTAGATAAAAATGGATGTCTCCAACATGTATAGGATTCTCATAGCTTTCCAATTCCTATTTTTTTCCTCCTAACTCCTTACATATCTCCTAGCATCTTTTGGAGAAGTCAGTTTTGTCATTAGAGCGTGTGTTCCCTACACCTAGAAAACCCATCGTTAAGCAGATAGTCCTTGAATGAGTAAAACTTTCCTAAATATAACTAAATTACCTCCAAATATTCTAGGATTCCCTAACATCAGATCTGTGTGATTAGGATATCTCATAAACTCTCCTAGAGGGTGCTTGATTAGCTCTAGAATTGCCAAAATAATTACCATGAAAATTGAACATTTTGAAGCATAACAACTAAGCCCTTAATTGAAAATAAGGCTTCTTAATCACTATGTGCATCCTTTCCTATGGCTATCCTTGTAATCATTTCAACCTTTACCTTGGCTCGAAGGAGAGTCATAATCTTTTTATTCAGTGTGTTTTTAGTGTACAGGGAACAGTGTTCAAGGTGATTGATCAACTCATTTAGTATTGATGAGAGACTACTTTTGTCGAAGGCCTAAAATGCCAATTATGTAGCTAATTGAACACCCTCTGGAAGTATTTAGAGAAAATATAAAGAATATGAGGGTGATTTCAGATAGACAATTGAATATGTTTAATGTAAATTTAGGAAAGTTTAGTAAATAAAATCTCATTCAGGAGCAATCTGGTTAAGACCAAGTTTTTCAGGTGTAGGGAATGAAAGCTAAAATGATGAAAGATGACTTCTTTGGATGATTCCACGAATTTTGGAAAGATTTAGGATGAAACAAAATAGGAATTGGAAGGCTATTAGAATACTCTATAAGGTAGTAATAATCAACATTGATTCAAGACTTAAGGGTACTTCTTTAAGTACATGCAAAACTCTGCAGCTACCCGTCCAAGTTCAAATTGAAATAAGACCTAAATTTTGAGTTGCGGGCAAAATTCATTTTTTTAGAATAGTTTCATTGATCGTAAAATTTGATTTGTAGTGTTTCAGTGAGGTATGGAGGTCAATAACATGTAACTCATCCCCAAATTTCATTCAAGGATTCATCCCCTATATGGAGGAGGAAAACCCATTTCCATGAGGAGAAACTTGAGAAAAATGGTGTCCAAGTACCATAAGCATGCTTACACCCAAGTGTCATCTTGGTCAATAACTTGAATTGTGAAGGAGTCATCATGTTCAAAGGTGAAGTTTGGATCTCATGGAGTGACTTAATGATCATCATATCCTGACATCTATCATTGTATCCAAATATCTCCAAAGAACAAGTTAAAATGAGTTAGTCATGCCACCGAGGTATCAAGGATCATCATGTGTGAAGTATTAAGGCATCATTTGTCTCCATGAGAGACATATGAGCAAAAACATGCATGAGAATCATAAATTTGATTCCATGAAAGGATGATTTTAGAGTCCAGGAAAGGTGAGGGGATGGTATCTTCATATGGAGCACCCTATGTTTCTAAGAATGAGCCATCATCTGAGTTCACTTGATGCAATTCAATTGGTGTACTATTCGTAAAAACTCATTCAAAACCTAGTAGTGTGATCACACCTTAAGGAGGAGGCACATTACAAACACCTCATTTTGGTCCATAGAACTAGAATCCCATTTAGGGAGCAATTCTCTATCTACAAAGTGAGGATCTCATTTTAGTAAGAAGTAGACAAGCATCATAGAGTTGATTCATGGTCACTAAAGTGAATTATCAACCAAATTTAAAAATTGGTGCCAATTCAAGTAGTGGTAGGGCCAAAATCCAATCCAGAAGGTCAAAAAACCTACAAACGACTATATGCTTTCCCAAACCAAAAACCCACTACATATGCCCTGAAAGTTTTAGGTCCTTAGCTGAAATCCTGAAGAAAAAAAGAGTAAGTATTGACTAGATTAGATTTTGAAAAACTATCTTATAGATTATAACTATTAGAGCTACGGGACCACATCCATCAAGTGCAAAGTGACCCTAACTTCTTATATTTACTAAAATAAATCTAAAGTATAAGAAATAATAAAACAAATCATAAACGTGTATGTGTTTTGCATACCCTAAAACACGTACGTGTTTTAGGTTTGTGAATTGCCAAACCAAAAACATAAAGCGCATAAGCGTTTTGGCTGTTTTCAGTTTTTTGTCCACTTTTGGCCCCCCAGATTGGTGAACTTACCCTTTACAATTTAGTAACTTTTTTTCTAATTGCAGAATTGTTTCTTTCGTATAAGATTTGGTTATGTGGCTATTTTTTGTTTTTTAATGTTGATTTTCAAATGTCTTCAAATTTAAACATGCATATTTTTATCAAAAAAAAATTAAACATATATTTATATGTGTAGCTATCTAGTTTATGATTGGATACCAAATTTCATCTTTTTTTCTACCTTCACGTCAATTGAGATGTCATGATGTCTTCATATTTATTGCGGTTGTCATTTCATCTTTTCACTTTCCTAAGACAAAAGCCACGTCAATCACTTTAAAACAATTTAATGTTGATCACTTGAAAATAATCTAATGTTAATTATTATAAAACAATTCAAGGCTAATTACTTTAAAAACAATCCAACAATTCAATGGTAAGGTAGGGACTAGTCGCATTGCAACTCTTGTTATTTATTATTTATGCACTGTTAATAAAACATGTAAAATAATATTTTATATTTATTTTAAACTATTTTAAATATATATTTTTGTATATTAATATAATTTATATATAAATCTATATACAAAATAGCGACCACATTTTAAATATGCAAGTCACATGAGATGCGTATTTCAAATATTTGCAAGTATTTTATGGATAAAATCATGAAAAATGTCTAACCATCTATCAAATTTAACCCCTGTGTCGACAGGTAATACTATACCTTTCAACTTTTTAAAACCAATTATTATTAGTTGATGAGAAAATTAAATAAATTTCTACGAATAAATATTCAATTTTTACAAATATTAAAGTGCTCAATTTTTAAATAAAATAACATTAAAAATTTATTTATCAAAATTATAATTGGTTGAAAAGAGTGACTCTTTATTTGTCAGCATTATCAATTTTTTTAAATGATGATATTAACACCTAACAGAGAAATCAAATGCATTTATGACAAAAATCTAAGACTGTGTGGCAACAAACAAATAAAATAATTCCTTATAAGCACATATACTCTTTGATTGGTTACATAATGACAATGATCACCCCATATAACATTACCATCGTATTTCATTGCTTCTTCATATGTTATGTGGAACTTTGACCCTATATCAATTTCAAATTCCTTACAAGCCATAATACACCTCTCATAAGTCCACAGATGCGATATTTATTTCCCAAAATTGCCCAATTGTTTTAAATACACTGGGCATCTCATTAAATTGAGGCAGTTGAGTGGGAAAAGTCTTTGGAGCCCTATCTTTACACAACTCTTAAGAAACAAAAAAATTAGTTTCTGCAGACTGAGAATATATTGCACATCTTTGTAACAGATATATTCAAACCAAATAAAAATTGCAGCTCTGGAAAATTCACATTGCAAACATATACTTTTTTTTGGCCTCTATTAAAATACCCAAAAAGCGGATTCGTATGTAAAATTTCATGAAATCCAAAGCCTCTTGTACTGAAATAGTGTTCCTTGTAAATACTTGTACTTATATTTCTTAATGTGCACGAAAATGTCTTGAAAATCATGCCTTATTGAATTGAATTGAATAGATTTTAATAACGTCCACGAGACTAAAGAGTGATATGGTGTGCCACAGAAATTGAGACTTTAATCATATTTCAGACTCCTTTCACATATCCGCTCTTCAGCTGTGAATCTTGAGGATGAACCCCACAGTCGCTTAGAAGCTTTGCATCCTTTGAAGATGTTCCTCTAGTCTATCCACTTTCAAGTTGAGTTTTTATACCTGAATACGAATATCATCATATGCTGAACACTCCATAACGAAATGCTAGGAGATCCTGTCTCGACAACCCCTTTGCTGCAAAAAAGTCAAATTCTCCTTTCCCAATCTTCCTTTGGAATAGTCCATCTACCAGTTATCGCATCGAAGATGATGCGATCCAGCCCTTAACTGAGCCACTAGAATCCTTGCTTTACCCCTGATATCTGCTCCTAGAGAAGATTTTTCATCATGTTCTCCATTGGTATTGAAATTCTCTGATATAATGTGCTTTCTTTCGACCAATCTGACCCGTCCACATGGCAGTCCTGAAGTTTAACACTCTGTCACATAATTTTTTATTTCCCTGTTGCTGTTAGGACATTCTTGCAAGTTGATGTCCCATTTGTTCATCCATTTAAAATTTTGATTCATCCAAGTTTTCTTTCTGCGTTCCAAAGTATAGTCCACAACTATTTTGGGCCAGCGAAGATTGTCCATGCTTGCAACTTTTTTCAAATAGCTTATCATCTGAGATATTGCCGAAGCTTCCAACGAGAAAGTACCCGCTTCTTGCCAATTTAAGTGTCTCATAAGGAATAGTTGATTTGACTTTATGGATTCTCTCAGCACCTTTTACGTACCGATGTGAAATCCACGTCATCAGAGCTCTCCCTCACCACATATTCATGATGGGTGTAACCAATCCACCTCACCCGTGTCATCCCTAAAAGATAATATCACAGGTCATGTCACTGGCCTCTCATCCAATATTTGTCTATCTGATTTGGTTGGGGTCGTACTTACCTAACAACATTGTTGTGAGCTTGTTTTTAATGGATCAGGGTATGTACATGATTTCCATATCCTTGTGCATTGGGCTATTCCATTATAGAGCTATCAAAAAATAAACATATTTTTTATTCACACTCTTTCTTGGGGTGACCTATTTATGTGTTTCACAATTAAGTTAATGACAACTAGTTTATATGTGAACTATGAATATGTTTTCTTATATTTAAAGATTTCCGCCTTATGTATGTTTTTTCCTCAACGTTCATAGTTAATTTCTTTCATCGATTGATTGTTCTAATTTTTTATTGAAAAGATCTAGGGTAATTAACATAGACGACTTAAGATTTCGTAGCTAATGCTACTCTGATGGGTGGAAAACGTCACAACCCAGAATGTGAGTCAAATTGAGTTCAATTCTTCTCAAGAAAGGTAATGACCTTCTCATAGAGTGTGCCTCAGATAATTCAATAATAGCTATAAAAGTGTGATTTGTTAGCCCATGTGTGAGAAGCAATTAAGTATGATTTCCCGCTCATTTGGAAGCCCACAAAACATTATGTTGCAACAAACATAGAGGTAAGAGGCAGAGGTGGTTGACTATCTAGTTTGTCCCCCCAACCAAAGGTGGATGAGGGGTGTACCATGTCAAGGATAGGATCATACTCAGTCATTGATGGCCGAACTTGCCTTAGACCTATGAACTTGTCTAGGATGGTGGCGAGGATTGAGATTTGAGAGTTCCAACAATGGGAGTTTGCCCCTATAGATGTTTAGCCCTAGCATGTGTGCAACAATTACCACCAGGATTGTTGAGCTGTTAGAATGACTGTCATCTAGTGGGTACTAGAGGTGTTTTTTAAATGGAAGCAGGTAGAATTGGTGCCTTAGGGAGTTGGATCAATTTGCGTAATGATATGGGATGTGTATGAGAATAAGTGCAAAATGCCATCATTGCCAAGTGCCCCTGGACCAGGGAGATTGGTGGCGTGACTGAATTCCAATGACAGGGACCCATACTGAAGATGTTTCTGTACAATATTTATTCGTCTTTTTATTGCGTAAGTATGTATTTCCTTTGCTCCATCTCCAGGAATACTTTTTTAGGGATTAGCAAATGCTGCATTTCCATGTTATGCATTTCATCTGGTTTGGAAAAGTTAGGAAACTATTGACAGCATGCAATGCATTAGATGTGCCAAAGTAATTCTTTATTAGTCATAGAGAAGTCTCTATCCATAGTAGTGTTGTTAAAGAAAGTAAAATTTCTATCTTTCCATATATAAAAAAGAATATCAGCTCTAAAACAATGGCCAAAAATATTGAATCATGCATAGAGAATGGACAAAATCCCCAAAATAGCCATTTTCTATGTGAATAAATCAGGTATGAAGGACTAGAAAAGGGTGTATATCCACTTCCAAGAGGATTCGATGTATGGGAAAAGCCAAAAGAGATGTTTGACAAACTATAGCTGCTAGAAATCTAGGAATTTCAAGTTGGCATCTCCCATGTGTTTGAGTTTGTTTTCTACAAAGAGTCCCTAATAAAGAAGGCACCATGTTATTTTTTAGGATCATTACAACCTTTATAAACAGTTACAAATCTTTTATCCTAGGTACCATTATTGAATTTAGATTCTAACAATGATTTAGAGATAACTTATTATAGACACAAAATAACAAACTTGGGTACATTTCTAGGTCCTAATCACATACCACTATTCATATGATTCCTAAGTGAGAATAGCCCTGTCAGTATTTCACTTGTTTAGCTTTTATGGATCTAGACATTGACACCCAGATAGGAGGTCATTACCCAAGTGCCCCCATCCTTCTAGGTGCCCCTAACCATTTTCTATCTTATTCACTTATTTTTTATCTCTTTTATCTTTTGGTCATTTTATTTTCTTATGTGTCATCCTTCTAGTTGTCAATTGTGAAATTCAACCAAGGGAATCATATAAATACAAAGCTATGTGACCAAAATAAAGGACCAAGCTCTAATAATCTATTATCATCACCCAAGGTTACATCCAAAGGCATTCTAATAGCATCAATGCATCCATCTAGATTTCACTCAAGGGCCAAGGGAATTAAATACACAAAATCACACACATGGGCACATTTCTAGGTATTAATCACATACTTTCATTCATATGATTCATAAGTGATAAAATTACTAATTGACCACTATCTTTGGCCTATTTTCTTTCTTTCTAGTTTCCTTCTTGGCCTTACACACCCTATTACACAGTCTAACTTTTGATATTTCATCTTTTATGAGTCTAGACACCAGTACCCAGCCAAGACATTAGCGCTCAGGTATCCTCATCCCATCTGAGTGCCCCCAACCACTTTGTATCTTTATCGCCTCTTTTGGGCCTCTTCTATCTATTAGGCATCTTTTTTTCTTATGGGTTAGACTTTTATTGGTTAATTACGAAATTCAAACAAGGGAATCATATAAATAAAATGTTATGTGATCAAATTAAAGCACCAAGATCTAAGAATATACTACTATTACCTAAGGTTACATCCAAAGGAATTTTAAGAGCATTAAAGAATCCATCTAGCTTCATTCAAGGGAAAAGGGAATAGATTCACCTTTATACACTTCATTGGAGGGGAAGTGCATTTTGACATCCACACATCTACTTACATTGCTACATCTATCTATTGCTCTTTATTCAGTGCATCATGCAAAAAAGCCACCTATGGAATGATTCTACACACACACATACGTAGAACTACATGTAGTTTGAAATGTAGTGTAGTGTTCGGATTGTAAGTTCACTTAGTTGGGTGACTGTCGGGGTCATTCTGACTCCCCATTTTCATCTTTTTCATTTTAGGATTTGATGTGTTTTTGGGGTGGGTTTTGCATGTTCTCTTGTTCTTTGCAGGTTATAGGAGAATTATGTGGGCATAGTGCAACACACATGTGATCAATAGCTAAGGGCAGCAACATAGAAGTGACATAAAAGAAATCACTTTCCATCCATTTTCACAGTCACGGGCACCCAAAATTAGTCTGCAGTTCCCAGGAACCCCAGTATATGTAGATCTAGTTATTGCACAATTTTGTTGGGTTTGTTTGCAACATTATCCTCCTTTTGTTTATCAATTCTCCAGTCCAACACAACTCAACATCAATTGTGAAATCAGCTAAGAATTATTTCCCTTATCTTGCACTTCAGGTTTTAATTTCCACTTGCTTATTACTTAGGTCATATTTGTACTTCATTTCTTATCATTGCGTTGTGACTATACAATTAGGGTTTAACATATTTTCTATTTTTGTTAAATCAGGACTGCATTTTCTACATAAACTTTCATTTCTCCACACATCTATTTACATTGGTACTGTCGACACAAATTTTCCTCCGTAATTTCTATTTCAAATGTATGTATTAGGAATAGGGTTTTAAGTATAATTTAGTAGCGTCCGATAGAAGATAATGGCACTGCCAGTACGACGCCACCAATAATTTTGGTAATTCAAAAGTCAATAGGAATGGTGGTACAAAGCAAATATTTTTTCGTACATAAAATGTCAAGTTTGAAGTAGAGAAGTAGGGTCACATGATTTTAGAAATATTATATGGTAATAAGGACAAGGAGTGAGGTCCATAAATTTTTGTATATTTTATTTGTAAAAATTCTAAAAATGTGGAACCCATATAGGTTTATCATCTTAAAAGATAAGCTGTACAGATAAGAGTTAAGGTATGCTATGACTTCGTCAAGTGGATTTCTTATCCTAGGAGATAAGATGGATACTTCTATAAATAAATAGGCCACCCCCCTCATGCATAAAGGAACTAGTGAGAAATCATTGTAGGAAGTGTGTAAAGGAAGCCATTTTAAAGGTGTATTGAAGAAGCCATTAAGAGGTGCTTAGTCTTGTAAAAGGCAAGTGAAGTCAATAACACTTGAAGTACATGGGTGAGATTGTAACATTTCATGTTAATATTATAATTTACTCTGATATTTCAGATTTATCATCATTCCTTCTTATCATAGTCTATGGTATTCTTGTGTTATGTTTGTTGTTGTGTTTCCAGATTACATCCACCAAACTAAAGGCTGTGCATTAGTAAATGAATCAT
Source organism: Taxus chinensis (assembly GCA_019776745.2). NCBI lineage: Eukaryota > Viridiplantae > Streptophyta > Pinopsida > Cupressales > Taxaceae > Taxus > Taxus chinensis. The sequence continues at coordinate 267,644,871 of CM034146.1, read as the reverse complement.
AGCACGAGGAGTTCCCGGTGAAGAATTATCATAGTGCCGGATTGGTGATGACAGTACATCTAGTTATCACCTGCTATCATGCGCACTTGTGAAAGGGCTTCCTAGGGAATTACTTCTACACTCATGCACAAGAACTACATGGAGTTTTAAATGTAGTGCAATGCTTGGTTGTAATCTCATTCGATCGAGTGACCATCATGGTCAGTCTGACTCCTCATTTTATATCTTTTCTTTTTGGGATTTGATTTATTTTAAGGATTTTGCATGTCTTTACCTCTTTGTAGGTTTGGAAGCACATTGGTTTATCAGGGAAGCCAGTACGTAGATGTTTGAACTCTCAAAATTGAAAACCAACGACATTTGTACGACACCATAAAAATCAAGTTCCGACAATCACACGTGCCTAGTAGAGGTCACCAACACCCCAGGCACCTCTGACCCAGTCCAAGAGCCCAAGTCTAGGCTCATCTAGCAGTTTCAGAATTTATTGTGCTCATTTACGACAATGTCCTCTTTATATTTCTATGTTTCTCCAATCTACATAGTCCTGACATCTAACATAAATAAGCTAATACTTTTATCCTCTCTCTTGCACCTAGTGTTTTTAAATTCATTATCTTACTTTCTTGTGTCAAATTTGAGATTTATTGTTTATTTATCATACATTACTCTGCAATTAGGTTTTATGCAAAAAGCTTATTTTTTTAATCATTTGGTGAACCCATCATTCAAACACTCTCATATATTTCTTCTTTTTGTATCCTAATATTCTTTATTTCACCATGGATGTCTCCATCCATGAATTTTTGAATAATAATCCTAATTGTGTAAATAAAATCAAATCTTATTTGGCTAAAACTTATAATCATCCTCATACTTTTCCTGGATATGTGTATCATAGGTTTACTTCTTCTCTATCTCTTAACGAAGATCACATTACTTTCACATCAGATGAGTCACCTTCTCAAGCCATGTTAGAGCATGACCCCCCTTTATATTCATGTTTGCATCAATAATGTTGGGGTTAAATGTGCTTTAGTTGACAATGGATTAGGGCTTTATATTTGTAATATATCATTTATCCACCAACTCAGCCTTTCAAATGCCTCTCTAGCTCCCTCATTTGTTTCTATTTGTGGATTTAATAACATTCCCAAATGTATCTTAGGTACTATCACACTCCCCATTACCATAGGGCTATGTACACCACCTATTCCATACCACATGATGCCCAATAATATTAATTATAACATTCTTCTTGGGAGTCCTTGGATCCATGTCATGCATGTGTTCCCTTCCACTCTTCATACACAGCTTAAATTCCTTTATCAAGGAGTTTTCTATGACGTTCCAACATATCCATCCCCTTTTTCATATTGTAATTCTATTGAGCCTTCTACAAAGACCCCTATCTCTTCTGCATCTACTCATTATTTCTCCAAATATGGTCTTGATTATAAGTACTTGATTCATTATGGTTTTTCTAGTAATTGTTTAGGCCAGCGTGGTCAATGAGTTACAAAACCATCGACTCTTTCCACTCAACATAACAAACTTGGACTTGGATATCATCTTCCTCCACATCTTCTTCAAATTGATATGTTTTTTTATATCCTTCTCCACTTCCTCTCTTACATCTAGATCTCATCAGTCTCTACTTCTGTTGTTTGGCCTGATTTTGACACTTTTTCTACTTATGATTCTTTTCTAAAATATATGGGGACTTATGATCACCTCCCTTATTTCCATCATAAGAAAAAAATTCCATCAGTTTTTAATGCTACTACTTACTTTGGTGAGTCAGTAATGCCTAATGAAAGTACTGATGTTCTTGACACAATTCATGTTGACCCATACATAGAGGATCGGTCAACACTTCTAAATGAATACACCATTCAATATAACCTCGCCACTGGTACCAACCCACGAATGGTTTTGTTAGTTCCTTCTCTTACACCTACCGAGCAAGATGATATTAAACAAGTTATTCATGACTTATCTAATATCTTTGCATGGTACTATAGTGATATTCTTGGTATCGATCCTTCTGTCACCATGCATAATATCATCCTTAATCCTGGTGCAAAATCTGTTCAACAAAAAATTTACAAAATGCATCCAAAATTTACATTGCTAGATAAGGAGGAAATACAATTCCTATTAGATGCAGGTTTCATTCACGTTGTGGATTACCCATAGTGGGCTTCTAACATTTTGACAGTTATAAAGCTGAATGATAGGGTCCATTATTGCATAGATTTTCATGATCTCAATAATTCTTGTCCCAATGATAGTTTCCCATTGCCACACATTGACGCCATCGTTGATTTCACTATTGGATACAATATCCTTTCTTTCATGGATGGATTTTTTGGGTATAATCAAATCAAAATTAACTCAGAAGATCAAGAAAAAACTTCATTAACTATGCCATATGGAACATTTTGTTACACTTTCATGTCCTTCGGCCTCAAAAATGTCGGGGCCACTTACTAATGAACAATGATGCATATCTTCCATGATTATATTCATAATATTCTTGAAGATTATTTTGATGATATATTGGCTAAATCATGACATCGTTCTATACATGCTCAGTATCTTTTTACACTCTTTAAACGTTTACAACAATTTAAAGTACACCTAAATCTTAAAAAGTTTGTTTTTGCATGACAATTGGTAAGCTCCTGGGGTAGATTATTTCTCAACGTGGAATTCAAATAGATCCCAATAAAATTTGGGTCATTATTTATATGCATCCACTTCGTAATCTGCACCAATTACCTGCAAGGAAAAAATTCATACCATCCATCTTTTTACTACACATCTTGCTGACAAAACTCAATCATTCACATGTTTAATGAAAAAAGATACTAAAATTTTCTAGGATGATCATTATCAAAGGGAATTTGAAGCTATTAAAAAATATCTCTTAAATCTTCATGTCCTAGTACCTCCCACGGCTGAGCAGCCTTTCTTATTATATAATTCTGTTACATTCCATGCATTGGGGGCCCTTCTAACACAACATGATGATTCTAAATGTGAGAGAGATGTCTATTAAATAAACAAGACTTTTCCCTCATATGAATGTAGTTACAGTTACACTGAGAAATTATGTTTGGACCTCATCTTTGTAGATGACAAGTTGCACCACTACCTTCTTCACAATGAGGTTCATATTATTACCAAAGTATATCCTCTACAATACCTCTTTTCCCACACACATCTCTCAGAATGTCTTACACAATGGGTTATGCTACTTAGAGAGTTTGACTTAAAATTTATTCCACAAAAAGTGATCAAAGGATAAGTTATCACTGATAAACTAGCTAACACACATCTTCCCAATGCTTCACCTATTTGTGACTCTTTTTTAGAGAATTTCACTACTTAAACCATTTATACTGACACTTGGACTATGTACTTTGATGGGTCCCGCTACCTCTCAGGAACGGGGGCAGGAATTTTGTTTATCACACCACATGGTGATCATCTCCCCTTCGCATATTACGTAGGGTTCTCATGTACAAATATCATTTTTGAGTATGAGGCCCTTATTCTTGGCCTTTCCGTCGCAAGTAAACATCTAATTCGTAATATACACATCCATGGTGATTCGTAGGTTATTATAAATCAAGTTAACAATACCTATCAAAAAAAGAGGAGTGACTTGTCCCATATAATAACTTGGTAAAAATGATCATAGGTACTTGTACATACCCAAAATTATATGTATTGTACTATCAGAAAGAGGTTATAGAAACCCCAATGATGATTCATATCTCTTCGCAAGGTGTTCGGAATCTAAAAATCTTGCTGAGTACACATTTGCATCCCATAAATGTCTTATCTGGCATTTGCATACTTTTATTCTAACCCCTTCCCTCTTTTTCCTTGCATTTTTGTCTTTAGTTACACGACCGCCGCCCTTCCTAGGTGGCGGTCCCGTGACCGCCACCCAGGACAGGGCGGCTGTCCTATAACTGCCACCCTGTGCAGGGTAGCGGTCCTACCCTCTCTTTCTAAACCTTTTGGCACACTCAACAACATGAAAAATCAATTTGCCCTTGCAACTCTCATCTGCTTCTACTTTTCTTAGAGTTTCCAGCCACTTTGTAATAGTAGTTATCCATTTTAAATGATAAAGCATGGCAATTTGAACTTGCCTTTTGGTGAGTAAGAAACGCTATAAATACTGAGCTTGTTTACAAGCAAATGGCCCCTCTCTCTCTATGATTTATTATTCAGTGTGTTTGAAAGTTCCTCAATAAGTCTCAACAGGTCTAGATTTTTTATAAGTTCTCAGCCTCTCAGTTCAAGGCTCCTCATTTTCTGGTTTAGAGATCACTTGATCTCTCTAGTTTCATCTTGTTTCATTATTATTCTCCAAACAACTGGCTTAGAATAATAAATTTTTAGTTCTATATTAAGTTCATTTAAATCTTGATTCTGCCTAGAGTTATAGGCCATTATTTCGTCACAGGAAGTATAGATCCTAGAGTTTTCGGTGTGTTTTTGTTGTATCCCTGCAACAATCTTGCTAGGAATCACATAGGCAAGCTTTGTTCTCTTGCACTATCCCTCTCCTACTTGTATTCCATTTGGTTTACATCCAAGCTGCCACTGTTCTAATATCTTCTCCTACTGCCACTGTCACATTCTCACTTTTTTGGATTCACGAGAACACGTAGGAATGAAGAGATCACACTGAGGGGACAAGCTACAATACAACTGGATTTTCCTCTGTTCTGCAAACTCTAGGTTTGAATTGTCAAAGTTATAGTTACAATATATCAAATAGAGTAGTGAATCATTTCATTTCAGTTAAGCTCGCTTTCAATATTGTCAGGGAAGCTGTGGGGAATGATATCTTCTGAGAAGCTATGATTTATTCCTCACTTCTGAGGTAATATTGGAGGTATTTCAATTAAATTAGTTAGATATTTATATTCCAGATCAACTCACAAGTGTATAGGCAAATAGATACATCTGGCTACCTTGCTTGTTTTAGTTTTTTTCTTAGATTAATTACTCGTTACCTAAATTTATTAGATTAATTGCTCTTTAATTTCATTCAAGTTTATATCTTTGTAAATATAAAAAGAACAAACATAACGTAGATTCATTTTCATAATTAGTTTACTTCATTCAGTTAAGTTTAGTTATTTCTTGCATGACAATTACAAGACCAAGAGAACCCAGGGATTACATATTCGAACTAGTAATACCTCAGCCAAATCTCTTCATGACATTAGCAGATATAGATCAATGTCTTAGGATTCACATCTTCCAAACAACAACAAACCCACAAGTAATTAGTGAGAAATTGAGAGAACTAAACATCCAAGATGACAAAGCATCTGAATTCTGGTCAAATTAACCCAACTATAGATTACCTTGATAGGATATCCACATGACCATACAAGAACCTGAAAGAGAGAAAACATTCAGTTGTGATCCATTAATTCCCAGCCAGATGTAGGAGACCTTTTCATTAACATAGACATAGGATTACGCATACAAGTTGCTAGAACACCCGTAAGGTATTCCAAGAAGATCACACAACTCCTGATATTAAACATAGAGGATGAAAAAGCTTATGACTACTAGATAGTCAGAAGAAGAGATTGATTCTTCACATGACCATAAAAGGTCCTCAACAACCACAAACTCATGGTTGTGATCCCCAGGTCCCACAACCCAACGGTCCTACTAATCAGTTAAACATTGACACTAGTGTACGTGCACTGGTATTTAGATCATCGCCACTCCCACCGGATATCATTACATAACTTTCCGTGTTGAACATAGAAGCTGATCAGGATAATACTTTCTGGGTAAGACCAGAAAACTGCCCATAGTTTCCTAAAAATCCACTACACCTCTCGCTACCATTCTCATGACCTTATCTGGAAATACACATGAAGCACCTGTAGGTCACTTTCCACACATCCAAAACCAACAGATAAGATCTCAATAGAGCTCGACATTCATTGGAGCCTCCAAGCAGATATAGTATTCAACCAATCCATCACACCAGTTCAAGTTAGGAGATACTTCTTTGCTTTGGATTCGCAGATCCCATTACTACGCATCGAGGATATAAGATTTCCCAACTAGTTTGTTTATATCCGCATATATTTCATTTTCACTGGCTGTCTCAGCACGACCTCAGGAGGTCGGGTACGAAGAAAGGTTTCTTGATGATTCTCATGCTCGCCTCTCACTTTTCTATCGTACAAAATTGGTAAACCCAACATGAAAGGAACAACTGCTCCTTTTTCATTTCAATTTCTTTCATCCATCTTCGCTTCTTCCGATCATTATACGGGTGTTTATATACCCCCTGAATATGCTGGGATACGACGCATATGGTAGACCTCTCTCAGGTCTCGAAGCATATTATGGTCAGAAAAGTATACAACAGTCACCATCGCTTTCTGCATGGGCTAACAACTACTCAAGTAACTACTTTTCATCACAAACTCCTCCACAAAGAACTAGCTCTAGTTCTTCATTCTTAATATAGAAGCTAGACCAGCTCACACAAACACAACAACCAAATCCCTTAAGCTCTAACAATATGACATTCACTGGAGAATCCATTTCAACTCCTCGGGTTTTTTCTAGACCACAAATCAGTAGGCAGTCAGATCCACTCCCATTCTTGGATGAGGAGTACTTAGCACGCTACGCTAGAAGTGAGCAATGCTTCCAAAACATGTACCCACCTATAGGAAGTTTGCAAACACAACCTGACACCCTGCTTCAAGAAAACACCCTCATTCCTCCACCTATGGAAAATACTCTTGGTGAGGTTTTGCAAGGTAATGAACAATTCATCATACCCCTCGGCAACTTCAAGGGGTACAACAACAACCATCAAGGTTTAATATTGTTTCATCACCAATCGATATTATCTCAGCTTTAGTTGAGACGGTTAGAGGACTAGAACTTGCTCAAGAAAATCAAGCTTCACATTCAGGGCAAGCAATAACTCCCAACCCTCCGCATCATCCTAGCCAAGTTGATCTCCTTATAGGAATAGGAACATTATGCATGCCTCCTCAACATTTGTATAGCTATCCATAGCAAACACCAACTAGAACTACATTTTCAAACGTTGCTCCAATTGAAAGTATGATAACTCCCGGTTTAGTACCAAAAAATCCATATCAAAGAAATGCTCCTCCCCACTTAAACATTTATTCAAAATATCCACAAGGAGATATGTTCTCTTCTCCCGAGATGTTTTCTCAACCATAGGGGTTTCTTTATGCCCCTGTAAATACATATGATATGCCATATCAACAACCTAGTCCACCTCCACTCCCTCAACAGGAACCATCTATGGTTGAAACCTATGTGGTAGGGACTTACTCAGAATATTTAAAAGAGCCTTCTATATTTCACCGTACGAAGTGTCATGCTTCCAAGACCTCTTCCCGATTTTCCTAAATTCAAGGGGGAGGGAGATCCAAATGCACATATCAAGGCCTATGCCACTGCCATTCGAGAACTACTCCCTTGGGATGCAGTTGTTGCTAAAATATTCCCTAAGACCTTAGAGGGTATTGCCCTTGATTGGTATTACAGAATACCCAAAGCTTCGATACACTCATTCAAAAAACTTTTGTCAGAATTCATCAAAGATTGACATGAACAAATTGTTAAGAATAGGGATAAGGGAATTCTTACACATTAAACAAGAGCACAATGAATATGCTGCCCATTTCATTCAAAGATGGCATAGAGTCCTCTACTCTTCAGCAAGTGCTCCAAACATGGATCAGATGGAACTATGTGACTTATTCCTTCATTCTCTCAGCAGAGAGATAAAGGAAGAAGTCCAGAAGTTCCCACTAAGGACTTATGATGAAGTACTCGAGAGTGCTCTCCGAATAGATCAAGCGGCAATAGACAGCGGTCGTAAGACTTATGGAATGAACGGGAGATTAATCACTCCCAATCAAAACACTACAACTTATCCCAACATTGGAAATACCAATCAAGGACCAAAGATCCTTAACAAAAACCGTGGGGTTACAACAGATGGAGTCACTGATCAAGCCAAAAGACCAAATGTTGTGAACACCTCGAGCACCTGCTAACAATCAATACAATAACAACTTTTCTCCAGCGATCAATATGGTGGATTTTAATCATCCTCCACAACAAAAACAACAACAACAAAAAATCCAGTCGCAAGGCCTTTCTCGAGGCCCAGATGGATATCAAAACCAAAGCCAAAGGCCAAAACCTCAAAATTACAACTATAACAATCAACATCCCAATCGTAACTTTCGGTCACAACAAGATTTAAACCAATGACTACAGGACTATAATCCCAATTTATATTGTCTTCTACAAAATCCAAGGTCATGATACTAGGACTTGCCGTAATTACAATAAATTCTTGGAGAGTTTACCAGAAGATCAAAGACAACTCTTTATAGATATGTTTCTGGAAAATTCCATACCAACCACACCAAATACCTACATGGGATTAGTTTCCCCTCAAAATGCACCTCTCAAGATTTTCAATGATCCTCTCCCAATTTATTCTAACAAAAACGGGTTAGATCCAAACAGGAACAAACAAAGGTGTCATAACAGGGAAGAACAATCATGAAGCTTCGACTTCATCAAATCTAATGGTCGCACCCCAATTAGGAACTCGACCATAGACCAAGATAGTTGGATTGGTATAATTAGACACCGAGTTATAAGTAGAAACTATAACAAGAACACGAGACTACTCTTCTCAAATAGTTCTAACCTATCCATTAATATCAAACAGTGCTCAGCAAACACTAGTAAAACCAGTAGATGCCTATGATTTGATTAATGACTTAACAAAGACCTTCTCTCACATTTCCTTTTTGGATTTGTTGAAGAACTCTCCTGCTCATAGAGCTACTCTCTTGGAAGAATTAGGTCTCGATCATCTCGTCAACATCACCCCTCCCCCTAAAATGCAAGTAAACCATGTAGACTTTGATGTCTACCCTCCAGGGCAGCTAGATAGGGATACTGAGTTTATATTTGACATAAGTAAAATGCCAACAGACGCTGAAATTTCACGTAGAGGCGATCCACCCTTGCATTTGTAGGTTTGGATTTATAACAACTACGTTAAGCAAGCAATGATTGATGATGGGGCAGTAGTTAACATAGTCCCCTTCACTTTTCTTCAAAAACTAGGATATGGAGAAATGAATTGTTCTTCGACACGAAACATGCTAAGGGGATATGATAGCCTCAAGGAAAATTCAATCGAGACTATAGTACTACCAGTCACTCTAGGACCCAAAACAATCCTCACTAAATTTTATATTATAGATCGGGAAACCAACTATAATATGATTCTCGGTCACCCATGGATACATCACATGAAGGCAATCCCTTCCACGTTATTCCAAGAAGTAAGATTTCTACACCTAGGAAATGTCTTTGTAGCACAAGGTGACCCAAAAAATTTTGACATACACCTAGCAGACATGAAGAAAAGACCTGGTATTCATTCTGAATTTGATCTCCCATCAAATCATCTCAACAAACCAGTCAATACAAACCCAAAATCAAAACTAGTGCCTACAACAGAACTAGAACTCACAAACTTAATCAAAGACATCCCAGCAGATAAAGATGAGACCATCGTTATAGAAACAGTTTTGCTAGGAACCACCGCAAAAAAATTTGAATTACTGGAGAAATATCTACCTATTCTCCTGCCATTTGATTCTGTGGATATAGGACATTCCCTAGGAATTCGTTCCATACCTGCGGATGAAGTTTGTATGGTGGAAGTAACCGAGACAAAAGAAGCAGAGACTCGGAATGTCCTAACTTCCATTTTTCAAAGTTACTATTGGACTCTCCATTTTGATGGAGCAAGATGTCATTTTGGCGTTGGAGCAGGTGTGATCCTTACTTTTCCCAAAGGAAATGTTATACCTTTTTCCTTCAAATTAAATATCGAATGCACAAACAACGGGGCTGAATACGAAGCCCTCCTTCTTGGCCTTATCATTGCTAAAAGGATGGACATTAGTAATATTAGAGTTCTCGGAGACTCGCAATTAGTTCCAAACCAACTATCTGAGGTATATGGACTAGGGCTGAACACTTGCAACTTTATAAAATGGCGGTACTAAGATTAACAAAGGGATTTGACTTCATATCAATTGAAGCAATCCCACAAGAATAGAACCTTCTTGTTGATTCTGTAGCAACCTCGGCTTCATGATTCACTCCAAGCGATGAATTGGAAAATACAGATTTCATAGTATCAATTCGTTTTGAACCTTTGGTTCCTAAAGTACCAATAACCCTGATATTGACACATATGGAACTTAAGAATGAGTCTACCATTCTAGATCACTTTGATAGTGATAGGGCAACTCTTGAATATCTAAATGCCTATGCAGAACTACATCTCGCTCATTCCATGGTTGATTTCTCTCTAATCCCATATTCCTCTTCCTATTTTGGAAATCCCATGATAGAATCTCCCCTGCAAAATAATCTCAAAATCTATGAGGTGGCAGAATGAAGGGAGTTTGGAACTACCCCAAGTCCCCTCTCGAGTTTGAGGAGGGCAATGCCTCCTTAATCAAGGGAATGATCAATATAAATATCAAAACAAAGGAAGAACCAAATATTTTTAAACTGGGATCCTCATTAACTCCAGAGGAAATAGAAATACATACCCAGATCCTCAAATAACATAAAAAGGCTTTCGCATTTAGTTACAAAGAAATGACGGGAATTGCACCACATATCACAGTACACAATCTTGTCACCAAACTAGATGCAAAGCCAATTAAGCAAAAGTCAAGACCAATGAAGCCAAAAGTGGCTCTCATGGTGAAAGAAGAAGTAATGAAACTTCTCCAGGTGTGGATTTATCAAACCAGTTGAATTATTCACAATGGGTATCTAATATCATCCCCGTTCTCAAAAAGAATGGGAAGATATGCATTTGCATAGACTTCTGGGACATTAACAAAGCTTGCCCCAAAGATGACTTCCCATTACCATCCATCGACGTTATTATTGATGCAACAACTAGATTTGAGTTGTTGTCTCTCATGGATGGGTTCTTAGGATATAATCAAATCAAAATATCTAAAGAGGATCAAGCCAAAACTGCGTTTATAACTCCTTGGGGAACTTACTATTATAATGTCATACCATTCAGCCTTAAGAATATTAACGCTACATACCAACGGGAAATGACATGCATATTCTATGACCTTATTCATAAGATTGTGGAATCTTATGTAGATGACTTGCTAGCCAAGGCCAAAAAGCGTTGTGATCACCCAGAAGTGCTCTGTATCATTCTCTCATGATTGATCGAATATGGTGTCACATTGAATCTAGAGAAATGTGTATTCGGTGTAACAGGAGGTAAGCTTCTAGGTTACATTATATCATCACGAGGGATTGATGTCGACCCAGCCAAAATCTAGGCTATTCTTGAAATGATTCCACCATTAGATGAGTCTAGTATCAGATCATTTCTTGGGAAACTCGGTGCAATTCAAAGGTTCATCCCCGACTTAAGTTTTGTTGTTCATCCAATCAAAAATTTATTGAAAAAGGATTATAGCATTGATTGGATGGAAGAATGCAACGAGGCCTTCGAAGCAGTTAAACACTTCTTGTTGTCTCCTCCCATGTTAATGCCTCCTAGACCAGGATCATCCTTTGATCTTGTATTCATGGGCTACTGATGTCTCACTAGCATGCATGTTGGCTCAAGAAGATGATGATAAACGAGAACGTGAAGTTTACTTCATTATTCGTACGTTGCTCGATTATGAGACACGTTACACACAAGCAGAAAAGGAATGCATTGCCATAGTCTTTGCAACAAAATGTTTAATACATTACATGTTGAATCAAGAAACAAGGGTGATCGTCAAGATAGATCACTTGTAGAATTCCTCACTCAAGGGTCTTTGTCTAAAAAGGTTGGATGTTTCATAACCTTAATGGGTGAGCTTTGAACTAACATTTGTAAACCAAAAATCCGTTAAGGGGAAAATCATTACAGACTGGTTGGCTGACAATCCATTAAATGGAGGTGATCTGGTAGATCTAGACTTTCCTGATGAGTGCATATATTTTTTCAAACCAGGGCCCCCCATCTCTATATGTCCTTGGTACACTGACATTGTCAATTTCATCATGGACCACACATACCCAGAAAGGGCCACATCACAAAAAAGAAGGCGGTTATACATTATCGTTGCTAAATACGTCATATTAGAACAAGTTCTCTATCGCAGAGCCTTCGACAGAATGTTGTTAAGATGTGTTGACACAGAATAATCTATAAGACGAGGATTCTTTACGAATCCCATAGTGGGATATGTGGAGGCCACTTTGGCGGCCATGCCACTACTCATAAAATACATCAGATGGGCTATTTCTGGCCCAACCTAGAACATGACACAATAGAGTTTGTGCGCAAATGCCATAAATGCCAAGAATTCTCCCACGAGATTCACATGCTGGCACAGGCTCTACAACCAATCACAACCCCTTGGCCCTTTTCCACGTGGGGCCTAGACTTGATAGGGAAATTCTCTCCCTCGTCAACAGATGGCCATAACTTTATAATCATGGCCACATAAGTACTTTACTAAATGGGTAGAGGCCATGCCTCTCACCACCGTACTAGGTTCCGTAATTGCTAAGTTTATTCTAAATCAAATCATTTGTAGGTATGGTGTCCCACAAGTCATTATCTCAGATAATGGAACATCCTTCAAGAATGATGAAGTCTGTGAATTATGTAGTAAATTCAAGATAAACCATCACACAGGCTTCTCTTTATTACCCCCAAGCCAATGGACAGGCTGAGGCCATAAATAAAACATTAAAAACCATTCTCCTCAAAACAGTTAAGGAGAACAAACATGATTGGCATTTAAAACTATACCTAGCCTTATGGGCATATCAAACATCAATAAGAACACTAACAAGGGAAACCCCTTTCTTGTTGGTATTCAGAGATGAAGAAATTCTACCAATAGAAGTTGAAATACCTAGTCTCTACATCTCATTACAAGGGATCTTAGGAGAGGAAGCCTATAGAGAAGAACGACTGTCTCAACTAGAAAGCCTTGACGAGGCCAGACTAAATGCCAAGCAAAGGCACAAAGCCTACGTTGACCGAATGTGCTGGCAATATAACAAGAAGGTATACGATCAAGAAATATATGAGGGTGATCTAGTTCTAAGACTAGATAGCCGGATTGATAAGAAAACCAGTGAAGGAAGGAAATTTCCGGCCCAAGTGGTTGGGCCCATACCGAGTCATGAAAGACTATGGAAATGGTGTGTATCTCTTGTGTACACTAGAAGGTGAGGAATTCAATGAAACTGTCAATTCCTTACATCTTAAACGGTTTTATGCATAGGTCATCAGCATCACCATTTGTATACTATGTTCATCTACATTGCATTAGTCATTTAGTTAGTTCATTTTGTTCACTCATTTCGTAAATTTTGTGGTCAAGGAACTTATTCTTAAGCAATTTATTACAAGCTTCTAAAAATATTGGCAAAAGCATTCAAATCATATCTCTTCAATTTTCATAATATCATCAAATGAGTTTCGAAATCATCTCATCAATTCGATAGACAAAATCTTGACAAAAACCATACCAAGGCCTGCATACTTGGTCATACTCATTTTCTTCTACTAGGTTAAGTTGTTCTTACCTACGGTCTGTTCTAGAAGCTTCTTGGTGTCACATCTATCCCTCTTACGTCTCTTTGAAACAAGGATACTCCAAAATTACAGATCAGAAATGTCAAAGTCAAATTGAATCAAAAATACTAAACAAACAAAATATTTTATTTTACACACTTCTTTTCCCTACCAACCTTCGGTGATGAGCCCGCATCTCTTACTAGTGGTGTGAGGTTGGGAAAGGAAAGAAGTTCCCTTACTCGTATGTGTCCTACCTTTGGTGATAAGCCCATACTTCTTACTAGTAGCATGAGACAGGGAATAGGGGGTCCATTCACGTAAATTAATGAATCTTAGTGTTTTAAAATTCAAAACAAAGTGTATTGTGAAAAGTGAAATTAAGCATCCAAGTTCCAAAGAGATCAAATCCTCAAAACCATATTTTGTCAACCAAGTTTCCATTTATGGATCTAAGTCTAGATAAACTAGAAAGTAAGTTGCATTCTGAGCTATGTAGCAGGTTTGAGTAAGGTAAGTACGTAGGTCTAAATTTGGTTTCTGTCAATACTTTGTCTTTCTCTCATCATTTCCATTCATCAAACTCATACAATTTGTGCCCTTCCTAGCTCTTGGTGTTGAGCCCTCACATCTTACTAGTTGCGTGGAGTTAGGAATGGGGAAATTTCATCTTATTATCACTACATATGCATTACATTTTGCCAAGACAAGAAGAAGCAACGAACATTTCCCAAAGAAGCCAAAATTTCAGTACTACAGTATGTTTGCATCATCACATATCAGCATTACAAAAACAAACATAAAGAGAAACATTTTTTTCAACATTTTTTATCACTTTTCATCCATTGCATACATTCTAAAAAGCATATAAAAATAGAGATTCTAAAGCATCTAGTGTACACATGAGAAACAAACCACAAAACTCTAGATACAAAGAAGATCTAGATCCAAAAAGAGATGTATATATATATGAATCATGTTTTACATACAATGACATCATGCACTAGGCATGGTCAAAATGCTCAATGATCCTGAAAAAGTACAAAAACAACTCATATAAACATCCAACAAAATCACTACAAAAAGGCTCAACGCCTAATCAATCCCTGTGGGATCCCTCGCAAGGTGCGCGACCACATCTAGGGCTCCTGCTATAGGTGTGAAGACACTCTGAATGCACTGAATGATGGGAGTGCTCATGATCATGGCCACTGGATGTGGTCTCACTACAAGAATGGCTCTACCTCATCAGGTGCTCAGCAGTCTCGTATCCAGCTACCTGAGTATGAAGGGAGGTCACTAACTCTTCCACCTTCCATATAAGAGAAAACACATCAGTGTGTCTACCAATTATTGAAGTCTCTCCAACGTCCTCAGTAAACTAAGCCTGAGTCTTCCCCAAGGGGAGCAATAGGGTGTCCACACACACCCGGTGAATCAGATCCCACCATCCCTGAGCAGTCACTGCAAATAAAAAAGGGAAATAACAAGTTATAAAATCACCAAAAACAAGTCAAAAACAAGCAAAACAACAAAAAATAAATATCAACTAACATCTCTAGCTAACAGGGTTGAGAGAAGAGTGGTAACTCACTCAGATCTCTAGGCATCCAGGTAGGGTCTCTAGGATCTGCACCTGCTACTGACGTTGCTGCCAACTGTAGAGCCTCCCCAAAATATGGAATGAAATGACATCCTGCCATAGACTCATCATCTCCCTCACTATCCTGATAAGGAAATCTCTCTGAGACCAAGGTCTCCTTCTCTACACTCGCCTCCGCCCTCTGTGCCCTCAAGATATCCTGAGTGTCATGCCAGTCAAAATCGCTATCATCCTCCTCGGTCGTCCCACTGGCCTCACCTCCAACCCCCTCTCCCATCGTCTCCTCCTCAGTCTCCCCTCCTGTGAACTCCTCAGAGTCTGAGTCCACATCAATAGGCTCATCTCCCTCTCCACTATGAGTAGGAGTGGCCCTAATCTGAAGCAAGGGTGCTTGAGAAGCACCAGCTGCCCCTCGAGCATGAACCACCTGCCTAACCACAATAGGAACTCCAGGAGTAACCGTGGTCCAACCTCGATCTCCTCTAGGACCTCCCAGGGCCTCACAAACAGTCCTGTACACTAACCCCACTGGAGGAAGCATATCAACATAGGGGAGGCCAAACTACTGAGGGACTCGATCAAATGGGTGGATCTCCAACCTCCCTATCCTGTCTACCAACTGACCTGTAGTAGAGCAGGCAATCAATGTAAGCATCTCCTGCCCCTCACAATCCTGCCATGGCCTGATAAGGAGTGGCCTCCATATTTGTTGTAGTTAGTGAAGCCACTAGCTAATGTGGTGTCCTGAGTACTAACATCCCCATCCACCTCGCTACCCTAACAGCCCCCAGATCCTCTACTAGTACACCCCTCCCATAGGGAATGATATGCTCATACACCCAACTCATAACTAGAGTAGGGTGACTCAAAGACTGCCCCTGTAACCTGACCACCCTATATAAGTCATGGTATGTGGTCCCAAGAATGTCTGCTCCCCAAGCATAAGTACGGCCATGGGCCTCAATCTGTGCAATCACAAGAGCCCAGTAGTACAACAGAGTATCTCCTCCCTTATCCCCAATCAACCATGAGGCCAGGATACCCATAATGGCCTTACGGATGACGGGGATAGGAGAAGCAGTAATAGATCAGACCTTCACCCCCTTCTTCGAGCCAAAGGAGACAACAACATCTCCCATATAAGTAGCCCACTGAATCATCTGGGACCTGGATCTTGCTGTCTTAAGAGACAACCACCTCCCAAGAATCAAAACCCCCAGTATATGATAAATGTCCTCCAGGGTGATAGTCCACTCACCCCTAACACCTGGTAACTAAAAAGTATTCCAGTCTACATCCCAGTATGAGAATAAGTCACACAATATGTGACTGGCAGGAGCAACATGAGGAACTTGTGAAATCCTCAAAATACCAGCCCTCTGCAGAGTGTCTCGCTCTGTCTGGGTCAGCATGTCTAACACTGTCGGGAGCCAATCACACTCCCTCTCTCTGCTCCACCGGATATACTCCTCCTTCTACATCCACCCAAAACAGAGAAAAAGAGAAAATTAGCAACATAATCCAATAGATAAGCTCATCAAAAACATAGAAAAATGTCAAAAATGCAAAAACAATTAATTTATGCATCCTTTTTTGCTTTCTGTTCAGAACCGTTGCCCTACGTAGAGCGGCGGTTCCATGACTGCCACCTTCTGAGGCAGTGGTCTTGTTGACAGGTGGCACTCCTGTGACCACCCATCACAGTGCTCCCCTGACTGTGCTTTGTGTAGGGTAGGTCCTGTGCCAAATTGGCGTACGCCCCTTAAAGCCATAAATATGTTTTAAAATAACAAAAATACACCATTTTTGACAAAATAAAATCCTACCCTCTTGGTGCCCCCATAGAGACCCATTTAACGCTAAGATTTTGGAAAATAACCCCCCCAAGACAAAGATTTCAACATTTTTATATTTTAGGTTTAAAAACAATAAATTGAGAAAAACTAACCTGAGACTTCACAGGTCGATCTCCTGCTCTCGGAGGCATGATCACGATCTCACAATGAACATTTTGACTACACTCTCATCGAAAACGGTTACCGTGGGTCCCAGAGCTCAAAAATTACCAAATCGATACTCACAAATGAATAGGAAAATGAGCTCATTATATATATATATATATATATATATATATATATATATATATATATATATATATAATATTCTAATCTTGTTTTGAATGTTCTTACGCAGAGTTGGAGCACTGATGGAGGTAAGTTCTTATCCCCGTGCAAATGGTGAGTCCTCATTTCATTTTAATTTAGTATTTATTTTTCAATTTCTTTTATCTATCTGCACTTGAGTCCTCTTTTTGTTTTGCAGATAGTGGGAATTTGGATCACAACATTATGACACACAAGCATGTCAGGTATAGCCTTTAACTCCCCATTTCGGGACCGCCATACTCGGACCCACCATTTTATGCCCCTTCATGGCTAAAATGCTTATCCAAGGGGGAAATATGTACGTACCCAAAATTGTATGTATTGTACTATCAGAAAGAGGTTACGAAAACCCCAATGATGATTCAGATCTATTCGCAAAGTGTTCAGAATCCAAAAATCTCGCTGAGTATATGTTTGCATCCCAAAAATATTTATCCATCCTTTACATGTTTTATTCTAACCATTTTCCTCTTTTTCCTTGCATTTTTGTCCTTAGTTACAGGACCGCCGCCCTGCCTCGGTAGCAGTCCCGTGACCGTCACCCAAGACAGGGCACCAGTCCTATAACTACCGCCCTGCTCTAGGCGGCAGTCCTACCTGCGCTTTTGAGAACCTTCCGGTGCACTCAACAATGTGAAAAATCAAGTTGTGCTTGGAAATCTCAACCGCTTCTTCTTTGTTTAGAGTTTCCAGCCACTTTGTAATAGTAGTTCTCCATTTTAAATGATAAAGCATGGCAATTTGGACTTGCCTTCTGGTGAGTAAGAAAGCTATAAATACTGAGCTTGTTTACAAGAAAATGGCCCCTCTCTCTCTATGATTTATTATTCAGTGTGTTTAAAAGTTCTTCAATAAGTCTCAACAGGTCTATATTTTGTGTAAGTTCTCAACCTCTCAGTTCAAGGCTCCTCATTTCTAGTTTAGAGATCACTTGATCTCTCTAGTTTCATCTTGTTCCATTATTGTTCTCCAAACAACTGGCTTAGCATAATACAATTTTAGTTCTAGATTAAGTTCATTTGAATCTTGATTCTGCTTAGAGTTATAGGTCGTTATTTCGTCACAGGAAGTATAGATCCTAGAGTTTTTCGGTGTGTTTGTGTTGTATCCCTGCAACAATCCTGCTAGGAATCACATAGCCAAGCTCTGTTCTCTTGCACTATCCCTCTCTTACTCACATTTTGTTCGATTTACATCCAAGATACCACTATTCGAATATCTTCTCTTGTTGTCGATGTCACATTCTCACCTTTTTGGATTCACGAGAACATGTAGGTACAAAGAGTTCACACTAAGGGGACAAGCTATGATACAACTAGATTTTCCTCTATTCTGCAAACTCCAAGTTTGAATTTTCAAAGTTGTAGTTACAATATATCAAATAGAGTAGTGAATCATTTCATTTCAGTTAAGCTCACTTTCAATATTTCTGGGGAAGCTATGGGGAATGATAGCTTCTGAGAAGCTATGATTTATTCCTCACTTTTGAGGTAAGATTGGAGGTCTTTCAATTAAATTAGTTAGATATTTATATTTAGGATCAACTCACAAGTGCACAAGCAAATAGCTACATCTGGTTACCTTCCTTGTTTTAGTTTTGTTCTTAGATTAATTACTTGTTACCTGAATTTATTAGATTAATTGCTCTTTAATTTCATTCAAGTTTATATATTTGAAAATATAAAAAGAACAAACATAGCGTAGATTCATTTTCATAATTATTTTACTTCATTCAGTTAAGTTCAGTTATTTCTTGCATGACAATTACGGGACCAAGAGAACCCAGGGATTACATATTTGAACCAGTAATACCTCAGCAAAATCTCTTCATGACATTAGTAGATATAGATCAAGGTCATATGATTCACATCTTCCAAACAACAACAAACCCACAAGAAATTAGTGAGCAATTGAGAGAACTAAACATCAAATACGACAAAGCATATGAATTCTAGTCAAATCAACCCAATTATAGATTACCATGATAGGATATCCATATGACCATACAAGAACTTGAAAGAGAGTAAACATTTGGTTGTGATCCATTAGTTCCGCAGCTAAACACATGAGACATTCTCATTGATATAGACATAGGATTACACATACAAGCTACAAGAACACTTGTAAGGTATTCCGATAAGATCACACAACTCCTGATATTAAACATAGAGGCTGAAAAAGCTTATGACTACTGGATAGTCGGGAGAAGAGATTGGATCTTCACATGACCATAAAAGGTCCTCAGCAACCATGAACTCATGGTTATGATCCCCAAGTCCCACAACCCAATGGGCCTGCTAATCAGTTAAACATTGACACCAGTTTACGTGCACTGGTATTTAGATCCTCACCACTCCCACTAGATTTCATTACACAACTATCTGTGTTGAACGTAGAATCTGATCAGGATAATACTTTCTAGGTAAGACCAGAAAACCCCCCATAGTTTCCTATAAATCTGCTACACCTCTCGCTACCATTCTCATGACCTTATCTGGAAACATCTAAAGTAACGAAACTTTCCACGAATACACACGAAACCTGATAGGTTGCTTTCCACGTGTCCAACAGCCAATAGATAGGTTCTTGGCAGCTCGACATTGATTAGAGCCTCCAAGCAGCTATATTATTCAACCGATCCATCACACCAGTTCAAGTTAGGAGAGCCTTATTTTCTTTGGATTCGTAGATCCCATTATTGTGCATCGAGGATATAAGATTTCCCAACTAGTTTGTTTATATCTGCATATATTTCATTTTCACCAGTTGTCTCAGCACGACCTCAAGAGGTCAGGTACAGAGAAAGGCTATTTGATGATTCTCATGCTTTCCTGTCACTTTTCTATCATACAATACCTTTGAATATTACTCTCTTTCTTCTATTCCGCGCAAAGACAATTGTCATGTAGATGTTATGGATATTGCAGCATCACTCATTCCCCAAGATATCACTTATGAGCAAGCTGTGTTTATCATTCGTCACTTACGACAACCATCTATAGATAGTCCACCTTTCGAATCATGTGCTATAACATGTAGAAATGACTGGCCTGAATGGTTTACTCAAATTTATAACTACATATATCGATAATACATTGCTAACGTATTTCAACCTAATAAGGCTCATTGTTTATGACATGATGCAACATGATATGTCATCATTGGTGCTTCATTAATCAAAATATCATTCAATGGTTTTTTTTTGCAATGTTTAGGAGTCGACGACATCCATGCAATTGTTTCTCATGTTTATGATAGCATGTGTAGTGGTCACTTCTCAAGAAAAGCCACGTTGCACAAAATTTTACGACATGACTACTATTTTTCTACTATGGAATAGGATTGTTTAGAATATGCCCAACATTATGATAAGTGTCAGAAATATAGCAATCTTCATCATGCTCCTGTATATGACCTTCAACCTATTGCTCCATCATGGTCCTTATCTTTATGGGAATTTGATCTTGTCAGAAAAATTAATCCTCAGTCAGCTGATGGTCATAAATTCATTATTACTGCTACAAAATATTTTACTAAATGGGTTAAAGCCACACCCTTGCAAACTACCATCAGTCTTAATATTTTTCATTTTATCACAACTCATATTATTACACCTTTTGGCATTCCATTTACCATTATCACCGATAATGGATCTCATTTCAAAAATAAGGATGTTAAGAAACTTTGTGCCAAATTCAATATCAAGGACACATTCTCCACTCCTTATTATTCACAGGGAAATGACCAAGTCGAAGCCACAAATAAGACAATTGTTAAAATACTACATAAGACTCTTGATGCTAGTGGTGATGATTTTCACAATCAAATTTTATACGCTCTTTGGGCTTACCAAACTAGTGTATGTACCCCCACCAATTTGATACCCTTCTCACTCATATAGGGAACCAAGGTAGTCATCCCATTAGAGATGGAAATACCCTTTTTGTGAGTATCACTTAAAGGCATTCTCAAAGATAACGAATATCGTGAAAATTGACTCCATGATCTTGAGATGCTTTACTCTCTCTGATTTCAAGCTCTCAAACACCTTTGATTATACCAAGATCACATTACACAAGCCTAGAAAAATAAGCTTCATCCACCAGAATTCAACATCAACGATCTTGTATTAAAGTAAAATCAGAAAAACACAATAGCCAAAGCTCATATCAAAGGAAAAATCAAATCTATTTGTCCCGGACCTTATGTCATCACCAAAATGATAGGGGGCATCTATCGTCTCACTACTCTCCTTGGAAAGCCACTCAAAAACCCGCTAAATGTAATGCATCTCAAATGCTACTATGCGTAAGCATCCTCATTACCCTATGATCAACTCTTGTGTTAAGGTTCACACTCGACTGTTGAGGGCATACTACATCCATAAACCTTACACACTACACTTTTCATGCTCCACACTTCAAGATTCATCTTTCTAGCATAAACTTCTCACACATCATACTACCCTATGACACACTCTAGTTCCACGGTTCATACTCGACTGTTAAGGGTATAAATCTGAAATTAACCTCAACAAATTAACTCTTTATGCTCTATGTTTCATTGATCATATCTTTCTAACGCACAATTCAAACAATTTCTTGATGATGCACTCTAGTTCCATGGTTCATACTCAACTGCTGAGGGTCTAAATCTGAAATAAACCTCACTGCATTCACTCTTTATGCTCTATACTTCATTGATCATATATTTCCAGTGCACAATTCAAACCATTTCCTGATGATGCACTCTTTTTATATGGTTCATTCTTGATTGTTGAGGGGTATTTTATAAATGATCCTCATCACACATTCATACGCATCCACTTGGGGGGCATGGTGCTCCTATCACATTACTTTGCATTCCATTCCATTTCACTCATACATAGCATATTGCATATCTCAGTTACACTTATTATTGTTTTCTTATACTCACATGTTACACTTGGCTTACTATGTTATGTGGATATCTAGTATGTCATTATCTTTATCATATACACATGCACGTTCATTTTTCTTCTAGTTGTGATCAAATATTTCATAGATCCACACACACAGCATGGATATTTGATATAGTACCTATTACCAGTCCCATAGTGGCTCCTGGGGGCATCCACTTTTATACACTACAGGTGTTATTATTTTATTTTTTCATAAAAAATTACTATATCAGATAATACATGCTTTGACATACTTTCTATCTTTCTAACATGCTAGTTGGTGCTTCATTTGCAACATTTTATATGTAGGCCTATTTGCTACCATGGTTTTCTAACATTTCTCTTATCATTGTTTGTTCTTTGTATGCCATTGTTTACAATCTTTTCCCTTTGACTTGATTACACACTATCTTCTTGTGACATTATGAGTGATGTCCCATGTTTGAAACCTACTTTTTATGGTCTATTTTATCTTCTTGTGTGTTTACATTATCTACTTATGTCTTTTCTTACACATTGTCTTCTTGTTTGTTAGATTGTACATCATCTTTGCCATGTGTGCTTATCTTACATGTACTAACATTTTTATCCTATCCATTTTGTTTGTGTGTGCCTTTGTTTCTACCAATCACACTCCCTCCCCCCTGCAGGGCATTATTTTTAGCACAAAAATTGGTCCTCCTTTGGCCTGCATACTCCTTAGCGATGTGCCATGCACCCCAAATGAGGGGGGGAATAATTTGGGTGAATTAGTCACCCCATACAGCAGTGTACAATCTCACACAACACATTTCAGTACCGGTACATCACATTCATTAGCATTAGAAGTTTACTTGGGTATTTAGTACAACACATACACTAGTGGCCAAACCAAGAGAGTAGCACCTGGGCACCCTTGACCTTTCTTGGACACTTGTGACTAGGGGCAGTTACACAACATTTTCAAATTTAGCATAGTTTTTCAAAA